>CM060896.1:33406544-33804044 GCA_030762935.1 Hymenopus coronatus | reverse complement strand
TTTCATAATTCAGATTGACACCGGGGCTCCATAGCAGTAGGTTTCAGATAAATGTTAGGGAGGCTTGCACTTTGAAACTTCTTCTTGACCCTGCTAAATGGCAGCTTTTCAAGCCTCCACTGCTGGGGTCAGCTTTCAGTCCTGCTAGAGAGAAGCCTCCGAGCAGCCCTTGAGGAGCCTTCCTTTGGGTGTCATCAATGTAACCTTTATTAAATTCAAAGTTTAAACTTTAAAAAATATTGTTCAATTCACACAGTTTTCTCTACCAGCTCTGCAAATACATTTCTCACAAAAGATTATTCTTTCTTAGTGAATGGTCTTATTGCTTAGTTCCTTTTAAGTAGAATGGAACTAAGAGAATACACTAGGCTAAAGCAATAGTAAAATGTTTTAAAAGCTGTTACTATGTGATTGCTATTAAAATTCACTTCTTTGCATAGATAGGAATAAAACAAAACAAAACAAAAACAATCTGATGTGTTTCATTCACATAACTTTCTCTAGGTGTTCCAAATACAAGTTATGCTTAAAAAGAGTAAAGAGTAAGTCGCCCTCCATGGTGTAATGGCTACCATGCTAACTTCATATACCCAAGGTCGCGGGTTCAAACCCGGCGGAGGAAGATGGATTTTTTCGGGCGTAAAAATCCTTTGCATGGCTTCCTTCGGAAGGGAAGTAAAGCTGTGGGTCTCGTGTCGTAGATTTATGGCACGTAAAAAAACCTCAAGCCTGATAAGAGAGGCCTCTGAGCAAAATTAAAGCGATCTTTCACGCCCAATATAGAATGGGACGCTGAGAACCAAAGCAGTTAAAGAGCATCCATAAATAACAGGCCATTTCATTTCATTGCTTAAAAAGATTATTCTTTTATCTACATTGTGTTAATCGATGATGTGTTTCATTCACATAACTTTCTCTAGGTATTCCAAATACAAACTATGCTTAAAAAAATTATTCTTTTATCTACTTTGTGTTAATCGATATAAGTATTAACAGAATTGGTCTTATGACCTGATTCATTGTAAGTAAAAGGGAAATAAGGAAATACATTAGGCTAAAGTAATAGTCAAATCTTTTAAAAGCTGGTCGCTATATGAAACAATTGCTTGAGAAAAGTTAGATAGTTTAAAACTGAAACCAATAACAAGAGGAATATCTCAAAAATGGTCAAATCTAATAGAAAAACATATATGTTATAAATTGTGTTTTAACAAGATCTGCATTTTTTGTGTGTTAATTATGTTTCTATCTCTTATGGTTTAATCATTATGCAAAATTTGGCAAAACTCATTCAGAATAAAGAGGTCTTCAGAGGCTATTCTCAGAAAATTCAAAAAATGTTGTTGTTCTCTAATGCCAGAGGTTTGACAATAAAGTCAATAGTCTCCTTGCATTCCAATATTTTTCAGAGATATTTTCATGGTCAGCCACTGAAGCACAGATTTTGAGATGCTCCAAATCCATGTCTTGATCTGAGTTACACAGTGGACAGTTTGGAGGTTAATATATTCCAATCCTATACAGATGTTTGGCCAAACAGTCATGGCCTGTTGCCAATCTAAATGCAGCTACACTCAATTTGCAAGGTAAATATGGAAATTGAATGAGGGTTTTCATGTAGGGAATTCCATTTTCTCCCTTTTGATTATATTATCAGATTTAGTTTATTGAAATCTGGGTATGTAGATTTAATGATCTTTTGACAGAGTAATACGTAAATTTGGTGACTGGTCTGTAAGTTGTAATGCTGCCCTTCTTTGCCAAGCATCAGCATTTTTGTTTCCCAGGATTCCACAATGGGATGGTGTCCCTTACTATTCTTTTATTGAGTGTTAGCAGTTGGGAGAGCATTTTCGTTATCTCAGAAGCTGTGTATCTAGAAACTGTCGATAGAATAGCTGCTTTGGAGTCTGATAATATAACTGTATTCTTGAATTTATTAATGTGGCATAGAAGATTTCTGAGACTTTCACTCATAGCAATGATTTCTCCATCAAAACTTGTTGTTTCATATCCAATTGATTTATAAAGTGAGAAGAGACAGCATATAACACCAGCAGTGGCACCTTGTGCACCGGAGATCAAAGATCCGTTGGTGTATATATGGAGCCAGTCTTGTGGAGGATACCTAATGTTAATAGTCTCTAAAGACTAGTCAGTGTTTACTTCTGATTTCAGTATTTCTTCCATTAAATTTAGATGATGCTCTACATTTATTAAAGTTAAGGAATTTGGTTTGAATTGTAAGTTTTCTTTTAAATTCAGAATATTAATTTTCTGTTTTATTTCATGGATATGAAACTTTTCTGAGTTTTTAATCTAAAGAAAGCACTGTATAAATACCAATTATTTCCTGGTAATCTGATGAGTTTTTCATATTGAATTAGTGCTTTCTCTTCTATTGTCATTTTGATGCTCTAAGTATTAGTGAGGAATCTCATAGAATCTATTGGAGTTGTTTTGGTTGCACCAGTAATGAGTCTCAGAGCTTGATTTTGAACTTTTTCTATTTTGTTTATGAGTAGTGACATAATTACAATTTCTCCACAGTATGCCAGCACTGGTAGTATAAACATTTTGTATGTAATATTCAAGATGTTTCAGAAGCATCCCCATTTTTTTCCTGCTAGTCTTTTCAAAAGGGAGAATCTTTTACAAGCTTTTTCAGAAATGTATTTCAAATGGTTGCTCCATGTCAACTTGCTGTCAAAAATGACTCCAAGATATTTGGAATCGTAAGTCCTAGGAATGCGTTGACCATTGTATTGGATATTGAAATCTTTCTTTTTTACCAAGCGTAAATATTTGGTAGTTGCTTTTACTTGATTTAAGTTTCATTAAATTTGATATGTTCCATTCATGTAGTTGATTTAAAGCTTTCAGAGTGGAATTTTTAATGTTGTCTTTGTGTCTGTGAGATCCAGAGATCCACAAAACAATATCAGCTGCAAATAATGCTGTTTTCATGTTTGATTCCTCTAATATGGAAGGCAAGTCATTTATATAACATTACATAAAGTAGAGCTGAGGACATCACCCTGAGGCAGACCTCGATGATTTTCTGTAACTAGGGAGTGAGTTTTTGAGTTTAGAAGCAATGAATCTCTGACTAAGGAATTTTGAATCCATCTGAACATATTGTTTGAGATACCTAATTTCTGGAGTTTTAGTAATAATTTGTTTCTCCAAACAGAGCCATGCTAATTGATAGTCGTGAAATATTGCTACAGTATCTTCTTTCCTTAAAATTGTTTGTTATTTCTGACTGAGATGAATGATTTGTTCATTAGTAGCGTGTAGTTGTCAAAAATCTTGGAGATAAAAACTCTTGGGATTCTTAATACCAAGTTAATCTGTTGGAGATCATTAACTTCATGGTATTTGCCATCATGCTTAACAGTGCTGTTGGTCAGTAACTATTTACATCATTGGCATGTTTCCCTCTTTTGAGAATTGGTACATGGATTGCTTTTTTCCAGGCTGTAGGAATTGAGGTGTTCCATGTTAAATTGTAAATTGTTAAATTGTACAGATTCGGCTTTTCAGAAATTCTGAATGTTGTTGGGACCAGGAGATTTCTTGTTTTAAATTTTGTATAGCTTTTGTTAATTCTTTGCAAGTAAAATTTTGATGGACTATTTCAGGTCTTGTGATATTGTTACAGATATTGGTTTTATTATGTTTATGTAATTCAATTTTTTTAATGTTGGAATCTAATCTGTGGAAGTTTGAGTAGTGTTTGTTGAATGCATTTGCTATATCTCTATTATCTGTTAATGTTTTGTTATTGTCAATGTTGATTATTGTTCTCCTGTGTATTAGAAATATTTTTCAGAAATTTGTATGTTTTAGAGCTGTCAGTTCTGTAATTTATGTTTTCAACAAATTTATTAAAACTGTTTTTCTGTTATAATTGCTTTTTTAAGAATGGTAGTCTTCTTCCTCCAATCTTGAGTATCTTCTGAAGTTTTACTATGTTCCACTTTTGTTCTTGCTTTATCTCTATCTTGTTTCAATAGATTTAGATTTTTCTTCCAAAATGAGGTGTATTTTTTTTTTTTTTTTTTGGTTTGCCTCGTGGGATGTGCTTTTTTGCGATTTTAAGAATAGATTCACAAAAATATTTGTTCAATCTATCTGAATTAGTATTTTCCATTAGTGGTGTGTTGGTCTCAAAGTATTTGTCAAGTTCTGATATAAATAGATTCCAATCCACTTTCTTGAAATTCCATGTTGTTTTGTTATTGTGAGGTTCTTTTCTATAGTTTTGATGGAGGTTGATAGAAGCAATGATGAATCTATGGCCAATTATTTTTTTCTTGGTTTCGTCATGGTTATCTGATGTTACCAACAATAAGTCTGGATTTGTGCCAGAACCAGAATAATGCATGAAAGTAGGAGGATCTTCTTTTCTGCAAACGAGTTCTGCTGTTGTATTTAGGAGGTCTATGGTCATTTTTACAGTCCCAAAGTTGGGAGTAGACATTATTAAAGTTGCCAATTATGATAGTTTTAGGCTGTATATCTAACAGGATTAAATCAAGAGGATTGTTAGGTGTATTATAAACACTGTAGACTTTGAAATGTTGTTGGTTTCTCCATATTTCAATTCCTTTTAGTTCTAATTTGTCTTAATCATCCATTTCTTTTATGATTTGGAAATTTGTAATTAGTTTCTTTAATATGCCTGCAAGAATTCTGCTACTGATTTGCCTGCCTTTGGGTAACAGTTTCATACTAAACCCTTTAAAATCAAAGTATTTTAATTGATCAGCAAAAAGGTTTGCTTCTTGAACAATGAAGATATTTACATTATTGTCTGAAAGTATACTGGCTAGTTCAGTCTTCTTAACTGATATTATGCTACCAGCATTCCACTGTAAGATGTTTAATTGGTTTTAAAGTAGTCCCCACCCAGAGATCCGATTCGGGGATTATTTTAACTTCGGATAATTTCACCCATTTCATATTGGAGTGAAATGGCAAGCTGTAGTCAATTTCAGTAAACATATGTATTAATGTTTTGGTGACTACTTCATTCATACACAACCCCCAGAGTGTCTGGGAGTCCACACCTGCTGTTGGTCAATGGGTCTTTTAGACCTAGTTGGGAAATCGTGTTGAATCATCAGCTTTTCCTCCTTAAGACACTGGACGACAATTTTAGTGGTAGCAGGTCAGCACTAGAAACAAAAAATAGGGAGGCTAGGGGGGGAAGGTGAGGTGAACCCCTAGGCCTCAAGTGCTCTAATACTGTTGGGGTCGAAGGGCATAAGAGTTCAGTCAGAGGACTGGATAGGAAAGAGTAAAGAGGGAATTTGTTATTGGATACAGGAAAGTTATATCAAATTCAGTCATTAACTCATCAAGCTGACCAGTGCTGATTGATGAGTAGCCTCTCCCTTTAGTTCAGCATACTAACAGCTCTACCACAGGAAGGTAGGGATGGGACATTGGGTATTTGTCCAGGCTGGTTTCTGTAAGTCTTCATTGAGAAGAAATTAATGGTTCTCCCCCCTGTGTTCAACAAATACTCTTTTGCAACCAAATTCAAAAAAGACATTTTATTCATGTAGGGAAGTTTGTGGTGGAGGCATTTTCTTGAAAATCTTCGTATCGCATTGTTCGAAGATATAAACATAAATATCAAGTTTGCTATTTAATGGTCTTTTGATTTTTGAGGCCCCCCCATGCACACACACATCTTTTTCTAAAAGGGTTTTTTGGACTCAGGGAACCTCAAAACATATAGTGAAATCTTGACATGAAATTTTTGGGGGGAATACAATACCTTCTCTAGCTACTATGTACTTTGTATGTCATACTTGCTGGAGAAAGTAAAAACATGGACAACTTCCTGTTTGAGAAAAGTATAGGTATTTTAATTGAAACCAATAAATATGAATATTTTAGAAATGGTTAGCTCCACATCAAAAATGTATAGGAAATAATTGTGTGTTTTGACAAGATCTAAATTTTTTGTTAGTGCCTTTAGTCTATCTCTTACTGTTCACCAATTATGCAAAAGTCATTCAGAAAGAAGAGATCTTCAAAGAATAATCCCAGGAAATTCAAGGTATATATTTTATTTGTCAGGTAAAAATCTTTAAAATACAGTATTTTAATCAAAATCATTTGAAACATTTTTTTAGAAAACGGAAATTTTCAAAAATTTTCCATGCAAATGGTAGTTTGGGTGGGGAGATTTTCTTGAAAATCTTCATGTCACATCCTTGAGAGATACTAAACTTAAATATTAAGTTTGTTAATTAATGGATTTTTCATTTTTGAGTTGTACTGCCCCCCCCCAACACACACACACACACAAAGACCTTTTCTAAAAATGCCTTTTATGGATTCAGAGTACCTGAAAACATGAATTTCCAGGAATCTTGGTATCAAATTTGGATGAAATACAACTTCTCCACCTACTATGTACATTATATATATACACTAGAGAAAGAAAAAGACATGACAGCATATATCAATCTGTATCATTCGCTCAGCATTGATACTGTTGGACTTATTCAGCATAACATTCTCCTCCCCTTGCTGCCAGCAAGAACCAATCAGCTCACCTAGGACTTGGTGGAACGCATATGTTTATCTTCCCGTTACAAATATCACATGGCGGGATGTTCTCAGTAATAAAGTTATATGTATCCATTCTTGTTAGAAAGAATATATTAATATATTTACTTTTTTTGTGTATTACAAGTCTTGAAAAAGGTATTGAAAAAGTGTCTGTGAAGTGTTACACAGATTAAAGCGAAACTACATATTTTACACTGTTTAATAGAAATGAAAAGGAACTCTCTTAAAGAAAACAGTGCTCTGGCAACTAATAGAGACTATGATGTGGAATTGTTCATCCAACATCGGTCAGTTTTCGATATACTTTGCACTTAGCTTGTTCTCCTAAAGACAATTGGATTTATCCACATCTCAAAGATAATTAAATATTAAATGCAATAATCAGTAGCAATGCTATAAAAAAAATAGATAAATAAGAACACTGAATAGAATGGCAGAAAATATAAGTACCTACCTACTCACCAAAAATGCTGAGTCTGTTGGAAGAATGTTATGATTAAAGATTAATGTACATTTGTATTCACTTAATGCTTGAAGTTACTTTTTATACTTTTTCATGTCAGTTTATTAGTCTCACTGTTTTAATTGCAAACCTAAATATGTCTCCTTAAATTGGATAAGTTGAAGTTTCAATATTAATAGGTTTCAGTCCACTACTATGTACTGGTGAATTTCCAGAAGGAGGGTGGATTATTTATAAACAAAATGTCCACAATATTGTAGTAACAATGAGGCACAAATAACTTCTTGTTATTTCTCACTGGGTCTCGATTTTGATGTAGAAAACTTTTTCTTGGACTTTAGTTGAACAAAACCATCATTGATGCTCGAACATACTTTATTTTGAACTTAACAACTGTGGTTGTGAAGGAAAATATCACCCTAAAAAATATCACTACCCACCAGTGGTTAAAGCAATTGTTCTTAACACATTGAAGCCCAGGCATTTCTTTTATTGAAGGGCCAAGAAACCTAGGGTTTTTATGCACACTTTGGGTTATTATTTACTGTACATCAGTCAAATCTGCCAAAAAGTATTGGTACAATCTAAAAGATGGTATTCGAGGATTTCTCAATAACTAAGAAAATAGTCAAAACTTCTATATTAATGTTTTATTTTAAATTTGCAACAAGTATCAAATATGAATTTCAAAAAATCTATGTAAAGCAGCTTACACTCCATTTATTGAAAGCTTGAAATTAGAATTTTCCAGAGCTTCATTTGTATCCTGAATTTCAGCTTATGTTCACAGAAATTGAGGAAAATGCAGCATTTTAGCATTTAAGAACACAAAACGTAACAAACAGATCACCACCTTCAAGGAAAATGGCGCGATTACCTGAGAGCAGCCAATATTACTAACCCTCCTAAATTTCCTAATAGTTGACTAAAGTGAGGATAGATGGTAGCACAAATCAGACGAGTTAACGATAACTGAAGCATGTTCTTTGTCGCATAGCCCAAGACTGAGTTACGGTCATGGAATTGAATTAAAAGCGTTAGAGCTATGCTTGGGTGTGGGCCTCATGAACATTTTGCACAGCCCAAGCTATACTTGGGCTTTTTTTTTTCTTTTTTTTTAAATACCGAAGTAAGTAAGTAAGTAAGTAAGATCAGGACTCCGGCGCTGTATCCCCATTACATTTCCCCTCGTAGGTTTTACTGATTACTGGTTTTACTGTTCCTTTACAAACATATACACATTGCAGAAACATATAACACCCATGCCCAAGGCAGGACTCAAACCCACAATCCCCTGCCCAGTGGTTATTGTCTCAGTCTACAAAATATATATATATCTATAATACAATCTAATTAAACTTTCTTGCAACTTAAATATAAAATGCCAAGAAGGAGTGCACAAAAATAAGGTATGTTTTATGAATAACTTGTTGAATAGACATTAGAAAAAGTCATAATGCTGTAACACATCAGAGCATTTTTCGTATTACCTTCTGAAAGTCTAGTTTATAAAAATGTAAAGAAATTCAGTAATTCTAAGGAAATTGATAACTAATAAGTTGTTAGGTACCTTAGTAGTAAAATATGCCCTTGGGAATCTGTTTATAAGCTGCTTCTTGTTTACTTCTTGCCAGTTTATAGGATCACTTCTGACAGCCCACACAAAGTCAGGCTTCACATTACGAAGTAATCTATATGTTAACATGGCTTCAATACTTCTGCGCTGTCCATTTAACATGGTTTGGCTAGAGTTGACAGCATTTAAAGAAGGACCTGCAAAGAACAGTCATAATATAATGAAGAACAACAAAAACTTTTATATTCTATTGAGAATGTAAAATTGAACCAGCCCTAAAAAGTTCAATGCTTTGGCTCACATTCCAAATATAAATTTTTGGCTCATCATGCCATTGTTTTTCCATTGAACTGTCATGGTAATTATCATAAACAATGCATCAATCAGACAAGATTCACCACTATATACCCTTTGGCAAGGCTCCAAGATGAACTCAATGGTTGAAAGAACAAGATTGTTCTGAGTGAAATATAAAAATATGCAAAGCCACACAGTAAAAATATTCAGGTTTACCCCTTTATCAGCAGAGAAAAGATTAAAAACATACACACAAAAATCTACCCTCTATTGTTTATTAGTGTCTTAATGAAAGTTTATTTTTCTATGTACTAATGTTAATCCAGATAGACCTTTTCAAAATAAAATGTTGTGTTATTTATGAACGCTCTTTAACTACTCTGGTTCCCAGCGTTCCATTCCCTTTTCAGGAATAGCTTATATGCACATTTCATTAAAAGATACAAAGCAAATTGTGCTAGTCAAACTGGACACTAAACTATTATACGGCTTTATAATTCCTGTCACCCTCCATGGTGTAGTGGTTACCATGTTAGCCTCTAAAACCCAAGATTGCAGATTCAAACCTGGCAGAGGCTGATGGATTTTTTCAGATGCAAAAATCCATTGCATGGGTTCCTTCGGAAGGGAAGTAAAGCTGGTAGTCCCATGCAATATTTATTTGCTCTTAAAAGAACCCCATATCTTAAAAGAATGTTCCTGGAGAAAATTCCGCCATTTCGCATATGTAAGTCATGATTTCGTTCTACAGTGCCATCTGTGGGAAACCACCTGATCCCTTGTCACCATGGGGCATAGAGGTGAACTTGAAAACTAGAAATTCAAATCCAATCACTGAAACACCATAACATCGTAAGGCCCCTGCCATGTTTGCTAAAGTTTGGAGCAGCATCCCTGGTTACAGGCACTTAAGTTAGCCCTCTACTGTATATCTGTCTTAGGATTTCTACAAACTGGTATGATTTTATTGTGGACACTGATACCAGTGACCATGGCGTAGGAGGCAGTCTATTCCATTTCCAAGATGGGCAGGAATGGATAATAGCCTTCTATAGTACATGACATCATTAATCCTGTTCACCACAGGGTAAGGCCTCTGCCTCTTCTGCCACATGTAAGGCTGGTACTCATATGTCAGATGAGTGTGGGGTTTTGCAATGTCGGAGAAACCTGTGATGAACCCAGGATACTTCATATAACTCTTGTTTATCTTTTGGGCGGGGCCATTCTTGAACTGCCCAAGCTTTCTCCAGTTCATGGCCACCCCAGATGGTGTAGCCCAAGTAGTGCACCTTCTTGCTGAAGAACTGGTATTCTTTGCAATCAACTTGAGATTAGCTGTCTGTAGTCTCTGCAGCATCTTGGTTAGGTTCTCAAGATGGTCTTCAAGTTGTTGACTATGAAGCTACTATCCAGATATAGCAAGTAGGTGTCACATCATTGAATTGACTTTTTCAAAACCATCTGCACCTATAGAAATCACTGTTGAATCTTTCCTGCTGTAAGCTATCTGCTAACTCCTATTATATAGTACACCATTAGACAGTAAGGAATTTCAAGAAGAGTGCACATGTTCTTTACACGCAATCGTCCAATATGACCAACAAGGTTAAAGGATGTTAAACTACCATTAAAAAAAAAAAAGTGCGACAATACACGAGTTTCATGTAAAGTGTCCCCTCACACATGTGTTCAATTCATGCACAGCTGAAACAATGCAGAGAAACTATGGAAAGGAAACTACCTGCATACCTGCAACAATTCAGGATGTACATGGGTGCAAGGGACATGCATATAGGCATGTCATCATACTATGGTCCTTTAATCAAAATTGTTATAGCTATTTTTGAGAAGACTGATTAATTAAAAAAACCTTCCATGTAAAGAGTAGTTTGGGGTGGAGGGATTTTTTTGAAAATGTATGTGTTACATCTTCAGAAGATACTGATGGACTTTTTTTTCTAATCAGGGAGTCTCATAACATGTATTTCCATTGAAATTTTGGTATCCAATTTTCGGGTGAAATGCAATGCATCCTAAACTTACTAAAGAAGCATTAGAGAGGCTAAAAATCTGATGCTTCATTCAGATAACTTTCTCTGCCTATTCTGCAACAAACTATTCTTCTTCCTCTAACTACTAAAATTGGTTAGGGTAGCTCAGTTGGTTAGGCACTGGCCTTTTCATCTCAAGGTCGCAGGTCCAACCCAGCCCAGACCAATGGTTTTTAAATGTGCTTAAAAGCCACAGGCCCATGTCAGTAGATTTATTGGCATGCAAAAGAACTACAGAATGAAATTCTGGCACATCAGCATTACAATATGATCCTGGCTATTAACAGTGTTGTTGACAAACAAATAATTGTTTTTAATTACTACATGCTAATCAAAATTATGAAATAAAGATTTGTAGAAATGGTCTTATTACTTAGTTCCTTGTATTTACAAGAGAAATATATGAATAGGCTAGACAAATCTTTCAAAAGTTGTCGCTCTGTGATGGCATTGGAATTTCATTCCCTTTGCATAACCAGGATGAAAAAAGTGAATAACTTCCTCCCATTTGAGAAAGGTCTAAGTACTGGAAATTTAAAAACAAATCACAAGGAATATCTTGGAAAGGTTAACTCCACAAACAAAAAAATAAAAAAAAAATATATGTATATACGAGGTATGTCCAGAAAGTAAGTTCCGTTTGGTAATAAAATTAAATTGTGTACAGATACAGAATAATCATTATTGCACAAAATTCTACAACTCTTAAACTACTTTTCCACATAACTGCCGAAATTTTGCAGGCATTTGTCATAGCGTGGCACAAGTATTTGTATACCTTCTTCATAGAAGTTTGTCGCCTGTTGCTCAGTAAGAATCTTTGGTACCCAACGTGAGCAAAGTTTGTGAAATTTCAGTTTTTCAGTAACAATTTCATGAATTAGTGATCGTGAGCTTTGGGGAAATTCAATAGCGAGAGCACTAATTGTAAACTTGCGGTTTTCCTGGATCTTGTCATCAATCGCGTGAACCAGTTCTTCTGTAACCAAAGATGGACCCCCACTTCGTTCTTCATCGTGCACTTCACTATGTCCTTCATTGAACTGTCGGACTCATCTTCTCACCATTGAATCACTCATTGCATTTTGTCCGTAAACTTCGCAAATTTGCCAATAAATTTCAATTGGTTTCACTTTCCTAGCATTCAGAAAACGAATCACAGATCTGATTTCACAAGCGGCGGGATTTTCAATCAACACCGACGTTGTAAACAAGCACAACAAAGTGTAAGTGGCTGACAGCGATCTCAAAATGGCGCACGTTTCTTCTCCTTGATACAGCTCGTCTACCGCGCATGTGCAGAACTGCGATCGCAGCGCTGTAGCGGAGATAAATTGAAACGGAACTTACTTTTTGGACGTACCTCGTGTAATATATATAAATTGTGTTTTTTATTAATACCTACATTTTTTGTATTACGTTTTTGTCTATCTCTTACAGTTTACCAGTTATGCAAAAGTCATCCTGAATGAAGAGGCCTTCAGAGGTGTAACATCTCTGTTACATGATGAATTTTACATCACTAATAGGATCATTATTACTCCACTATAAGTGCCTATGTCAACCTGCTTGAGGGCTAGCCAGCGGATTCCGACTTCTTTGCACATTCCTGGACACATCAGGAGTTCCCCTATTGGAGGGAGGGGGGAGCGGGAGCTTGGCTAGTTTACCTTTCATCAGGGTCGCCTTAGACAGTGCCAGGAGAGCGCAATTCCTGCTAGGCCACTTGCGCCACGCAAGATCATTGTGCAGCAAGCTTTTGGTTTGTCTAAATTTAGTAAACCTATTTAACCTTGTGATACTTTTGGCTTTAACTTGGCAAAATATTAACCTTCTCGCTCCCACATTATCATAGCTTATTCTGACTGGTGTGTAGTGCCCTTATAGCGTTTTCTCTTCTTTTTTTTTCTTTTTTTTTTTTTTTTTTAAGTCTTTTATTAATATTTTTGTATTTTTATCTAATCATGTTGCACATTGTTAAATGGGTAAGTTGGAATGAATTCTTTTAATTCAAAGGTACACCTTAATCCTGCCTTTACCTGTGAATAGATTCCAGCCTTGGATTTTCTCTTTAACTTGTACGTTTACACAAAAATGGTTTTATCATTAGGGCCCAGTGGAACAAGAATGGTAGCAGAGCGTGGTTATGGTTACAGTTATGCAAAAGTCATCCTGAATGAAAAGAGCTTCAGAGGCTATTCCCCAAAATACAAGATATAAATTTTATTTTTGATAAAAGTATCTTGAGCATATGGCATTTTAATCAAGATTGTCAGAACCATTTTTGAGAAAATAAAATTTTTAAACAAGTTTCCTGTAAAGTTTTGATGCACTCCAAAAGTGCACCAAGTAACTCGCGACTCACAGATGATTTACCTATAAAACGCAATATGGTGCAACATTGAGGAAAAGATATCGTCACAGCTAAATCAAGCATTGAACATGAAACAGCAGGGTGCTGTTAATATTTAATCAGTGACGTATTGACTACTTTCCCCTTCAACTCTGCTCCAAATTTTGTAGCTGAGATTACATGTGTACTCTGGCTCAGAAATGCAAGTTGGAGCTGGCTGATATAAAGTGTCATTTGAGGTGGAGGGATTTTTCTTGAAAATATTCATGTCTCATCTTTGATAGATATTAAATTTAAATTCCAACCAACAGACTTATCGATTTTGAGTTAAATTTCTGGATACCAATTCCTTCTCTATCTAATATGTTCTTACATAGTAGATTGTAGAGAAAGTAAATATAAAAATCTGATGTGTTACACTCACATGACTTTCTCTAGCTGCTCTACAAACCTCCTACAAGAGATTATTCTTCTTTGTATACAGTGCTAATCGAGATAAATATGAGCAGAAAGTTCTTATTACTTAGTTCCTTATAAGTAGTAGTAATAATAATAATCTTTATTCACCTTTCGATTTATACATAAATCATGGCTTCCTCAGTATATATATTTACAGTAGTATGTACAAATAACAGTATTTATAAATTTATATTTTTAAATTCTTGAATGTTGAAGGGTATATGCTCTAAGAGAGCTTTAGTTATTGAACACTTAAATTTGCTGTAAACCAGTTCTTTATAATGTCCAGGTAAATATACTGTGCAGATTGGTTCCACTATAGGAAATGCTACTGCAACTCTTATTTGTACGGCAGAATGTGGTATGTAAATGATTCAAAGATCTAGTATTGTGTGTGTGATACATGTTATTTGTTTTAAAGAGGTTCCTGTTTTTGTGGATGAAGCATAATGTTTCAAGTAGCTATATATATATATATATATATATATATAGAATGGAGAAGTGAGATATTTATACTTTAAATATTGTTTAAGGGAATAAGGGAATGCACTATCATTATGCAATTGTCATTGCAAATCACTTCTTTGCTTGGCCAGGAGTAGAATAAAAGAAAAACGGACACTTCCTGTCTGAGAAACCAATAACAAGGAATATCTCGAAAATGTAAAGGACATAAATTGTGTGTTTTGATGAGATCTAAATTTTTTTTATAGTAAGTTTTTGTCTATCTCTTATAGTTTAGCAGTTAGGCAAAATTCAGCAAAATTCATCCAGAATAAATAGATCTTCAAAGGCTATTCCCAGAAAATTCAAGATATTCATTTTATTTGCAATGTAAGTATCTTTAACATACAGCATTTTAATCAAAATCTTAAGAGCCATTTTTATGAAAATCAAAATTTTCGAAAATTGTTCTATGTAAAGGGTAAGATGTGGGGTGGGAATCTTTTTTTTAAAATCTTTGTGTCACATCCTTGGAAGCTTCTAAGCCTAAATACCAAGTTTAGTATTTAATAGCCATTTTGTTTTTGATTTACGCTGTCCACACACACGCACACACACACACACACCACACCCCCACATAAACACATACAGACCTTTTCCTAAAAATGTTGTTTTCAGACTCAGGGGACTCCAAAACATATATTTTTGGTGAACTCTCAACATCGAATTTTAGGTGGAATACAATACCTTCTCTATCCACCATGTACATTGTACAAATTATTCTTCTACCTACTTCATGTGAACTGAAATTAACATTAGACAAATGTTTTTATTACATATTTTCTTGTAGGTACAAGGGAAGTAAGGAAGTAAATACCTTAGGCAAACCACTAGTCAAATCTTTTAAGAGGTGGTCGGTATGTGATATTGAAATGTTATTTTCCTTGTATGACCAGGAAGAAGAAAGAAAAAATTAATAAAGATTTCTCAATTGAGAAAAGTATAAATATTGAGAAATTTAAACCAAAACAAAGGATATGTCACAAATGCTTTACTCCA
The DNA here is from genome assembly GCA_030762935.1 of Hymenopus coronatus. Taxonomy (NCBI): domain Eukaryota; kingdom Metazoa; phylum Arthropoda; class Insecta; order Mantodea; family Hymenopodidae; genus Hymenopus; species Hymenopus coronatus. The sequence goes on along the minus strand of CM060896.1, from coordinate 33,788,745 downwards.
TAAAAAATATTTGACATACATTGTGTGTTTTACGGAGGTCTACAATTTTTGTGCGGTAAGATTTTCTGTCTTATAGTTTACCAATCACGCAAAAGTCTTCCAGGATGAAGAAAATTTCAGAGACTATTCTCAGAAAGCTCAAGATATAAATTTTATTTGTGATATAAATATATTTATTGTATGCTAGTTTAATCAAAATCATTATAGTCATTTTTGAGAAAAAAAAATATTGAAAACTCTTCCATGTAAAAGGTAGTTTGGTGGGATGATTTTTCCTGAAATCCATGTATAGCAACTTTGGAAGATACTGAACTTAAATACGAAGTTTGGTATTTAAACAGTTATGCTGTTAATAGGTACAGACATAGACAGACACACATGGGAATTATTCTAAAAATTATTTTTCCTTTCTCTACCATTTACTATGCACATAGTACATAGCGCAGGTATTGAAATCCATCCAAAAATTGTTTTCTAAGATTTCATCTGAAATACATGTTTCGGAGTTCCATGAATCATAAATAAGCACTTTCATAAAAAGGTGTGTGTGCATGCGTATCTATACCTCAAAAAAAAACTCAGTTAAATGCTAAAATTTGATATTTAAGTTTTAACATCTTTCATGAATGCAGTACAAACTTGTTCTAGAAAATCCTCCTCCCTGAAGTAACCTTAACCTGAAAAAAATGTCAAAAATGTTGATTTTGCTAAAAATGGCTCTAATAACTTCGATTAAAATATCACATGCTTAAGACATGTTTATGACATGTTATTTTATACTGTATATTTTTAATATAAATTTCATTTGTAATTAAATAGCTTTTGAATGCATCTCCATTCTGGATTATTATTGCATAAATGGGAAACTTAACTTATTACACAAAAAATCCATAATTCATGGCATATACTTTTTATTTTTATGATTATTATTATTATTATTATTATTATTATTATTATTATTATTATTATTATTATTAATTATTATTTTTGTAGGTTAACCATTGAGGTGTTCTTTGTTATTGGTTTCAATTTTAAAATGCTTCTACTTTCTTCAAAGGATAGCATTATTCATTTTTCTTCCTGCTGGTTCAGGCAAAGAGAAAAAAATCACATAGCTCTCACATAACCAGTTTTTAAATGATTTAACTATTGTTTTATCCTAATATATCCTGAGTGGATTGGATTGGTTTTTGAAGAGTGGATTAAGCCAAAAAAAAAAAAAAAAATAGGGAACTAATTAACTAACTAACTAACTAATTAATATGAACACTTCATTTATCTTGATTAGCATGAAATAGATAGAAGAATAATCTTTTATAAGAATAGTTTGTAGAACAGGTAGAGAAAGTCACGTGCATGGAACACATTAGATTTTTTTAAGAATAGTATATTATAGTATATTAAGAATAGAGTAGAGAAAGTCGTGAGGGTGCAGTACATCAGCATTTGTGTTCAGGTGTCTTGAAAACAACATATATTGCTGGTGAAACCTTGCTATTAAATTTTTTAGTAAAATATAATAAATACCCTTTTTTACCTACTATCTACATTGTACATAGTAGAAAAAGAGGAACTTTATTTGACATAAATTGTATAAATTTTGTACAGTGAGATTTTATCTATCTCCTTTTACAGTTACACAAAAAATTGAGAATGTAGAGGACTTCAGAGGCCCTTTCAAGAAAATTTGAAACCTAGGTACATTTTAATTCCAAATCTTCTCGGGCTTCTAGCCAGGCAGTTTTTACCTGGCTAGAAGCCCGAGAAGATTTGGAATTAACACGTCGCCAGGAAAGCTTCAGTTCTTATTCTAGGTACATTTTATTTGTCATGAAAATATCTTAAATATATGTTATTTTAATCAAGATTTTCAAAAATTTCCCATACAAAAGGTAGTTTGGATGGAGAGATTTCTTGAAAATCTTTGTGTTACATCTTAAAAGAAGTTGAACTTATACCAAGTTTGATATGCATCCAATTATTTGTTTTTGAGTCATTCTGTTCACACACATGGATGGACCTTTCTCTAGCTAGAGAAGGTATTGTATACCACCTACAAATTTGATCTTAAGATTTCACCAAAAATATATGTTTTGAGGTCCCTCAAGTCCAAAAAAAGCAATTTTAGAAAAAGATCCATTTGTGTATCCATGCACATGCTTGTATGTATGTGTCTGTGGACAACTTAGCTCATAAACAAAAATACCATGAAATACCAAACTTGGTTTTTATGTTTACTATCTTCCAATGATGCGTCATGAAGATTTTCAAGAAAATCCCTCCACCACAAACTACCCTTTACATGGAAAACATTTTTAAAATATTTTTTCTAAAAAAAACTATCGGTTTTGATTAAATATTATATATTACATATATTTACCTTACAAATAAAATCGGCCATGGCCAAGTGGTTAGACCACTTGCCTCTCACCTAGATGCCCCGAGTTCGATCCCAAATGACTACATTTGAGATTTGTGGTGTACAAAACAACACAGGGCTGGTTTTCTCCAGCTTCTCTGGTCGCCCTCCGTGGTGTAATGGTTACCATGCTAACTTCATATACCCAAGGTCGCAGGTTCAAACCTGGCAGAGGACGATGGGTTTTTTTCAGGTGTAAAAATCCTTAGCATGGCTTCCATCAGGAGGGAAGTAAAGCTGTTAGTCCTGTGTCAGAGATTTATGGCACGAAAAAGAACCTCAAGCCTGACAGAGTGGCCTCTGAGCAAAATTAAGCGGTCTTTCATGCCCAATTTAGAATGGGACACTGAGAACCACAGTAGTTAAAGAGTGTCCATAACAAACACGCCATTTCCATTTCCAGGTTCTCTGGTTTCCCCTGTCATCGCATTCCACCAGTGCTCCATCTTCATTTCATATATCACCAGTGTCATCACCTGTGATGTCACAAGTAGTAAAAGCAGGCATTAAACACTACCCTAAAATAAATAAATGAAATGTTATTTTGAATTTTCTGTGAATAGCCTCTGAAGAGTTTTATGGAATTTTCGTAACATTAAAAATAAGAGATTGGCAAAAACTTGCCGCACGAAAAAAGTAGATCTGTTAAAATATATAATTTTTGTCTTTAGACCAAAATTTATAAGTTTTTAACTTTTCCTTCAGAGATGTATTTTTTTACAGTAAATAATAGAAGCTGTCACAGATCATTATTAATTTTGTTGGAGGAAATTTTAGTTTTGACCATACAAGGCATTAATCTTTCTAATTCTAATTGGTATCCTTTCCAATTAGCTTTCTTAAAGTTCCAAGAGCTTTTATTGTTAATTTTGTCTTGAAATTTTACTTAATGTTATGTTAGCAATTGTTGCTCGATGTTGGGACCCCATACTTACTGAATTATAAGGTGATGCATCTGATAAGTCTGATGAAACAAATAAGAGACCTGGATTAAATGTTGAACCATTGATGGATGTATGAACCAATGTTTTTTTCATTGAAAATTAATTCCATATTATTGGAATGTAGCCATTCTTCTGTTGCTTTCCAAACATGATTGATATCTTTATAGGCCCCAGCATTTGGAATGGACATTGAAATCTTCCATTATGAATAATTCTGGTTCATTATTTGGAGGGTTGTAGGCAAAATAAATCAAAATTTTCTCCTTTCCTTTCCATAAATTCAAATATGCTACTTCAACTTTATCATTTTCATCCATCATTTTTATGTTAAATTTTTCTTTGCTCCAATTAAGATTCCACTGGCAATTTGCATACATTTTGTAAGAAGGTGATATGTATATCCTTTCATTTTGTAATATTCTTTTGAAATATTTGTTACCATGGTAGCAAAAGCATCAATGTCTTTCTCATACAGTAAATTGTGAAGCTCTGCTTTCTTATCTTAACTTAATCCTGTTGCATTACACTGTAGTATGTTCAAATCCCCAAATACAGTCATCACTCGGAGATCCAAATGGGGGACTATCACTCCAGACTATTTTTTTAAAGGGAGATATTAACATTGCTTATCAAGCAGGTTTCAACATTCTTGTGGACACCTCTTTTTATAAGTAGGCACTTGAATCATTCTTTTCCTTGAACACTTCATTCTGCAGCTGGCTTCCGGAAAAACCATACAACCAGTGAACAAGTAATTAAACTTAATCAAGAAATTAAAGAGGGATTTAATAGAAAAGAAGCTGTATTTATTGGTCTGAAACCTGCATATGACACCTTATGCAGATGTAATCTTATCAAGAAGCTACAACAGATGGGAATAAAGATAATATGCTTCACTTGATATCAGAATTGTTCCAGAGAGATATTGTGCAACTTCTTATGGCTCAACATTAGCAAGATTCAAAAATACCCAAGTAGGTTTACCTCAGGGTACAGACTTATCACCAGTCTATTCAATATCTATGAAATGATCTACCCAAACAACTTCAACAAACAGGCTTCAACACTGCTTTGTATGCACTGAAATTAGGTGAACTTGAAATTTTAAAGACAAATGTTCAACATTTTCTGAATACAAATGTAAAAAGAAGCTAGTAACAGTGAAGAATAACACAAATATTAATATAAAGATAATAGTTGCAACAAATCTTCACTTATCTTTTGGAATCCTTGCTTGGACTAGTTTCATTGCGAAACTAGTCCAAGCAAGGATTCCAAAAGATAAGTGAAGATTTGTTGCAACTATTATCTTTATATTAATATTTTCTGAATATACTTAAACAATGGTGTTCTAAATACCTAACTGTGAAAAGTAACTTGCAACTCTTTCCCCTAAAAAAGATTCAACCCAATATTACCTTAAATTAAGATAATACCTAATTATCCAAAACAGATAATGCTCAATATCTTGGAATATTGTTTGACAAAAAGTTAACCTGGAAAAAATATATTGAAACAATTAAAGATAAAGCAACCAACCATTTTAAGATATTAAAAAGATTTGCAGGAATTGAATGGGGTTGTTCAAGCTCTACATTAAATACTGCATATAATATATATAATATATGGCCAGTTCTTAAATTTTGTAGAGAAGTATTGATAACAGTATCACCTTCAATTTCCATTACTTGAGCACATACAAATAAAGTCTTAGATTAATTACTGGGACCATTAAAACTACTCCTATAAAATTCTGAGAAAATTCATCTATAGAAACTAAAGCCCTTGAAACTATAAATGTAAGATATCCAGATGACAATGACTATTTCAGAGAACATACTTCTAAAAAGTCAAGTGATAAAGATGTTTTTGTGATGGGTTTAATTTTATTTAATAGATTGCCAGCAGCAATTAAGTCACTAAATGGTACTAAACAGTTTCAAAACAAGCTAAAGTACTTCTTAATTGATAAATGTTTGTATAAAGTTAATAATCTGTAAATATCTCTTAGTTGTTGCGTGTGTATATATTTATATGTTTAATTTTATATACTGTATTCCTATGATTATATATTGTACTCCTTTGACAATGTCAGAAGCTTGTAAAAGTGCATTGACAGCTAATAAAGAATTGAATTGAATTGAATGGACCCACATCTTCTACAACCAAGAAGATGGACTAGGAGCAGGCATTACCTGCAAATTCTTTTCTTTCTATAAACATACTGGAAATTAGTCCAGAAGTTTTGATGGGAAAATTGATGCAATTTATACTTTCTTACAAAATTTATTTTCTTGGACAAATAGGCTTTCCAACATAGTTTCTTATCAGATTCCTAAGCAGCTATTCAGGCTATTATTTCAACTGACTGCCCTAAAATGTAAAAAATAAATGAAATTCATAGTATGATTAAAATGTAAATAAACGTATAGTTTTCCAATGTATTCCATCCCACTGTAGAATTTCGGGAAATAAGTAAGCAGACATGTTGGCCAAGAACGGTTGCAAAATTGTTCAAACAATGAAACAATATCTCCTATGAACACTTGAAAGATTAATTAAAAACATTTTCATAACCAATTAAGACAAATATCTTACTACCCCTCAAAACTTAATTGGAAGAATCTTCAAAATAAACTTAAGACGATTCCAGATTTACTTAGAAAATCATCCATTGCAATATTCAGAATAATCACAGGATAAGATTGTCTGAGTGAACGTTTTTTCAAGATTGGAATAATGTCTTCCCCACAGTGCTTGTTATGTGATAAAGATGACTTAATGACCATTGATCACCTAACTGTATATGAAATCTTCAAAACCAAGAAGATCTAATCTCAAAATATTAATAATTTTATCTCTCACACACACACACACCCACACGCACACAGACACACATGTGTGCACGCACGCACACGCACATGCACGCGCGCACAAACACATATACAAAATATATGTCATATACATTTTTCTTGTAGAATTGACCGTTTTTAAGATATTCCTTGTTATTGTTTTCAATTTTAAACTACCTTAACTTTTCTTAAATGGGACCATGCTAAGTGAACTGAACCTCAATAGTTTCACATAGCGACTGGCTTTTAAAAGATTTGTCTATGCTTTAGCCTAGACAATGAAGCAAGTAATAAGACTCCTGCCTTTCTACTTACAATGAAGCAAGTAATAAGACCAATTCTGGTATGTGTAGATAAAAGAATAATCTTCTGTAAGAATAGTTTGTATACAGAACTGCTTGAAAAAGTTATGTACAATAGAATACATCAGATTTTTTTAATTCAGGGAGTCTCAAAATGTGTGTTTCTGGTAAAATCTCAGTATCAAATAAATGGATGGAATATAACACTTCCTCTGTTTACTATAGTAAAATATTGTAGAGAATGTAAAAATAAATATCTTGCATCAATGATTCTTTTCTTCCAATTAACAGTAAATAAAACTTAAAGAGATAATATTTATTTGTAAATTCAATATTATTAAAGATTGGGATCCCATTGCTGGATATCCATTAAGTAGGGATAGGATTTATTAATATTATTTCTATTTAAATTGCTACTAACTAAAAATTAATTAGTGCAACTGAAATTGGGATAGAAGTGCTGAGACTGTTTTACATTATGGAAGGTTATTTGATCTTTTAAGCATTATAATAAATTACTAACAATGAATCAATGTTCCACTTTACAGAATTCTTGAATTTACAATCACTTAAAAATGGCTCATTCCTACACATTTGAGGAGCTTGCTGACATCTATCATATTTATGGTGAAGAGAGAGACAACACATATTTAATTGGACAACTACATAGAGAGACATTTCCAAGAAGACACCAGCCTAATTATATAACACTCTGTAAAACTGTCTTAGTGATGCTGGTACATTGCTTGGATGTTCAATCAGTGGCATGTTAACCTGCAACATATTTTATCCTGTTGTATTGTGTCTTGAATCCATAGACCATAAGTTCTCTAAATTAAAAGGTGTATCTTGATCCCTTCTGCAATTCCTCCAATTTTATCTAGTAAAATCAGAGACAGCCTGTATACATACTAGAAAATGTTATTCACACTAATACCTTATAGCTTTGTATTTCAACCATCAGGAGTAAGAGGTCAGCATTGTAGCTATTTAAAATATTCTTCTTAGCGTTTGTGCACTGTAGTAAATATACTGATAAGATTACAAAGTATATGAAAGTGATGATCAAAAATTTCCAGAATAAGTGATAAGATAAAGTAAAGTAAACCCTCACTGAATTTTTTATGCCACAAGCATAAATTGGACAGAAGAAAGTAGTAGGTACTAGACACAATGCTGGTTCTGCTTTCAGGCCTTTTTTATAAGAGAAATTCCAATTTAAAGTATTTGTTGCTGAGTATTATTAACTGAATTAAGATAGGTACCATGATTAAATATATACTTACCATCATCTGTTGTTGTTGTTGCAAGAGCTGGCTGGGATGACTTTTTCTGGCAGCTCTCTTTTTCTTTTTCAACCCAACCTCGTTGCCTCAGTGCCTCTCTAATTGTTGGGTAATATGCATACATAGCAAATACTTTGTGATCCTAAAAGAAACATAATACAAACATCTAATCATACTCAGTTGATACAGAAAAGTTATTCTGATAGGGTGTAGATAGGGCATCTGAAGGACTATTTTCTTACAAAAATATTTCTCCCATTGATCCTATATACTCCTGATGCCTTTCATTCATTATGTCTTGAGTTTTGTTAAATAGAGGGGCAAGATCTTTGTGCAATGCAATGGAAATTTCAAGTTACAGGCTCAGAAATAATAGCATTTTTATAATGAAAGTAAGAATAATCACTGAATCAATGACACATTTAAATTCACCTTTCTCTTAAATATTCAGTTTTGCGATAAATGTGTGCGTGCGTGCATGCGTGCGTGTGTGTAAAATAAATTTGAAAAATTTGATGTGTACCATTCACATGACTTTCTCCATATCCCTGTAACAAATTATTATTTGGCGACGTGCACGTTAGGGTGCCAGTATGCCGCTGTCAGGTGAGTCTACCTGGAATTGGTCGCGGGTTAATGCTGGTGAATTTCTCTGTAGTTAGTGGACATACCTGCAAGTTCCCGTGATGGCACCGTTTGAGCTCCTTCTGGTAGATGATGAATCTCTTATTCAGGGGGGGGGAGAATGACAAGGTATGTCACACTGTTAGTAGACTCAATTAAAGAGAAAGTTCACTGGATACTTCATTTATTCGTGAATTACGGGTTCATTAAGGCATTAACCCGACAAGCAACTCCCGACATAATTAATCGCGAACTTAAAGTCGTATTTATTAAGCACTACTTCCACTCGGATTGACCTTAGTAACTGGGGCCCGAAGTTTATAAGTTTGTACAATATTCACTATGATAATTACCCATCTGCTCATTTTGTAGACAATGACTTTCGGCGATATATGTGGCGCACGATTTCTTACAGGATATGTTGTACTTTATGATCCTGAGGCTTTACGCGTTGCGTCTCCTACGATGTCTACGCCCGATTCTGTACGTAATGACCCCGACTTCTCATAGTTACTCTCGACTTCTATCAGCCTCAATTTCTCCTTGTTACTCCTGACTTCTCATAGTTACTCTTAGTTACTACCCCGACTTCTCCAGGAGCCAGGAGCAGGAACTAGTCGCCCGAGTGTACTCGGGCGGGGGCAAATCACCACGGTACCTATCCGCTTTTCTCGCGGATTTACCCGTGTGATATAAAAGACGTAGTCTTGTGCAAGCGTTTATGTCTGTGTCGAAGTAATGTGGGCAGGGTGTTTCTCTCTGTGCAGCCGGCGCGGGCTGGCTTACCTACCTGAGTGGTCACCCACCCAGAGAGGGACCAGGCCAGATGCTGCTTACCTTGGCCAGCCGCTTGCGGGCTGTCAAGGAAAGCAGTGCCGGCTAGCGGGGAGAACTGAAGGGATGTAGGTACGGGGTGGGGGAAGCCAGTGTTGCAAATCTGGTCGGAGTACAACTGGACGGTCACCCGTCCGAGTCGGGACCGGGCCCGATGCTGCTTAACTTGGCGGGTAGAACTGTAAAGAAGGGAGAGGTGGCCGGAAAACTACCATCCCAAGGCGTCCTTGGGGAGGCGGTAGCTTACGCGTCTCCTAGGCAGCGTGTGGTCGTAAAGACCGAGAGTGTTCACCTGGAGATTTGGGTGGGGAGCAAGTTTAGTGTATATTGTGCGAGCTCTTTCTCGCACAACGTCCACTATGTAAGGGATTCCGGAGTGGGAATGGAGAATGTGGGACGGGAATCTACGGTCTGTGCCATATATCATCCTCAATGCCCTGTTCTGCACGGTCTGCAGCCTGCGGATGGTGGAACGAGCCACCGAACCCCAGACCTCGCAGCCGTACAGCATCAGGGGCGGGATGACTGCGCGGTACAGCCGTAGTTTTAGGTGTGTAGGCATGGTGGAGCGGAAGATGGGAAACAACTGCCGTAGGGCAGCGTGTCCCATACCGACCTTCTCTCTGACATGTGGAGTGAAAGTAAGGCCGCGGTCGAGGAGGACTCCAAGGTATTTGGCGGTGCGGACCCAGGGGATCCGCCGCCGCAACCTCAGCGACCTCTCCGGTCGCCAGCCACGAACTTTAGCTGAGCTCTTCTGCGGGCTAATGGCCATCCGCCACTGTTCACTCCATCTGCCTATGGCCTGGAGCTGTCTCTGTAGCGGGGGGAAGCAATATCGGGCGTTCTTGTTACGCGCCATTATGAGGACATCGTTGGCATACTGGCACGTAACTGTGCTGGGTTCTGTGGGGAAGTCGGACATGTAGGCGGCAAAGAGCAACGGCGACAGCACGCTGCCTTCCGGCACTCCCGCCGCTATGGGTCTGACTGTGGAATGCCTCCCCTCCACCCTCACCCTGAAAGTGCGGTCCCGAAGGAAGCTACTAAGCAGCTGAAGGTAGGGGGGAGGGATTTCAAGCTCAAGAACGCAGAAATCCCCCCCCCCGACTTCTCATCATCCGCACATCACTTATATACGAAAAATTCACAGTTTTGCCCTCCTCTTTGATTGGTTGAGGAAGAGCGCGAAAAGTGGCGTCATCACGTGGCTATCGGGTATTTTTCTTTACATTACACCCACGCGACTAGGTTTTACAAAGCAAAAGTCCCCTTCTCCGGTTTAAAAGGTAGAGTCCCTAGCTTTCTCGTACTTATGTCCTTAATGTATTAAAATGTTTGTGACTTTTAGCCATATGTGCAACCTTGAAGCAAACAAAAGCTGCCCTCCATGGTGAGGCCTTCCAACTGAGCGTATATTTCCTATGTTAAATATGATAAATTAATAATTAAACTAATATTATATGTGTTATACTAAAATACTGTCCCAGTTTAAACAGAAATTTTAAACAGAATTTTTAATGTTCTCAAAAATAACTGGTAAACCACAAGAGATGGACACAATCATATCACAAAACAAATTTAGATCTTATTAAAGCACAGATATTATGTCAAATTCATTCTTTATGGAGAACAAGATATATCTTGTTTTCATGAACTACCATTTACATCGAAAAACTATCTTTATCTTTTTATATTCTCTAAAATGGCTCTAACGATTTTCATCAACATTGCATTGTTTTAAGACATTTCTATGGCAAATGAAATTCATTTTTTGAAATTTTTGTAATAACCTGTGAAGTTCTCTGCTTTTGAATGCACTTTGTACTTCCTCGATCATATAGGAAATAGGAAAAGTATTGCATTTCACCCAAACACTTGATGAGATTTTACCATGTTTTGAGACTGCCTGAGCCAAAAAAAGCATTTTAGAGAATGGTCTGTGTGTATGTGTGTCCAGTGTATGTGTGTGCGAACATCATAACTCAAGCTAGACTAAGAAAAAAACATAACATTAAACAATAAAGTAAAAAGGTAACTAAATTAAAATTAATAAAATCTGATGTGCTCTGTTCATAAGACTTTCTCTACATCTCTGTAACAAATTAGTGTTAATAAGCTTATTCTTTTATTTCATACTAATCGAGATCAACATTAGCAAGAATAATTTTATTATTTAGTTCTTCATAAGTAGAATCAAGGGAATTCACTAGGCTAAACCAAGAGTCAAATGTCTTCAAGTGTGGTTGCAATGGGATCGAAATCTGTTTCTTTGTTTGGCCAGGAGTTGACAAGTTCCTGTATGAGTAAAGTTTTCAAGTATTGTAAAACTGATACCAATAACAAGGAATATCTCAAAAAACAGTCAACTCCACGAAAAAATGTATATAATATAAATTGTGTGTTTTAATGAGCTCTACACTTTTGCTAAGTAAGTTTTTGTCTATCTTTTACGGATTACCAATTGTGCAAAATTCTACAAAATTCATTCAGAATAAAGATGTCTTCAGAGGCTATTCCTAGAAAATTCAAGATATATATTTTAATTGTTATGTAAATAGCTTTAATATATAATATTTTAATCAAAACATTAGAACCATTTTAAAGAAAATCAACATTTTTGAAATTATTTCCATGTAAAGAGAAGTTTGGGGATCTTTTTTTTTTATTCAGAGGGTCTCAAGACATATATTTCTGGTGAAATTTCTATATTGAATTTTAAGGTGCAATACAATACTTCTCAGTATAATATGTACATAGTATATGTAGAGAAAGTATTAATGCATTGGAAAATAATATTGAATCAGTAAAGAAATACGTTCCACACAAAGTTATCAAACAAAACAATGATCCAGAATATTATACAAGATCCATCAGAATACTTAAACGAAAGTCTAGGCGCGCGTTTCATAAACGGAAGAAGTCAGAGTGGCATTTTAACAGATATAAAGAATTAGCTAAACAATTGAAAGACGAAACGCTGCAAGCCCAGGAGCGGTTCTTAGAACAAATTCTTAGCGGGACCAATAATAGTTGGAAATCTTTTTACAGTTATGTAAGTAGACGCAGGGGAAGTAAACTTAGCATACCAGAACTCAAGGAAAATGGAATTGCCATATTGAACGATAAGGAAAAAGCGAACGCATTAAATTCACATTTTGTGTCTGTTTTTAACAAAGCGCATTATAATTATAAACTGGAAATTGAGGATAATTGCATCCAAATTGCGCACAAGGATCAGAATGTTGCAAAATCGAAAGTCGAGGGGGCCTGAAAATATACCGACCGAAATACTAAAAATTGGAGGGGAAGCCATGATTCCGTACCTAATGCTTTTATTTAATATATCAATAAATAACTGTGCCTTACCGGAAGACTGGAAAACCGCGATTTTAGTTCCAATTCACAAAGGAGGAAATAAAAAGAATTAAATAATTATCGACCAGTCAGCCTGACCTCAGTATTGATGGAAACATTTGATTGTCGAATATATACGGGAGGAATTAGAAAACAAAAAGTGATCCAATAAAGCGCAACATGGGTTTAGACCTGAATACTCGTGTGAAAGCCAGATAACGCCATTATTTCAAGATTTAGCAGAGGAGGTGGATGCAGGGGGAAGAACAGATGTAGTGGTGATAGATTTTTCCAAAGCTTTTGATGTATAATATAATTTACTTACCCAGAAGCTAACTGCTACAGGAATTGATAAACGTAGTCTATGGGTTAAACATTTTTTGGAAGGAAGATCGCAAAGGGTAAAAGTAGGCAAGGAGCTATCTGAGAGGGGTATGGTAAGCTCGGGCGTACCCCAAGGCTCAGTACTGGGGCCGTTACTTTTTCTTATTTTTGTAAATGATATAACTGTTAATATAAAATGCCAGATAAGATTGTTTGCAGACGATTGTATTATTTACAATAAAATTAGAAATGTTGAAGATGAGATTGCTCTTCAGGGTGATTTAAATGAAATGAGTGATTGGGCTGCTGCAAATAAAATGAAAATTAACGCTGGCAAACGTAAGTCAATTGCATTTAATAGATCTAGGGGAAAAAATTCTGCAAAAACTATCACATGGATGGGGGGGAAATTCCACAGGTGGACAGCTGCAAATACTTGGGAGTTTACTTGGCGAGTAACGCTGGATGGGACCAGCAGGTAAATTCTGTATCTAAGAAAGCGTGGAAAACACTGCACTTCCTAATGAGGATTTTAAAAAAGGGGAGTGCAAAGTTCAGGGAAATTGCGTAAAAGACCTTAGTGCGGCCGGTCATGGAATTTGGAGTAACTTGTTGGGACCCGTATAAAGTAAATCAAATTGATTCGTTAGAAAAGATCCAGAGAAGGGCTATAAAATTCATAAAAAGGAGTAAATATTTTGGGCCTACAAACGCTGAGGAGATAAAATAGGAGCCGTTGAAAGTTAGGCGTGAGAAACAGAGGTTGTGCGCTTTATTTAAAGCTTACGCTGGCTTGAACGCATGAGAGGACGTTACTGATAAACTGGAAAACCAACTTACTATGCACGAAACGATCATCCGTTCAAAATTAAGGGTACCTACCTACTTACCTGCCTGCCTGCCTGCCTGCCTGCCTGCCTACCTACAAAATATCATTCATGGTATTTCACCACCTTTCGTTTTTGAATTATTCTGTTTGCACACGCACTTGGACATTGTTTCTTAAATCTTATGTGTTCCATTCATATGCCTTTCTCTAGCTGTTTCACAAACAAACTTTCCTTACTAAAGATTATTCTGTTATCTATTAGATAACTTTTAACTAACTTTATTTTTATAATATAATTTTTAAATTTTAAAAAGTTTATGTATTCAAGATAAACTAGGAGAATTGGTTCTATTATTTGGCACCTTGTAAGTAGAAGGGAAATAAGAGAGTAAAGTGATAGACAATTCTTTTAAAAACTCAATGCTATATGAAACAATAGAATTTTATAATATTTTGCATCCCCTGAAGTAAAACAAAAGAGATGAAACAAAAATTGACTTCCTGCTTGAAAATATAATAGAATAGAAACCAATAATAAGGAATATCTCAGAGACGATTAACTCTGTAAATTATTTTTTTAAATTAAAAATTATATGACAAATTGTGTGTTTTAATGAGATCTATATTTTGTGTAGTAAGTTTTTGTTCAGAGGCTATTCCCAAACAATTCAGGATACATTTCATGTGTCATGTAAATATCTTAAACATACAGGATTTTAATCAAAATTATTAGAGCCGTTTTAGAGAAGATCAAAATTTTAAAAACTGTTTCATGTAAAGTATAGTTGGGGGTAGGGAGATTTTCTTGTAAATCTTTGTGTCACATCCTTGCAAGTAATTGAATTTAAACACCAAGTTTGGTAATTAAAGAACTTCTTGTTTTCGAGTTATGCTAAACACACACACACACACACACACACACACACGCACGCACACGCACACACACATAAATATGTTTCTTAACCACTCTTTACATGGAACATTTTAGACAATTTATATTTTCTCAAATATTGATCAAACAATATTCTTAATATAATATAATAAATTAGAATTAATATCATATAATAATTTTATTAAAATAATAATAAAATATTTTTCATGATAAACAAAATATATATCCTGAGCGTTCTGGGAATAGTCTTAGAAAACAATATTCTTAATATAATATAATAAATTAGAATTAATATCATATAATAATTTTATTAAAATAATAATAAAATATTTTTCATGATAAACAAAATATATATCCTGAGCGTTCTGGGAATAGTCTTAGAAAAGTATTCATTCTAATCAACTTTTACAAAACTGGTAAACCGTAAGAAATGGACAAAAGCTTACTACACACAAAATATGTAGATCTTATTAAAGCACACAGCTTTTTATGTACCCTTTTATATTTGTGGAGTCAACCATTTCTGAAATTATTCTTTACTATTTGTTTTAAATTTCAAAAACTTATATTTTTTCTCAAATGGGAGCTTATTCATGCTTTTACTTGCTCTAGTATGTACGTACATACAATGTACACGTAGCTAGAGAAGGTGTTTTATTCCACCCAAAAATTTGATAACAGGAAATATAATTTGGAGGTATCCTGAGACTGAAAAAGAATTTTTAGAAACAGGTACGTGTGTATCTGTGGACAGCATAGCTCAAAAATGAAAATATAATAAATATTAAACTTGGTATTTATGTTTAGTACTTTCCAAGGATGCAATACACAAAGATTTTCAAGAACCCCCACAACAAGCTATCCTTTACATGGAAAATTTTTTTGAAATTCTTGTTTTTCTCAAAAATGGCTGTAACGATTTTGATTAAAATACCATATATTAAAGATATTCACATAAAAAATAAAGTGTATATTTACGATTTTATACAAATAGCCTCTGAAAACCTCTTTATTCTGGGTGAGTTTTGCAGAATTTTCCATAACTGTTAAACCATAAGAGAAAGACAAAAACTTATTTCACAAAAAATGTAAATCTCGTTAAAGCACATAATTTATGTCATATATGATTTTCCTGTGGAAATGGCCATTTTAAAGATATTCCTTATTATTGGTTTCTATTTTGAACGACCCAACCTTTCTCAAATAAGTCAATGCAAAGTGAACCGAATCTCAATTGTTTCACATAGCGACCTGCTTATAAAAGATTTGGCTATCGCTTTAGCCCGATGTATTCCATTTTCACTTTCTCTACACGTACTATGCACATATTATATAGATAAGGTATTGCATTCCACCCAAAAATTCAATACCGAGGTCCCATGTATCCAAAAAAGTATTTTCAGAAAAAGGTGTGTAAGTGTCCGTGTGTCTGTGAACGATAACTCAAAAACGAAAAGTCGGTAAAATACCAAACTTGGTATTTGAGTTATGTATTTTCCAGGGATGCGACACAAAGATTTTGAGAAAAATGCCCCCACCCCAAACTACCCTTTACATGGAAAATTTTCGAAAATTTTGATTTTCTCAAAAATAGCTCTAACGGTTTTGATTAAAATACCGTATATTAAAGATATTTACATCGCTTATATTTCTGGGAACAGCCTCTAAAGACCTGTTTATTCTGAATGTTGCGTAACTGGTAAACCGTAAGAAATAGACAAAAACTTACTTCACAAAAAATATAGATCACGATAAAACACACAATTTATGTCAGTTCTTATTTCAGTTCTTGTTTTAATTTATGTCATATTGACATAATTATAAAGTTGGCCATTTCTGAGATATTCCTTGTTATTTGTTTCAGGTGTAACATACTTAAAACGTTTCTCACACGGAAAGTTGTCAACTCCTGGATAGAAATGGATTTCATCCACAGGGCAGCCGGCTTTTAAAAACTTTGTTTTAGCTCGTTTTAGCCTAGTATATTCCTTTATTTTCCTTCTACTTACAAGGAAGCAAGCAATTGTAACAATATCTACTAATTTGTATCTCGACTATCATAAGGTAAACAGAAGAATATGCTTTTTACAATAATTTGTTAGAGAAATGTAAAGAAAGTCATGTGAATGGAACATATCAGATTTTTCCCCTGCTACTTACAAGGAATCAAGCAATAAGACCAATTCTGCTAATGATAATCTCGATTAAAATGATGTAGATAAAAGAATAATCTTTTGTAATAGTAGAGAAAGAACAGACAGAGAAAGCTATGTGAATGGAAAACATCAGATATATATCCCCTGGTCATGAAAAATTAAAAGAAATTCACTATCGCTTAAGGCTGCTATATTCTCCATAATCCCATTGTACCTACAAGCAAATATCTGATAAAACCATTTCTACAAACGGTTATCTGTGATAACATAAAGTGCATAGAAAAATATGTGTTTGTAAGCATACTTATTGAAGAATAAGTAGAGAAAATCATATGAATGTATCACATCAGACTTTATAAGTAGCTGTACAGCATTTAAATTCACTTTCAAAGCTTCAGACATGGCCTGATAGAAAATGTTTAGTTAGTAATTACACCTCTGTGCTCAATACAATCAATTTCGTTAATGAATAGAGATGGGTGCTTTAAGAACTCTCGTCAAATCATTCCAAAATTGGCCGTTTGGGAATTGTTTCAACACCAGTGATGAGGGAAACAGAAATTGGTTTTTGCATCGTGTGGAATAGGGTTTTCCTCTCGACATTTCAGAAAATTCTTATCTCTTGCACCTGTTTCACTTCTCTGCTTTCACACTACAAATTGCTATTAGTAATCTTTGGGTTAAAAATCCAAAATACCATACTTCACGGAAATACGTCATTTACATCTTTACCAAAATTAATGTTATCACGTAAGGTGATTTCGAACCCAAAATGGGCAGAGAATTAATTGAGCGATTAAAATTAACCTCTCTCTTGATACGCAATTACTATTTCAGCAACTACAACCACCTATATACTTAAAATCTATTTTATCTATTTTATTACTTTATTACTTTCACATGGCTTACTCTACCTACTTTATTACTTTCTCTACACGTACTCACCTCTCTCTTGATACGCAATTACTATTTCAGCAACTACAACCACCTATATACTTAAAATCTATTTTATTACTTTCACATGGCTTACTCTACCTACTTTATTACTTTCTCTACACGTACTCATAGTATAGTGTATAATGTATAGAGAAAGATTTGTATTATACCCAAAAATTCAATACCGAGATTTCACTGGAAATACATGTTTTGGGAGCCTCTGAGTTCAAAAAATATCAATTTTAGGAAAATATCTCAAAAACTAAAGTCCGTTAAATACCAAACTTGATTTTAAGTTCAATATCTTCCAAGGATGCGACACAAGAAAATCCCCCTGCCCCCAACTACCCTTTGCATGGAAAAAATTTCGAAAATTGACTAACGATTTTGATTAAAATCTCTTATATTTAGGATATTTATATGGCAAATAAAATGTACATCTTGAATTTTCTGGAAATGGCCACTGAAGACTTTTTTATTTTTGATGAATTTTTCTGAATGTTTTATTACTGATAAATCGTAAGAGAGTCAAAAACTTGCTACACAAAAAATGTAGGCACACAATTTGTGTCATACATTTTTTTTTCATGGAGTTGGCCGTTTTCGATATATTCCTTGTTATGGGCTTCAATTACAAAATACTTAAAACTTTTCTCATACGGGAACTTGTCAACTCCTGGCCACGCAAAGAAATGGGTTTTAATCCCACAGCAACCACATTTTAAAACATTTGACTGTCGGTTTAGCTTAGTGTATTCCATTATTTCCCTTCTACTCATAAGGAATTGAGTAATAAGAACATTTCTGCTAATGTTTGTCTCCATTAGTATGAAGTAGATAGAAGAATAAGCTTATTAACAATAATTTGTTACAGATATGTAGAGAAAGTCATGTGAATAGAGCACTTCATATTTTTTCATATAGCTTCCATAAACTATTCTTATGAAAGATCGTTTTGTGCTATCTACTTCACATTAATCCAGTTAAACCTTTGAAGAAATGGTTTCTTATCTATTTCGTTTAAGCTACAAGGGGCATAGAAAAAAAACCAATTGATAGTCAGATGTTTAAGAACCAGCTCGAATATATCGACCTAGAAAGTGTATTTTTACTTTTCTAGCGCGTATGTACAATGTGCATAGCATATAAAGAAGGTAGGTATTGTATTCCACCTAACATTTCGATACCAAGATTTCACCGGAAATTATGTTTTGAGACATATACTAAGTGTTTTTTAGAAAAAAGGTCTGTGTGGGGGGAGGGGGGGCATCACAACTCAGAAATGAAAAGTCCGTTAAATACCAAACTTGCAAATGTTCGAAATTTTTATTTTTCTCAAAAATCTTATATTAGGTACTTTACATAACAAATAAAATGTATATCTTGAATTTTCTGGGAATGGCCACTAAATTCCTCTTCATTCTAAATGAGTTTTGCATAACTGGTAAACCGTAGAGATGGATAAAAACGTATAAACCACACAAAAAATGTAGATTTCCTCAGAAGACACAATTTATGTATTTTACATTTCATTATTGTGGAGCTAACCGTTTGTGAGATATTCCTTGCTATTGGTTTCAATTTTAAAATACTTATACTTTTCTCAAACAGGAAGTGTCCGTATTTCTTTTGTTTTTCTTCTGACCATACAAAGAAGCGAATTTCAATGTCAATTGGTTTTAAAACATTTGACTATCGCTTTTCCCTAATGTATTCCTTTATTTCCCTTCTACTTTAAGGGTACTATGTAATAAGACCGTTCTACTAGTGCTTATTCCCAATAGTATGGAGTAGAAAAAAAGAATACCTACTCTTTTGTAAGGTGTTTGTTTGTAGAACAGCTAGAGAAAGTCATGTGAATGGAACATATCAGATTTTTTTTTTGGCTCCGTTTATACCCGGACTTTAACTGCATGGTCATATGAGCGGCATTTCCCTGTGAATGCCTATCGATGGTGTTAACTCGTGCATGTTTTGTAGCCATTGGACAACTATTTTCTTTAATTTTGTTCATTAGATCACACACACACACACATACACACACAAACACACTCATCACACTATCAGTCATACTTCCAGACTCTAGGGAGGATAGAGAATAATCTGGGCTAGAGAAAAATTTCCATCCTCAGTCGGGAATTGAACCCGGGACCCGACGCAGGAGCTCAACCGACTGAGCTACGATCCAGCCCAATTGTAGGTATATCATTTCCATAACATGGCGAAACACTGAACAAAGACGACACCTGGTAATTAAACCTGATGGTACGAACGGAAAGCTTATTTATTTTCAGTGAAAGGATATGCAGAAACAAATTTGATATGAAATGATAAAGAATAACTTGTTAAGCTCGCATGGATATTCATATGAGCACTGCGGTTGAAGCAGATGTCTAAACGATTTTTGTTGTGGCTAGGCTGCAATTGTACAGCTGCTTGTACATGACAAGGGGACTCCTGAATCGACGGTATTTTCAGCATAAATCCTCGCAGCCCGGAGAATTACAGACACTCGCTCAGTACCAGCAGCGCATCAAATCATTCCTCGTTTGTAAAATCTATCACTTTCAGTATTAGAAGTAGGTAAGGTATTTGTAATCACTGTTAACTTTTATACTTAATTATTTCTTTATTTTCTTTAGTTGTCTGACTTAAACGCTGCAACCGCGAAAACAAACGAGCGCGACCGGTCCGTTGATGTGGTAACAGTCGCCTTGTTGACAGTTACCGATGCCAGAGGAGAAATTATTACTTTGGAAAGTTTAACACCATAACAAGGAATCTCAGTAAAGGTTAACTTTACAAAAAATGTATATGACATAAATTATGTGCGTTAGCGAGATGTAAATTGTTTTATGTGACAGCATGGTGTTATCTATCTCTTTCGGCTTGCTAGTTATTTACACATAAAATCCATCCAGAATGAAGAGGGTTCAGAAGCTATTCCTAGAAAATTAATATATACATTTTGACAAGTAAATATCTTTAATATATGGAATTTTAAATAAATTGTTAGAGATATTTTTCATAAAACGAAAATCTTTGTGTTGCTTTCTTGGAAGGTACTGAAATACCAGATACAGCGCTTAAGCGTCTGTACCCTTTTAATCATGCTTTTCACAGACTCACACACATCCGGACCTTTTTCTTAATACTTTCTTTTTAATCAGAGTCCTCAAAACATATATTACAGTGAAATCTCGTATCAACCTTTTCGTTTTCTTCTTTTAATTTAACATTCTTTAATCTGGTTGGTCATATCCAATGATGAATGAAATGGTGAAGTGGTACTCAAATGAGTCGGTCTTAAAGTTTCTAGACATTCGTCTCAGGATAAGCAAAAACCTTTATCCGAGTAACTCACCCTAAGCGAGATTCAATGCAATATCTTCTTCACTTACAATGTACTTATACATACGTGGTAGAGAAAGCAAACCTAAAGTTTTAGGTTCAGGGGATATCAAACGGTATTTCCAATGAAATTGTCTTGACGGGGGGGGGGGATACTGTACTTCCTCTAAAGAAAAAGCTATAAATGTTTTGAATTTGCAAATATTTATACCTAACGGTATATCCATCCACCGTCCTAGGTACCTTGAAAAGTAGAATAGGATTCCTGTTATAGGCTAGTATGAAAGTTAATTTTAGGAGTCCCTTATTCAGTTTCAGGTCAGTGTTAAATTGGTGTTATTTAGATTGTTTTCTCTCATCCTGAATCATGCAATCATCGTAAACGTGCCCTCGCGTGTCTTCCAGCGACCATGAACAAACACCTCAGTCCAGTTCCATCAATTTAAATAACTCAATGATCTCTTGGAGAACGAATCCCATACTTTCACTTTTTCAAAGTATTTTTATGACGGAACTTTCCTCTTCTTTCGCGATTACCCTCTTCGGACTTCATCTCCCAGATCTTGTAAGCCAGTTTATGGGGTTAGATGCCCGTTGAGGAGCAAAGGGCTCTGAATTGGAGAGCGTAACCAAGATGGGTGATGCGTGTTGAGCATACGGACTGAATTGGAGAGCGTAACCAGGATAGGTGATTAGACCGATACGTGGTAAGAGGCAAGCTACACAGCAATCACTTGGCAATTCAGGTACTGACGGGCTTAGCCAGACTTAATTTACACACTGCTCCCGTAAGGACGGAAGGAGATATGCCACTTACGCGCATCAATCCCACAAGGGTATATGCCTACCTCGGTGGAAGTGACAACTACCAGCTTGTCTACTAACCCTCCAGGTTAGTGATAGGGGACAAGGAGGCGTCTCACGGGTGTACCCAATACCCGTGGGCTTGGGGAACCATTGCCCCGCCAAGTCGAACTCAATCTGAACAGCACCCGTCCGAGAGGGGCTCAGGCGTTTGGCCCAACATACTCTAGTAACGTCAGAAGTCAACGGATGCTCAGGGTCCGCAGCGCTCGCACCGGAGCATCAAGTGCTTGGAAGAGGTCAAGAGTCCCCCTGCGGGGACTTAGTATGAGAGTGAGGTGATGAAAGCTCTCGTAAATACAGTAACTGTCGTCCAGTTTAACAACACAAAATGATTATTTACTCCTTCCTCTAAAAGACCGTACAATGTTAACTCTCCTTGTGTACCAATTTTTGGTGTAACTCTTTCGTATAGGGATATCCGAAACAATCCTTCATTTCAAATATAACATCGTTCATCCTGTGACGCAATACAACTCGGTACAACGAGTAAAAGACTATTTGGGGGGACGCAAGTTTGCAAATGAGGAAGCAATATTGCAAACAGCTATTACACAAGTTGTTACTGTTCCCATTTTGCTTCCTACAATGTACATAGTAGATAGAGGAGGTAGTGCATTCCATCCAAAAATTCGACACTAGGATTTCACCGGAATACGTGTTCTGAGGCCCCTGAATAAAAACGAAAGCATTTTTAGAAAAATGTCCATGTATGTGTGTGCAGCATCAATATTTCACAAGTTGTACGGTTCCATTTTTACTTTCTCTATCACGCATGTATAATGTACATAGTAGGTAAGAAGGTATTCTATTCCACTAAAAATTCGACACCGATATTTCACATAAATACATGTTTTGAGGCACCTGAATCCAAGAAAAAAGTATTTTAGAAAAAGGTCCGTATGTGTTTGTGTGTATGTGTGTGCTAAAAATGAAAAATCGGTTAAATATCAAACTAGGTATTAAGTTCAGTATTTTCCAAGGAAGATTTTCAGGAGTATCCCCTTACCCCAATTATTCTTTACATGGAACATTTTTCAAACATTTTGATTTTCTCAAAAATGGCTCTAGCAACATTGATTAAAATACCATATGCTTAAAATATGTTTATTACAAACGAAATGTATAAGTTGAATTCTCTGGGAATAACCTCAGAAGACCTCTTTATTCTGAGCGACCTTTGTATAACTGGTATACCGTAAGAGATAGACAAAAACTTACTGCACAAAAATGCAGATCTTGTTAAAACACACAATTTATGTCATTTTCTTTTCTGCTTTCTTTCTTTAGAGTTAATGTTTCAAGATATTCCTCAAGATATTCAATTTTAAACTACTTAAACTTTTCCCAGACGGAAAGTTATCTTTCGTTTAGTATCTCATTTATTTATTGCTGGCCTTGGTAAGAGAACCGAATTTCAATGACAAAAAAAAAATAGCGACAACTTTTTAAAAAATATTACTGTCACTTTAGCCTAGTGTGTTCCCTTATTTCGCTTATACTTATAAGGAAATAAGTAATAAGACCACAACTGGAAATCTTTGTATTTTTTAGCATCATTTAGATAAAATATAATGCTTTGTAAGAATATCTTGTTTGCAGAACATAGAGAAATTTATGTGAATGGAACACATCAGATTTTTGCTTGTGGCTAGCAGAAGTTTCAGTAGTTAATCTGTTTGGTAACTTCTGAAATATTGTGGCATATTATCGATTCATCCAGAGAGGAATTTCCTAGAAATTGTTATGCTTTTACATAATTATATGACCATTAAAAATTCAATAAAACTTTCTAAATTTCCCTTAATTGGGAACATGTACGGTTGCTAAAACAAAACAAAATAGAAATCTGATGAGTTCCATTCACATGACTATCTAGCTGTTCCACAAACTTTCCTTACAAAATATTATTCCTTTGTCTGCACCATACTAATCAAGATAAACATTGCCGGAAATTGTTTCATCGTTTGCTTCTTTGTAAGTAAAAGGGAAACAAGGGAAACTTGCTTTAGCAATAGGCAAAAGCGATAGTCAGATCCTTTAAAGGCCGGTCCCTACGTGAAACAATTGAAATTCGGTTCTCTTTGCCTGCTAGGAGTAAACAAAAGAGAGATGAAAAGAAATGTGTTTACCTTTGAGAAAAGTTTAAGTAGGTACCTTAAAAATGAAATAATTAACTCGGAATATATCGCAAATGGTTAACCATAAAAAAATGTATATGACAAATTGTTTTAGTGAGATCTACATTTTATGTGTAGTAAGATTTTGTCTATCTTTTACGTTTACCAGTTTTTCAAAAGTTTTGCAAAAGTCATCCAGAATGAAGTCTTCAGAGGCTATTTATGAAAATCCAAATTATATAAATTTTCCTTTGTCATGAAAATATCTTAAACATATGACATTTAAATAAAAATCGTTAGAACCATTTTTGAGAACATAAAATGTTAAAAAATATTCCATGTGAAGGGTAGTTGAGGTGAGGGAAATTTCTTGAAAATGTTTCTGTCGCATCCTTGGAAGATACTGAACTTAAATACTAAGTTTGGCATTTTACCAACTTTTAGTTTTTGAGCTATGCTGCCCAAACACAAACACACACACTCAGGGCCATTTTTCTAAATGTTTTTCAGGGGGTCTCAAAACATATATTTCCGGTGAAATACCTTCTCTATACACTATGCATATACTACATGTAGAGAAAATAAAATCAATTCTGATGTGTTGGATTCCCATAATTTTTACTTTCTCTATACGTACTATGTATTTGTTGTTGGTTAGTGTTTATGGGCGCTCAACTACAAGGTCATCAGCGCCCTTATTAAACAAATCATGGCAAAAGCCAGAGATAAAGCTCAATAAGAAATTATATAAAAAAAACGAAAGATTAATTTAAAAATGAATGTAAAAAGGTATCATAGAAAAAGCCACAGATTGGTGATTTGAGAAAAGAAGAGAAAAAAAAAACTAATACAAAACAGGGATAACAACAACTAAATCCTAAATTTGAAGGGTATCTTCGATAAAAATTTAAAAATCTTAGCTACCGCTCGACTATCGTCCGCCAGGACTTCTGCAACTTCTGCAGCTTGTTTCCGCGGAGAGCTGACCACTCTTCGTACCAGCACGAAAGTATCGCCCTGCGCACAACAAGCCTAAAGTCTTCCGATGTTATACAAGAAATTTTTGTACTGGGCTCGGTGTTTGCCGTCTTTGCTGCAAAATCTGCCAGTTCATTCCCCGGCAAACCAATGTGACTAGGAATCCATGCACACTCCAAATTAACCCCGGAAGTATATAAAACGTGGAAGGCATTCTGGATACGCTGCACGATAGGATGATAGTTGTAGAGATCACCAAGGCTTTGAAGTGCACTCAGGGAATCACTCAATATAAGGCAGTCACTTAAATTTCGACGGCCAACGTGCAGAATGGCTCGATATATTGCGTATAGCTCCGCACTATAAATAGATGTGCCACTATGAAAACCGAATGTATATTGTTCGGTATCATAAACAAAGGCACACCCAACACCAACGGTGCACTTACTTCCGTCAGTATATACACAAGTCATTGTAGTTTGACAAAAATTCTAAAAAACATCTACGGATACTAGAAAAAGGCATTGTAGACCTTCGGTATGCCGTCATCCCGAGGTTTACGTGGGATGTTGTAAGTAACCAAGGTGGGTGCACCCTTTCCCCCTTGGGAAACATTCTAGGCATTACGATATCGTGCTTATGAAGGAGCATTCGGAAGCGAACACCTGGGGGTCGTAGACAAATTGAGATATTTCTATAACGTTCGTCCAGCTCGGTGTTAAAAAAGGAAGTGAACGTTGGATGCGAAGGCATGCACTTTAGCCCACAGCCATAATTTGTTAATAGAATATCTCGTCTATACTGCAGAGGGGGTTCCGCCGATTCAGCATAAAGGCTTGCTATTGGACTGGTTGGAAAAGCTCCAACAGCCAGACGTATACCCTGATTATGGACAGTGTCTAATCTTCTAAGCACAGATGATCTTGCCGAAGAATAAGCTATGCATCCGTAATCTAACTTGGCTCGGATCAGTGAGCGATAAAGTCGCAGCAAGACTGTTCGGTCCGCTCCCCAAGATTTGCCATTTAGTATCCGTAGAATATTCAGAGAACGGTTACAGCGCGCTTTCAGCTGTGCTATATATGGTGGCCAACATAGTTTTCTATCGAATATCAACCCCAGGAATCTCGTCTCATCCGCGAATGGTAGTAAAACTGTGCCAAACCGCAGCGAAGGTGGTAATCGCCTCCTGCGGCGCCAGAAGTTCACGCAGAGTGATTTCTCAGCAGAGAAGCGAAAACCATTTTTAGAGCTCCACTCGGAGAGGTTGTCTAAACACCGCTGCAGACGGCGTTCCAAAAAAGGTGTGCGCTGAGAAGTGTAATAGATGGCAAAGTCGTCTACGAATAAGCAGGACGATACTCCTGGGAGATAAAATTAATTGCTATAGCAAACAGCATGACGCTTAGTACCGATCCCTGTGGCACTCCGTTCTCTTGAACAAAAATATTTGATAAAACCGAGCTGACCCTTACTCGGAAAACGCGGTCCCTCATAAACTCCTGAATAACGGAAGGCGTCCACGTATGTTCCAGTTGTATAGGGAACGTGTTATTCCTGCCCGCCAACCGTATCATAAGCCATTTCGAGGTCAAAGAACACCCCAACGGTTTGACAGTTCTTCATGAATCCATTCATTATCTGCGTCGAAATCGAGACAAGATGGTCAGGTGCTGAACGACGTCGTCGAAAACCGCACTGGGTGTTGGTCGGTAGGTTATGAGTTTCCAGCCACCATATCAACCGTCCATTGATCATGCGTTCCATCATCTTGCAAACGCAACTGGTGAGGGAAATTGGACGGTAGCTGGATGGAAGAAAACGGTCCTTTCCAGCTTTTAAAATAGGTACGATGGTGGCCTCTCGCCACTTTTCTGGAAAAGTGGCGTCAACCCAAACGCGATTATAGACCTCGAGTAGGAAGGCCTTACCTTCAGGAGAGAGATGTTGCAACATTTGGACGTGTATTCCACCAGGACCTGGTGCAGAGTTTCGCGAAGATGATAGTGCATGGTCTAACTCCCTCATAGTGAAGAGTCGATTGTAATCTTCAAGATTTTTAGAACGAAAGTTGAAACCTTGCGATTCCACCTGAGCCTTAACGGGAAGAAAATCAGGCGAATAATTCTCTGAGCTAGACACTTGAGCGAAAGCACTGCCAAAAGTGTTGGCCACGTCAAACTTATCAACATCTCCAACAGCTGTTTTAAGACCGGCGATTGGCGTATGAGTCATTTTTCCGTCCACGCGCCTTAACTTATCCCATACGATAGAGGAAGGTGTATGTCGATTGAATGATGCTACAAACTTGCTCCATGATGTCTTTTTGCTATCCTTAACAACCTGCCTAGATTTGGCACGCATCTTTTTATACTCAATCAGGTTATCCAGTGTTGGGCGACGTTGGAAAATCCTGAGAGCACGCCTGCGAGCACGAATGGCATTCCGGCATTCATCAGTCCACCAAGGTACCGGAAATCGACGACAGGTTTGGGTCGTCGAACGTGGAATAGACTGCTCGGCAGCATCAAGAATATTTTTTGTGAGCTGCTCCACTAAAACAATCACAGAGTCGTGCTCGTTGTAATAAAAGACAGCCAGCCGGGAGTAAAGGTTCCAGTTGGCTTGATCTATGCGCCATCTATGTAAACGTGTGGAACATGTATCTTGTGGCAAGAGACTGATAAGACATGGAAAGTGGTCACTAGAATGTAGATCAGAGATGATATTCCACTGTAAGGAAGATGCTAATGGTGGTGAACAAACTGCTAAATTCAAGTGTGAAAAACTGTTGAAAGCATCAGAAAGAAATGTAGGTTCTCCGGTGTTGAGGAGAATTAGATTAGAATTATTCTGGAAATCAGCAATTAACTTACCTCTCGCACAAGCCCGAGGTGAGCCCCAAAGTGGATGGTGGGCATTTACATCACCTACCAATAAAAACGGTGTTGGTAATTGAGAAACAGATCCCCTAAATCAGTGAGCGAGAGGTCGACACTCGAAGGAAGGTATATATCACAAATGGTGGATCTGGTATGTGACTGTTTAATCCTTACAGCTACTGACTCGATGTCGGACTGTAATGATACACATTGCGCGAATATATCATCTCTGATGAGCATCATAGTGCCTCCGTGCGCAGGTACACCCTCTTCCGATGATAGATCACACCTTACAGAGGTGTACCGTTTGATTTTGAAGCTGTCTTGTGGACGGAGCTTAGTCTCTTGCAAACATACGACCAAAGGATCGTTCTGGTTAAGCAGCAGTTCAAGCTCAGGTCTATGTGTTCTTATTCCACGTAAGTTCCATTGTAGAATAGCCATGTTCTTTATAATGGGATAAGTTGTGCATTGTGGTTGTTTCTATTTTGAAGGCTGCGGAGGTCGGTTGAGTTTATTCTTTTTAGGTGTCGGGAAGACACCTTCTACGGGAGGATGGTCCTGCCTCTTTGTCACTGTCCTTCTGGCACTGAGGGCAGTATCACCTTCCTCCATCTCCTCCACTTGAGAGGACCCCTTTCTAATTGAAAATTTCGTTTCGAGTACCTCGAACCGATTGGAAATAGACACCGGCGAAGATGATATTCGCCGACGTGAGTCCTTCCCAGTCGAATCCTCAGAAGAGGGCCTCCGTGGACCCTTGTTTCCCTTTGTTGCTTTGGGAATAGGCTTTACACTTTGTTTGAGGAAGTCAGTTCTCTCATAGGTGTTCTTAAACTTTCTTTCTGGTTCTTTATATATTATTAGCTTGCCAGACTTGTTGGTCGAGGTCGATTGCTTTGGCGGCGATTTAATTTTGGTGCTTTTTACAGTTTCAGATGTTACTACTGACTTAGATGTTGAAGTCGAAGGCCTAGGAAGTGAGCTGGCTGTGAGAATCTTTTCTGCAATCGTGACCCCGTTTATATCGCAGGTTTGAGTTGCGATTTCCCGACTTTGTACCGATTTAGCTACAACTGAGCTATAGGTACCATACATCGGGACAGAGGGTTGGCGGATTCGCAAGAGTTTCCGGGCTTCCAAGAAGGACACCTTCTCTTTAACCCGTATCTCCTGGACTGTCTTTTCCTGTGCAAAACGGGGACAACTACGGGAACTATATGGATGTTCACCGCTACAGTTAACACACGTTGGAGCTGACGTGCATTCTCCGTCATGCGAGATTTTGCCACAGTTCACACAGGTAGACTCGCCGTTGCAGAATTCGCTGGTGTGGCCAAAGCGCTGACATTTATAACATCTGAGCGGGTTCGGTATATACGGTCTTACCTCAATGGATTCATACCCTGCCATTATCCTTTGTGGGAGATCTACCCGATCAAAGGTAATAAACAGGGTACGTGTAGGCACGAGTTCTCCATTTACTTTTCTTTGAACCCGATACACAGATGTTACGCCTTGGGGAGCAAGATTTTCTTGAATTTCCTCACAGGTCAAACCATCCAATGCGCGCGTGTTTACCACACCGCGTGAAGAATTCACGCTTTTGTGTACATCGACCTTTACTGGATAGCTAGCTAACATTTTGGCCTTTAGTATTTTTGCTGCCTGGGATGCTGATTCTGCTTCTACCAGGAGCGTGCCATTACGAGCTCTTATACAAGATTTTACAGGACCAGCAATGTTATCAAGACCCTTTTGAATAACAAAAGAACTTACGCTGGAGAACTTTCTTCCTTCCTCTGTTCTATTGACAATCAAGCAGCGAGGACCACAACACTTGACTACTTCTTTTCCGAACTCAGTACCATATTTAATGGATCTTTTAGATTTTTCCATGAAATTAAATTTCAATTTTCATCCCCCGGTGCTCCCCACCCACCACGGAGTCCAACAAGGGGTCACCCTACTGGGATGACAGGGCTACATAGGGGATATAGTAGGCTCGCCGTCCCATTCACCCTGGAGTTCGGTATAATACCTAGTCCTGGCCGATTGACTGTGGGTGGGCTAGTCCCTAGCCTCCCGTTTAGGTGAAGTAGAAACCAAAGTGGTGTATTAAGTTGCGTACCCTCCCTAGTCACTGAAAAGACAGAAGACCCAGGCTCAGATACGCAACCCTCAACCAACCAGGATATTCCTTTCCACTTTCTGTCTGTGTGTATGTGTGTGTATGTGTGTGTATGTGTGGGGGGTAGCATAGCTCAAAAAACGAAAAGACTCTTAAAACCCAAACTTTTTTCGAAAATTCTGATTTTTTAAAAAATGGCTGTAACAATTTTGATTAAAATGTCGTATATTAAAGATATTTACCTAACAAATAAAATGTATATCTTGAATTTTCTGGGAATAGCCTCTGAAGAGTATTTCATTCTGAATGAATTTTACGGAATTTTGCATAACTGCTAAACCGTAAGAGATGGACAAAAATTTACCACACAAAAAATGTAGAGCACATTAAAACAGATATTATGCTATATATATATATATATATATATATATATATATATATATATTATATATTATATATATATATATATTTTTTTCGTGGAGTTGATTGTTTTTGAGATACTCCTTGGTTTTGGTTTCAGCCTTGAAAAACTTATACTTTTCTCATACAGGAATTTGTCAACTCCTGTCCAACAAACAAAGGAAGCTGTCACATAGCAACCAGCTTTTGATTATCACTTTAACCTATGCTACTCCCTTATTTCGCTCCTACTTACAAGGAAGCAAGTAATAAGGCTATTTCTGATAATTTTTTCTCGATTAGCATGAAGAAAATAGAAGCATAATATTTTAACAATAATTTGTTGCAGAGAGGTAGAGAAGTCATATGAGTAGAGCACATCAGATTTTTTTTCTATTTAATTTTCCTCACACTATTTTTACAAAATTGTGTACGTTTTACGCACAGGGAAAGTAAAAAAAAAGAACAAACAAACAGTTCTGATGTGTTGGATTCCCATGATTTTATTTCTATTTACTTTTCTACACATTATTTTTACAAAACTTTATTATTCTATCTTCTTCTTGATAATATATCTAGACTTTTATTATCACATAGTTACACATTTCGATGTACAGTGGATAAGAAAGATACCGTAGGCCAGGGGTGCGCAACCCTAGGTCCGCGGGTCAATTAAAGCCTTTTAAGACGTTTTGAATGATTTGCTGCCGATTTGCTCAAGATTCGATATTAACTATTCATCATCACAAACTCTTTCTCTTTCGAATTTGATAAGAGTGAAATAGATTAATTCATAAATTCATTTAGATTTTCGAGCCTGAGATTTAGAAATATAATACAAATATAATACACACATAATACACCCTCATATAAATTCACAAATTTTCTCTCGCTTCTATATGAATATAGCTATGCAAATTCAAATTAGTAACAAAGAATATTTCGGAAATGATTAACATTAAAAAAATTGACATAAAATACCTTAATGAGATCTATGTTTTGTGAGTAGTAATATTCTCTCTCTCTCTCTCTCTCTCTCTCTCTCTCTCTCTCATGATTTACTAATTACACAAAAGTACTGCAGATTAAGAGTTATTCTAATAAGTATTCTCAAAACTATAAATTTATACATTTTATTTGACATCAAAACAATTTAAATATATAAACTGGTGTTCTATCAAAATCGTTAAGATCGTCAACATGCCATAAGTTCTATGTAAAGAGTAGTTTGGGGTGGAGGATCTGTTCTTTGCAAATGCTTTTTGGTGTTCAGGAGACTAAAACCTGTATTTCCGGTGAAACCTACACATAGAATTTTTGGATGAAAAACATCACATCCTCCACTTACTATAAATACATAGAAGAGAAAGTATTTTATTTTATTTGTGGTGCCTGAAAATATGCATTTCTGATGAAATGTCAATATTTAATGTTGTTGGAATTCCTCTAGATAGTACAATTACCTGGCAGTGAAATATACGTTTTAAAGAAAATATATACTATAGGGTCCGGCAGAGGAACGGTTGATTTTAAATTAGGTTTACTCTACATAAGCAAACCTTTTTCATAATTATATGTGGTTCTTAACCAATATAATATGCAATTTATTTCTTGAAAACAGCATCTTTCAGGACACTCTCCAAACTTCAGCCGCAGATTGCGGGTACACTGATACAACATGTTCAATGGAACATTTGCGATTTCATTACGAATATTGACCTTTAATATTTCAATATTTAGCGAAGAATCTTTAAAGACAGCATTCTCAAGCATCCCATAAGAAGAAACCATACACGGTCAAATCTGACTCATCTTTAATAAAAATATGATGTGATCCATTCTCATGATTTTCTCTACATCTCTGAAACAAATTATTGTTAAAAAACTCATTCTTCTATTTATTTCATGCTAATCGAGATAAACATTAACAAAAATGATTTCTTTTAATGAGAAATAATGGGATTCACAAGGCTAAAACATAGTTAAATCTTTTAAAAGCTGGTTGCCATGTTGATGAAATCAGGTTTTTTTTTTTTTTTTTTTTTTTTTTTTTTTTTTTTTTTTTTTTTTTTGTATGCATTGTCAGGAGTTGCAAATTCCTGTATCTGAAAAGTTTTTGTGTTATAAAAAACTGAAACCAATAACAACGAATATCTCAAAAATGATCAACTCAACGAAAAAAATGTATATGACATACATTGTTTGTTTCAACGAGATCTTCATATTTTGTGGAGTAAGTTTTTTTTCTATCTCTTACGGTTTATTAGTTATGCAAAATCCAGCAACGTTCATCCAGAATGAAGAAGTCTTCAAAGGATATTCCCAGAAAATCCAAGTTATACATTTTGTTTGTCGTGTAAATATCTTTAATATATGGTATTTTAATCAAAATCGTTCGAGCCATTGTTGAGAAAATAAAAAAAAATCGAAAACATTTTCATATAAAGGGTCTTTTGCAGTGGGGGATTTTCCTCAAAATCTTTTTGTCGCATCCTTGGAAGATACTAAACTTATATACAAGTTTGATATTTTTACCGACTTTTCGTTTTTGAGTTACCGTGTTCACAGACACACGGACACACACGGACCTTTTTCTAAAATGCTTTTTCTGGATACAAGGGGTCCTAAAACGCCTATTTCCGGTGAAATCTCGGTTTCGAATTTTTGGGTGGAATGCAATTACCTTCTCTATACACTGTGTATATAGTACGTGTAGAGAAAGTAAAACTGATCTTATTTGGGGAAAGTCTTGCGGCATTCATGGAGGCCCCACAGTGACTAGTGGCTCCATCTTGTTAAAACCAGGAAACAGAGGCAATCGTATAATTTCATTAAATAGAAAGGTTTGAGGCACGTTCACGTACCTGGCTGATATTCACGCTCGTTGCTTTCCCCTCATCATCCTCAAAAAAGAAAGGACCAATTATTCCAGAACACGACACGGCAAATCAAACAGTTACTTTCTCACGGTGCAATTGTTTCTCATGTAATTGAGGAGGATTGTTTCGAGACCAATATCCGAGATTCTGTTTGTTTACAAAGCCAAACAGATAAAAATCGAATGCGTTCCATTCACATGACTTTCTCTAGCTGTCTCACAAACAAACTTTTCTTAAAAAAGATTATTCTTTTATTTACGTCATGCTAATCGAAATAAACATTAGCAGAAATGGTCTTATTACTTGCTTCCTTGTAAGTAGAAGGGAAATAAGTGGATACACTAAGCTAAAAATATAGTCTAATCTTTTAAGATCTCATCCTGTGTAAAAAATGAAATTCGGTTCTCATTTACATTCCCGGATAACACAAATGAGATGAACGAAGTTGACTTCCCGCTGGAAAAATCTTTAAAAACTGGAACCAATAGCAAATAATATCTTGGAAACGGTTCATTCTACAAAAACAATGTATATGACTCAATTGAATGTTTTTAAGATATCAAGTTTTTTTGTATACTAAGTTTATATCTCTCTAGTAGCAGTGGTGGCGGTGGTGATGGTGTCTCCTAAGTGGAGCAAAGGGCATCGTTTCGATGTTTCCATGATCGGATTTGAATTTCTAGTCCTGAGTTTGCCACTCTGCGCCATGGTGATGAGGTATCAACTCGTCGCCCACAATACACAGTAGGATGAAATCACGACTTGCGGACGCGAAATGATGAAAAATGTTGCCCAGCAACTATCTTTTTTCAAGGTAATATAAATACAAACTGCGTGTTATTTATGGACGCTCTTTTAACTGCTGTAGTTCTCGGCGTCTCGTTCTATACTGGGCGTGAAAGACCGCTTAATTTTGCTCAGAGGCCTCTCTATTAGGCTTGAAGTTTTTTTACGTGCTGCAAATCTACGACAAATCTACTTCCCTTCCGAAGGAAGCCATGCTAAGGATTTTTACACCCGAAAAAAAGCCGTCGTCTTCCGCCAGGTTTGAACCCGTGACCTTGAGTAGGTATATGAAGTCACCACGCAGGGTGATACTTTTTTGATTCAGGGGACCCTAAAACATGTATTTCTTGTGCAATCAAGACATCGACTTTTTGGATAGAATACACCTTCTCTTACTACTATGTACATTGTATGAGTGCTAGAGAAAGTAAAAATCTAATGTGTTCCATTCACATGACATTCTCTACATTGCTGTAACAAATTATCTATATTCTATCTACATTATGATAATAGAGGTATTAATTAGCATAAATTTTCTTAATTACTTGCTTCCTTATAAGTAGAAGGAAAATAAAGGAATACACTAGGCTAAATCGAATATCAAATCTCTTAAAAACTGGTTGCCATGTGGTTCAAATCCGTTTCTATGCAGGGCCAGGAGTTAAACAACTTTCCGTGTGAGAAAAGTTTAGTATTTTAAATCTGAAACAAATAAGGAATATCTCAGAAATGGTCAACTCCACGAAAAAAAAAGTATATGGCATAAATTGCGTTTTTTAAAGTGATCTACATTTTGTGTGGTAAGTTTTTGTCTAACTCTTACGGTTTACCAGTTACGCAAAATTCAGCAAAATTCATTCAGAATAAAGAGGTCTTTAGAGGCTATTCCCAGAAAATTCAATATATACATTTTATTTGCCATATATCTTATATCTTTAATACACGGTATTTTAATCAAAATCGTTAGTCATTGAGAAAATCAAAATGTTTTAAATGTTTCCCATGTAAAGGGTAGTTTGGGGTGGGGGGATTTTTCTCAATATCTTCGTGTCGCATCCCTAAAAGATACTAAACTTAAATACCAAGTTTGGTTTTTTACCAACTTCTCGTTTTTGAGTTAGTGTTCGCAGACACATGGACCCTTTTCCAAAAATTCTGTTTTTGGATACAGGGGACCCTAAAATGTGTACTTCCGGTGAAATCTCGGTATCGAATTTATGGGTGGACTGCAATACCTTCTCTATACACTATTTACATAGTACATGTAGAGTAAGTAAAAATGTGATTCTTCACACACTCACAATTGTCAAAAAATTCATCTTTATTCCAGTGATTTAGCATTTCTTCACAAAATGTTACTTGTGAGAGAAAATCATAAGGCTTAAGTTGGTGCACTACCTGAAGCTTGAAGGGATGAAAATAAAACTCTAGCAGTATTCTTGATATACGTAGTCCAAAAATTTCAGTGTAGTGTTTTACCGCCGAGTGCATGTTCACAGCAATTCTTAGCGTAGCAACATTCTCTGTGCACACATGGTCCTCTAGCTACCTGGAGGCTGCTTCTTCGGTGCCGAACCAGTTCTTAACCTATTGTATTAAGGAATGAGCAGAATGGACGATGTCATGGAGTCCTAAATTAAAATGACAGCGAAATTGGCGTCTATCGGCCTCCTAACTCTCATTTTTACAAACGTTCACATCATAGCGTTGCACTATGTGGTGTAATGGTTACCATGCTAACTTCATACACCCAAGGTCGCGGGTTCAAACCTTGCGGATGACGATGGATTTTTTTCGGGCGTAAAAATCCTTAGTATGGCTTCCTTCGGAAGGGAAATAAAGCCGTTGGTTTCGCGTCGTAGATTTACGGCACTTAAAGAATCTCAAGCCTGATAAAGAGGCATCTGAGGTATTGTAATACACCTAAAAATTCTATACCGATATTTCACCGGAAATACATGTTTTAAGACTCTCTGATTCCAAAAAAAAAAAAAAAAAAAATAGAAACATGTCTGTGTGTGTGTGTGTGTGAAGACATTTACATGAAAAATAAAATGTATATTTTAAATGTTGTGGGAATAGCCTCTGAAGACATCTTTATTCTGAATGAATTTTGCGGAATTTTGCATAACTGGTAAACCGTATGAGATAGACAAAAACTTACTACACAAAAAATGTAGAGCACGTTAAAGCACACAATTTTTTTTCTCCTATAGTTAACCGTTTTTAAGATATTACTTGTTATTGATTTCAGTGTAAAATAGTTAATACTTTTCTCATACGGGAACTTGTCAACACCTGACCACGCAAAGCTTTGGATTTCTATACATAGCAATCACATTTTAAAGCATTTGACTGTCGGTTTAACCTAGAGTATCCCCTTATTTCCCTTCTTCCTTCTTCTTTCTGCTAATATGTATCTCGATTAGCACGAAGTAAATAGAAGCATAAGCTTATTAACACTAATATGTTACAGAGATTTAGAGAAAGTCATATGAATGGAGGACAACAGATTTTTTACCTAAATTTTCCCTTTACGTTTTAAATCTTGAAGCATTAAGTGGATGTTATTTCGTTAACTCAAAAGTTCATGCAGAATTTTTTAATGTAATAGCCTATGCTCATTTTTAACTTAGTTAAAACAGCTGACTATCGATCGATTCTCATTAATCTAAAAATCTGATATGTTCCATTCATATGACTTTCTCTGGATCTCTAAAACAAATTATTGTTAAAAAGTTTATTCTTCTATTTACTTCATGCTAATCGAGAAAAAAATTAGCAGAAACCGTCTTCTTACTTGCTTCCTTGTAAGTAGAAACGAAATAAGGGAGTAAAATATATTAAGGTGATAGTCAAAAGCTGGTTGCAATGTGACTGAAGTTACTTTGTTTGTATGGACAGGAGTTGGCAAATTTCTTTATGAGAAAAATATAGGTTTTTTAAAGCTGAAACCAAAAACAAGGAATATGTCAAAAAATGATCAACTCCACGAAAAAAGTATATACTATAAAGTGTGTGTTTTAACGTGCTCTAATTTTTTTTTTTTAGTAAGTTTTTGTCCATCTCTTACGGTTTAACAGTTATGCAAAATTCCGTAAAAATTTATCCAGAATAAAGTAATCTTCACAGGCTATTCCCAGAAAATTCAAGATATACATTTTATTTGTGAGGCAAATGTCTTTATTATACAATATTTTAATCAAAATCTTTAGAGCAATTTTTGAGAAAATCAACATTTTCCAAAAAAAGTTCCCTGTTAAGAGTAGCTAGGGGTGGGGGATTTAAATATCAAGTTTGGTATTTAACAGTCTTTTCGTTTTTGAGCTATGCTGTCCATAGACACACAGACACACACGGATCTTTTTCTAAAAATACTTTTTTTGGATTCAGGGGGACCCAATTTCCGGTGAAATCTCGGTATCGAATTTTGGGTGCATTACAATACCATCTCTATATACTATGTACATAGTATGTGTAGAGAAAGTAAAAATGTATGTAACAAATTGTGTGTTTTAACGAGCTCTACATTTCCTATTAAGTAAGGTTTTGTCTATCTCTTACGGTTTACCAGTTATGCAAAATTTCGCAAAATCCATTCAGAATAAAGATGTCTTCCGAGACTATTCCCAGAAAATTCAAGATATACATTTTATTTTTCATGTAAATTCTTTAATATACGACATATTAATCAAAATCGTTAGAGACATTTTTGAGAAAATCAAATATTTCGAAAATGTTTCCATGTAAAGGGTAGTTGGGAGTGGGGGATTTTCTTGAAAATCTTCCGTGTCGCGTCCTTGGAAGATACTGAACTTAAATACCAAGTCAGGTATTTAACGGACTTTCCTTTTTTTGAGCTATGCTGCACACACACACGCACACACACACGCGCACACTGACAGACAGACACATACATGGACATTTTTCTAAAAATGTTCTTTTTTGGATTCTGGAGGTCTCAAAACATATATTACCGGTGAAATCTCGGTATCAAAATTTTAGGTGCAAT
Source organism: Hymenopus coronatus (assembly GCA_030762935.1). Classification (NCBI taxonomy): domain Eukaryota; kingdom Metazoa; phylum Arthropoda; class Insecta; order Mantodea; family Hymenopodidae; genus Hymenopus; species Hymenopus coronatus. The sequence continues at coordinate 33,750,588 of CM060896.1, read as the reverse complement.
GCAATAGTACAATACCTTTTTTATACTCTATGTACATAGTACGAATAGAGAAAGTAAAAAATTGACAATCACTTCAGCCTATAGTATTCCCTTATTTCCCCTTCCACTTACAATGACGCAAGTAATAAGGCGATTTTGCTAACGTTTATCTCGATTAGCATGACGTAGATAAAAGAATAATCTTTTGTAAGAATAGTTTGTATATGGAACTAGAGAAATTTTTTGAATGGAACACATAAGATTTTTTGTCTGGTACCTAAATTTCTTGTCTATCTCTTGCGGTTTACCAGTTACGAAAAAGTCATTCAAAATGAAGAAGACTTCAGAGGCTATTCCAAACAAATTCAAGGTAGATATACATTTTAGTTTTCATGCAAATATGATTAATATACTGTATTGATGTCAAAATCATTGGAGCTATTTTTGAGGAAACTAAAATTTCGAAAAACCTTCCATGTAAAGGAGTGTCTGGAGTGGGAGAATGTTCACGAAAATCTTCGTGCCACTTCCTTAGAAGATGCTTAAACTTAAATACCAAGTTTGGTATTTAACGGACTTTTCGTTTTTGAGCTAAGCTGTCCACAGACAGACACACACACACACACATACCCACACTACTTTTTGTAAAAATGCGTTTTTAGATTCGGGGGTCCTCAAAACATGTATTACTGGTGAAATCTTGGTTTTGAATTTTAAGGTAGAATAAAGTACCTACTCTACCTGCTATGTATGTCCATAGTAACTGGTAGAGAAAGCAAAAAACAATATAATATCTTCCTTTCACATGACTTTACTTATTCTGCAACAAACTATTCTATCTACTTCATGCCAATCAAGATAAACATTAGCAGATATTATCTTATTAGTTAGTTCCTTATAAGTAGAAGGGAAATAAGGGCCTGTAGTAGGCTAAAGCGAGTTAAACCTTTAAAAGCTGGTTGCTAAGTAATTGAAATTCCATTCCCATTGCATGACCAGGAGTGAAACAAAAGAAACAGGAATGACAAATCCCCGTCTGAGAAATGTTTTTAAGTATTTTAAAATTAAAATCAATGACAAGAAATATTTTAGAAACGGTTAACTCTTATAAATTTGTATATGTCACAAATTGTGAGTTTTAACGAGAGCTACAGGTATAGTGCAGTAAGTTTCTGTCTATCGCTTATGGTTTACAGTTATTCAAAATTCATTTTGAATAAGAAGACTTCAAGAGGTTATTCCCAGAAAATTCAAGATATACATTTTACCGTGAAAATATATTCAATATAGCTATTTTATTCAAAAGCCACTTTTGAGAAGATACAAAATTTCGAAAATGTTTCGATGTGAAGAGTAGTTTAGGAAGGGGGATTTTCCTGAAAATCTTCGTTACGCATCCGTGGAATATGCTAAATTTAAATAACAAGTGTTGTACTTAACAGACTTTTCGTTTTTATGTTGACTGTCCGCGCGCGTGCGCTCACACACACACACACACACACACATGGAACTTTTGCTAAAAATAGTTTTTTTTATTCGGGGGTTTTCAAAGCATATATTTTCGGTGAAATCTCGGTACCGATTTTTTGTGTGGAGTACAAAACCTTCTGTGCCTCGCTACCTATTATATACATTGCATATTCGTGCAAGAGAAAGTAATATGATATGATAGATTTGTGAACTCATTTACTGTAAAACTTGAATTTTTAATGTGAATATTTTTAAAAATGCTTCGTTCTGAGCAGTTTTATTAAAACAATTGATTGCTTTCCATTAATTATGCAAACTGGAATTTTGAAACATAGCAAATGTCACGACTGCATCTGTAGTGTGGGGGTAGCAAGTCTGCCTCACATTCAATGGTGCCGAGTTCGAATCTCGGTTAGGGTGAGTTGCCCGGCTAAGTTTTTCTACGGCTTTCCTTTATCCTGAGAAGACGAATATCCAAAATTTTAAGCTCTATGGACCCCGGGCTCATTTGAACACCATTTAGCCGATTTTATTCATCGTACGGATTTACCAGGTTAGAAGAGGTTTAATTTTTTCTCATAAAGAACTACAGTTTGATTAGAATCAAGAATCTCTGGTACTCACCCTAATTGCCAGCTCCACTTTGTCACGTATCCTGAGCAGCCTCTCTGATGGACTACTGTGCATATTATGACCTGCTTTCAGACTGTATCCGCTCCCATCGCTTGCTGGAGAAATTGCAGAAGTCTTTTTTATGTTGCTGGAGATTTGATTCATGGAGGTGGACACATTCTGGCTATGTTGTTTCTCGTCAGCTGCTGCAGAGATTTTGTTGATGAAATTATGCTTCGCAGGAGAGGATGCATTTTGTGTCGTGTTCCCACTGATTAATGAAGAAGTTTCAGAAGACCTTTTGATGGTGTTGATTTGTTTCGCAGGAGATAGACTCTGGACAGGTCTGCTCTCAATAGCTGTAGGGGTAGAAGCTGATATAATGTTGGTTTGTTTCGTAGGAGAGTATAGATTCTGAGAGTGTCTGCTCCCATCAGGTGTTGGACTAGATGCTGATTTAATGTTGCTGGTTTGTTTCGTAGGAGAGTATAAATTCTGAGAGGGTCTGCTCCCATCAGCTGATGGACTAGATGCTGATTTAATGTTGCTGGTTTGTTTCGTAGGAGAGTATAGATTCTGAGAGGGTCTGCTCCCATTAGCTGACGGACTAGATGCTGATTTATTGCTGCTGGTTTGTTTCGTAGGAGAGGATGCCATTCCATTGAAAAATGGAGTAGATGCAGGATACTGTTTAATGTTGGTTTGCTTCGCAGGCGAAGGCGCTTTCTGGGTGGGTCTGTTCCCTTCAGCTACTGGAGGGGATTCAGAAGCCTTTTTGACATTGCTAGTTTGCTTCGTTACAGATGGCCCAGTTTGTTTGGGTTTGCACCCATCATTTGTTGGAGAAGACACAGAAACCCGTTTGATATTACTTGTTTGTTTCGTAGGAGAGGTGGGTCCGCTTCTGTCAGTTGATGAAGAAGATGCAGAATGTCTTTTGGTGTTACTGGTTTGCTTCGCAGGAGAGATCACAGTTTGGGTTGGTCCACTCCCAACTTCTGATGAAGATGCAGAAGTAGTTTTGTTCTTAGTGGAGCCTTGCTTTACATGTGTGCTTAGATTCTGGTTGTTTTTGCTCCCATTACCGATTGCTGGTGAGGTTGGAGAAGGCGTTTTATTTTTTCCGGAAAGTTGCTTCATTGGAGTGATGATGCTTGTCGTCTTTTGCTTTGAGTCAAACGCCTTCGAAATTTTAGAAAGGGAGCTCTTTTTGGCTGCAATAATTCTACTGACTTGGGCATTCATCTTGTATGTCTTTTCGTCTTCATCATCTTCGTCGTCAATATCTTCATATTCATCGTCATCATCATTATCTTCGTCCTTAGAGTTCTCAGTTTCATGCGAATATTTTACACTGATATTTTGTTCCTCAGCATCAATTACCTCTCCAGAGTGTAGCTCTTTTTTAACATGTTTCTTTTCGACTTCTTTGAAGCTAATTTCATGCACTTCAAGTGTTGATAGCACATTTGATGTTACTTTCTCAGCTTCTTTGCTACAGTCGTCACTGTGTAAGGTCTCCCGAAGATTATGAATTTGCTTAGTAAAATTCCCTCCAGTGTTCCAAGGCAATACAGTATTACCGTTGAAACCATATGGCGTCGCGATCAGAACGGTCGACGACGACATATTTGGAGGGAAGGAAGCACGAACTTAGAACATTGTTAGAAGCGACGAAGCACTAATCTTAACACTAACTCATTGCTGAGGAAATATATTCCAGTGGTGGCGTCAGAAGATGATTGTTGTCAAACCTCCGGAGCTTGCAGTTGGAAGTCTGCATACCTACAGCAAAATTTTAACAATTAATACATTTTTTTATATTAAAATCACATTACTGAACACTCGTGAGAAGAGGAGCACACTCACTATTACAATTACTGTATCCCACTTAAACTAGAGTGTTCTAAATAGCCCCGGAGCACCGTTCCTATAACGTCCTCTCTCATTGTTACTCTGTTCTACTCTGCGTAGAATCTGAAAGCACTCTCGGGTCGTCCTATGCGTGACTCTCGCTCACCAGTCACGTAATTTCCACCGTATCACGCCCCGGCTGCGCGCACTGTGACCTCAATACCAAATCCATGTACAAAATCAATATTTCACTACTATTTTGTTATTCCTGTAAACCGCTCATGGGCTCTATTGGTCGGTACAGATCAATCGAAAGGCGATGAAGACAAAGAAGGCATCCTGTAATCGTCAGTATTCCCCCTCTCCCTACCACGTCATCGCTTCTGAAGAGAGGAGGTCTAAATTTGCCGGAGGGTTGCTACACACGCAAAAGAGGAAATTATTATAGCTTCCAACCCACGAAAATAGAACTACCTTCTACCGCCGTTAAAAGCGACATTTGCATACAATATCTGCATAAACCGGAAAACTTGATGCTGTTATTTATCGTATTTAATAAGAAATATGAGAAAATAGATAAAGGAAAATGATAAGTACAGGAAACGCCTAAAGGAAAGAAGTTCATAAATAGGGGTCGGGATGACAAAAAGGTGAAAATACGGAGAGAGAGAGAGAGAGAGAGCGAGAGAGAGAGAGAGAGAGAGAGCGAGAGAGAGAGAGAGAGAGAGAGAGAGAGAGAGAGAGAAGAAAAACAGAATCATTGAAACTCCCTATTTGATAAATTGCTCATTGTGCGTTCAGGCCATTAACGTCATACGTACTTTAATCACCAAAATGGATGTTTGATTGTAAAGATGTTTGCTTGTAATAGATGTTTGAAGCTTAGGGCTGCGGTGTAAAACAGTCAAGTTTATTCCAAATCCTTGAAACAAACTAGGTAACAAGAAGATATCATCTGATCAAAGTTTCACTAGCGCACCTGCATAAATTGCGAGCCTATTTAAGCCTTTTATTTTTCTTCATTTTATGCAACAGTGCTGAGTTTTAAAACAGAGGAAGATCTTGCCATCAAATAAAAAATCTGATGAGTTCCATTCACATAACCTTCTCTAGCAGCTCTGCAGAAAAGTTTCTTATAAAAGATTCTGGCAACCAGGAACAAACATTAGCTGAATGGTCTTATTACTTAATTCTTTATAAACAGAAAGGAACTAGGGGAAAACATTGGGCTAAAACGATAGTCAAATGCTTTAAAACCTGTCGTTATGCAATTGTTAATAACACTCGCTTCTTTGCATGGCCAGAAGTACAAAAAAAGTATTTTAAAATTGAAACCAATTACATGGAATATCTTGTAAATGGTTAACTCCGCAACAAAAATGTAAACGACATAAATAAATGTATATTTTGACGAGATCTTCATTTTTTGTGCAGTAAGTTATTGCCTATCTCTTACTATTTACCAGTTGTGCCGAGACATTCAGAAAAGAGGACTTCAAAGGCTATTCCCAGGAAATTAAAGATATACAATTTATTTGTCATGTAAATATCTTTAATATACGGTATTTTAACCAAAATCGTTAGAGCCATTTTTTATAAAATCAGAATTTTCAAAACATTTTCCATTAAAGGATAGTTTGGCGTAGGGGATTTTGCTGAAAATCTTAGTGACGCATCCTTGGAAGATAATAAACCTGAATATGGACTTTTCGCTTTTGAGAGAGAGAAAGAGAGAAAGAAAGATTTTTTTCTTAAAATAAATTTTTATTATAACATGACCTCAAAACATGTATTTCCGGTGAAATATCGGGGACGAATTTTTGGGTGGAATACAGTACCTTATCTCCCAATTATGTTCATTAGACATACATGCATGCTAGAGAAAATAAAAAAATGATGCAGTATTCATATGAAGTTAATCGAAAGTAGTCTAGTATTGAGCCACGAAGCGTGAAAATACCAATCTCATACAGGTAATATGACAGCAGCATTTGCAATCAGATGAAATTAAAATATACTGAAGAAGTATGCATGCAATACAACCTGACACGAACATACAGCATAGACCAAATTATGTGCGTGATTTCACAAAGAGGGGAAAAACTGCTTACATGGATTAACTCCATGTATAACCATCTACGAGCATCACAGGCATTTTCACAGAATTTCAAAGTAATTATTTACGTCTTTGTCGAATTAACTCATCTTAAACATAGATATATATTGTATAGTTAATATTATATTGCCTTTATTTATCTATATTAATATATTAACAGAAACTAACGAAATTTTTCTTAACTATACACTCGGAAACCAATCATTTGATTATAAAGCTTATTTCAATAGTGTAAAGTTAGGCATCTGTTAATGATTTAGGTTATAATTTTGCTTAAAAATCTTATGTTTATATATAAATTTTAATATTAAAGTGGCATTATTATTCCCTATTTTCCAGATGCTGCTAATTCATGTTCATCAGCAAATAGCTGGATTATTTCAGTTTTGATATTACTTTGTTTTCTGACATGATGATGATGGTTAGTGTTTATGGGCGCTCAACTACAAGGTCATCAGCGCCCTTATTAAACAAATCATGGCAAAAGCCAGAGATAAAGCTCAATAAGAAATATTATTAATAAGAACGAAAGATTAGTCTAAAAATTAATGTAAAAAGGTTATCATAGAAAAAGCCACAGATTGGTGATCAGAGAAAAGAAAGAAAAAAAATCAAAACTTATACAAAAACAAGGATAAAACAACTAAATCCGAAATTTGAAGGGTATCTTCGATAAAAATTCAAAGATCTTAGCTACTGTTTGACTATCGTCCGCCAGGACTTCTGCAAGACTGACCGGCAGTTGCAGTGATTCCCGAATATGTGCTAGATTAACACAATCTAGCAACACATGACGGACAGACAAATCTTCTTCACAAAGCGGACACAATGGAGCAGATTCACTCTTAAAAAGGAAACTATGTGTAAAACTGCAGTGGCCAATACGCAAACGAGCCAAAATTACTTCCTCCCGTCGGGAATGACGAGAGGAAGTTACCCAGTTTGTTGGAAGTTTCTTCACTACTCTAAGCTTGTTTCCGCGGAGAGCTGACCACTTCTCGTGCCAGCACGAAAGTATCGCCTGCGCACAACAAGCCTAAAGTCTTCCGATGTTATACAAGAAATTTTTGTACTGGACTCGGTGGTTGGCGTCTTTGCTGCAAAATCTGCCAGTTCATTCCCCGGCAAGCCAATATGACTAGGAATCCATGCACATTAACACCGGAAGTAGATAAAACGTGGAGGGCATCCTGGATACGCTGCACGATAGAATGATAGTTGTAGAGATCACCAAGGCTCTGAAGTGCACTCAGGGAATCACTCAGTATAAGGCAGTCACTTAAATTTCGACGGCCAACGTGCAGAATGGCTCGATATATTGCGTATAGCTCCGCACTATAAATAGATGTGCCACTATGAAAACCGAATGTATATTGTTCGGTATCATAAACAAAGGCACACCCAACACCAACGGTATATATACAAGTTCGCTCATTGTAGTTTGACAAAGATTCTAAAAAACATCTACGGATACTAGAAAAAGGCATTGTAGACTTTCGGTATGCCGTCATTCCGAGGTTTACGTGGGATGTTGTAAGTAACCAAGGTGGGTGCACCCTTTCCCCCTTGGGAAACATTCTAGGTATTACGATATCGTGCTTATGAAGAAGCATTCGGAAGCGAACACCTGGGGGCCGTGGACTAATTGAGATATTTCTATAACGTTCGTCCAGCTCGGTGTTAAAAAAGGACATGACCTTCTGGTTTTCAGCAATAGCAGCAATGTTATCTTTTTTCAAGGCTTGAAAAGAGGACTCTGAAATGCTTCGGCCATGTCTAGAGGATGCTGAGGATATATAACCAAAGCAGATTCTGTCATGGTTGCCATTTGGGAGGAGGAAAAGGCAGAGGACTTGCTTCACCTGGAGGGGTGGAGTAGCCAGGGTGATGCTTAATGAAAGAGATTGACAGAACAGAGGATTTTGGAGAAAGGTGGCAGTCGGCAACCTAAAAAGGGGAGATGCTTTAAAAAGTAAGTAATGATATACTTGTAAGGCCAACTTTCAGCAATTAAGCTTTTATTTCGTTAAAATTAAATGTTAGGTGACTAGGTTAAAATTCTCATAACCCGGTTAGCCTTTAATTGAAATAAGAATATTGGTTATGCCAACCAAAATACAGTGCAAATTCGCATGAGACATGAGATGTTGGTTGCCCACCTTATCTAACCTAACAACGAAATAAGCAATACATTTTTACCATTGCCTGTAGGCATCCTTTGGTGGAATGGTCGAATAGGATAATTATATTAGGTTACATTTTAAACATTTGTCCATTTTTCTCCCTAAGTTATTTAATAATAGCTGCATGATTTTCGCTTAATGCAGAAAACCTTAACAAATACAACGAAGATTCCACACTCCCAGGCCACGAAACATAATCTGCGACAGCGAGAAAAAAAATCTTCTCAATTATATAAAATATAGGTTCACTGATTTCCAATGTTAGCAGTTTTCTCCCTGAAGATTAAGATGCATCTGTGAAATTTGCAAAATTGAAGATATCTTACTGAAATTTATCCCGATTATTGTACACATAAATAGTGATATATTTGCCACGCATCAAAATTCTAGCTTACATGGTTATTTAAATAATAAGTGTTACTGCCAAAATCCATTGTTCTTATAAGAATTAGTCACGTGAACAACTTTTAAAATATTCAATAATATAATTCAGTTAACGTTAACTGAGTTTATTATAAACTGTGGGAGAAACCAAGAATAAGTCCACATAAGAAAAGGAGTGAGACAAGGATGTGCACTATCCCCAATACTGTTTAATGCATACATACAGAGTGCACTAAATGAAATCATGGAAGAAATAGACACTGGAATAAAGATACAGGGGATAAAAATCAATATGCTCCGCTTTGCAGATGATATTGCAATATTAATGGAGAACAAGAAAGATTTAGAAACATTCATAAACAAATTAGAAAATACATTAAGGAACAACTACAACTTAAAACATTAATAAATCAAAAACAAAAAGTATGACTTGCAGGAAGAAAGGGAATAGTAACACAAAAATTAAACTAAATGGACAACTATTAGAAGAAACCGAAATATTTCAATATCTAGGAAGCAAAATAACAGCTGATGGAAGGAGCAAAACAGAAATAATCAGTAGAATACAACACGCAAAACTTGCTTTTAATAAAAAGTACCAGCTATATACTGCAAACAATATTAGCCTTGAAACCAGGAAGAATTTATTGCAAACATATGTATGGAGTATTATGTTATATGGATGTGAAACTTGGACAATTTTAAAAGCAGAAAGAAAGAGAATAGAAGCATTTGAAACATGGTGCTATAGGAAAATGCTAAAAATTAAATGGAGTGACAAAATTAAAAGTGAAGAAGTATATAAAAGAGCAGAAGCGGAAAAACGAATTTGGAACCAAATTAAAAGAAGAAGAAGAACAAAATTAATAGGCCATTTATTAAGACATCAGAGCACACTGAATATTATAATAGAAGGTATGATAGAAGGAAGAAGTGGCAAAAGGAAGAGCAAGATCACAATATATAAAACAAATTATGGAAGATATGAAATGCAGTAAATATGAAGAACTCAAACGGAAAGCAGAGAGAAGATCTGAATGGAGAGTCGCTGCAAACCAATCCAAGGATTGAAGACTCCTAACTAACTGAGTTTACAAGTAGTTCTGTCATATATTTTTACTCTATTTAGCACGTCTATAATAATGTACATAGCACCTAAGAAGGCGTTTTGTTTCACCCGAAATATGTTTTGAGATCCCTTGAGTTCGAATTTTTTTTTTTTTAGAAAAAGTCCATGTGTTTGTCTGTGGGCAGCATAGCTCAAAACGAAAAGAACCATCAAATACCAAACTTGGTATTTATGTTTATTATCCTCCAAAGGTCAGACACGACGATTTTAAAGAAAATCTCTCCATCACAAACTACCCTTTACATATAAAAAAAATTGAAAATGTTATTTCCCAAAAATGGCTATAACGATTTTGATTAAAATGCCACATATTAAAGATATTTACATCACAAATAAAATATATATTTTGAGTTTTCTGGGAATATCCTTTGAAGACCTCTTTATTCTAGATGAATTTTGCAGAACTTTGCATAACGGTTAAACCGTAAGAGATAGACAAAAACTTACTACACAAAAAATGCATATCTCGTTAAAGCACAAAATGTATATCATAAACGTTTTACTTGTAGAGTTGGCCGTTTTTCTTGTTATTGGTTTCAGTTTTAAACTACCTAACTTTCCTCAAATGGGATCATGCAAAGAGAACCGAACCTCAATTGTTTCACATAGCGACTAACTTTTAAAGGTTTTGACCATAGCGTTAGCTTAATGTATCCCCTTATTTCCTTTCTTCTTACAAGGAAGCAAGTAATAAGAACACCTCTGCTACTGTTTATCTCGATTAGTATGAAGTACGAGGGTCAGTCAATAACTAATGCCTTCTATTTTTTTTCTCTCTCTTTTAATTTGCAATAAAATTAAACATTGATTACACAGCATGAAAGTCACAACATCGAGGATTAAATTGTCACTTTTCCACAGCTTTAGTCTACCTTTTAGCAAGGGCATGTATTCCTGGTGGTAAAATGCACAGTCTTGCTTCCGAATTCACTGACGAAACAAATTTTTTTCACGGCCCCTGCATCCTAGCTTCCTTATCCCTCCAAATTGAAGCACTACAAATGTTCCGAGGTAATTGTTTTTCGGGGCTCATTCTGCTCGATTAACATTCAGGGTAACCTCTGCGAACACACTTTTGAGTACCCCAGTTTTTGAATGATTGCCATTACACTACTTTTACTGAGAGACGTAATACAACACAATTCATCCATTGTTATCCGCTTGAATGATCTCATCCACTCGCTCAATGTTGCGTAGAATCACTGCAGTCACGGGTCTACCACTCCGCTGTTCATCAGCCAACACGTTGAACCTTCAGCTTCATTACAATGACGAAACCACCTTCTAACAGTGCTGACATCCACTGTTGCAACACCGCACACCTTTGTGAACCTTTCATGAATGCGAATAGGTGTTTCACCTTACACATTCAAGAATTCAATAACAGAATGCTGTCTAATACGAACATCAATATCAGCCATTTTACAACAGGAAGCAATGCTGCCACTGGTAGGCTTATAAAGTTGCTATTGCAGTGGAGTGGAGAAGAAGGTTTGAAGAATTGTGCAAAACATAAGTTGTTCACATAACTTACGTAGTTCAGAATAAAAAAAATCGGATGTGTTCCATTCACATGACTTTCTCTACATCTCCGCAACAAATTATTGTTAAAAAGTTTATGCTTCCATTTACTTCACTCTAATCGAGAAAAATCGTATGTGTTACACTCAAATGACTTTCTCTAGCTGTTCTACAAAACTTCTTACATAAGATTATTCTTCTTTCCGCATCTTGCTAATTGTGGTACTCATTAGCACAATGTTCTTATTATTTAGTTCCGTATAAGTAGGAAGAAAATAAGGGAATACACTAGGCTAAAGCCATAATCAAATGTTTTAAAAGCTGTCGTTATGCGATTGTCATTACAAATCCCTTCTTTTCTTGGCCAGGAGTAAAACAAAGAAAACCGCACACTCCCGTCTGAGAAAAGTATAAGTACTTCACAACTGAAACTAATAACAATGAATACCTCGAAAACTGTAAGCTCTACGAGAAAAATGTATATGACATAACTTGTGTATTTTAACAAGACCTACAAATTTTTGTATATTAAGTTTTTGTCTATCTCTTACGGTTTACTAGTTATGCCAAATTAAGCAAAATTCATCCAGAAAAAACAGGTCTTTAGAAGCTATTTCCAGAAAATTCAAGATATACATAATATTTGTCAGCTAAATATCTTTAATATACAATATTTTAATCAAAATCGTTAGAGCCCTTTTTAAGAAAATCAAAATTTTCGAAAAAAGTTCCATGTAAAGGGTAGTTTGGGATGGGGGGATTTTTCTCAAAATCTTCGTGTCACATCCCTGGAAGATACTAAACTTAAATACCAAGTTTGGTGCTTTACCGACTTTTCGTTTTTGAGTTATCGTGTTCACAGACACACGGACACACACACACACACACACACACACACACACACACACACACACGCACACACGGACCTTTTTGTGAAAATGCTTTTTTTGGATACAGGTACCCTAAAACATATATTTCCGGTGAAATCTCGGTATCGAATTTTTGGGTGGAATACAATACTTCTCTATCCCTATTACATTGTACATACGGGGCTAGAGAAAGTAAAAAATTAGTAGAAATAGTCTTATTACTTGCTTCCTTGTAAGTAGAAAAACGTAAATGGCGTGTTATTTATGGACGCTATATAACTGCTATGGTTCTAAGCGTCCCATTCTAAATTGGGCGTGAAAGACCGCTTAATTTTGCTCAGAACTTCTCTATCGGGCTTGAGGTTCTTTTACGTGCCCTAAATCTAGGACACGGGACCAACGGCTTTACTTCCCTTCCAAAGGAAGCTATGCTAAGGATTTTTACACCAGAAAAAAAAAGCCATCGTCTTCCGCCAGGTTTGAACCCGCGACCTTGGGTATATGAAGTTAGCATGGTAACCATTACACCACGGAGGGCGATTTGAAGGTAGAAGCGAAATAAGGGAGTACCATAGGTTAAATTGACAGTCTAAAGCTGGTTGCTATATGACTGAAGTTCCTTTGTTTGCATGGGCAGGAGTTGACAAATTCCTGTATGAGAAAAGTAAGTTTTTCAAAGCTGAAACCAAAAACAAGGAATATCTCAAAAGCGATCAACTCCACGAAAAAAAAAATATATTACATTAGTTGTGTGTTTTATCCTAATGTACATTTTTTGTGTAGTAAGTTTTTGTCTAGCCTTTACGGTTTGCCAGTTATGCAAAATTCAGTAATAAAGTATCCTTCAGAGGCTATTCCCAGAAAATTCAAGATATACATTTTATTTGTCAGATAAATATCTTTAATATACTATATTTTAATAAAAATCGTTAGTCATTTTTGAGAAAATCAAAATTTTCGAAAATGTTTCCATGTAAAGGGTAGTTGGGGGAGGAGGGGTTTTCTTAATCATTTTTGTGTCGCATCCTTTGAAGATATTGAACTTAAAGAAGTTTGGTTTTAACGGACTTTAACGTGCTACGTTTTGCTTTTGAGCTATACTGCCCACAGACACACACACACACACACACGGACCTCTTTCCAAAAATGATTTTTTTTTTTAATAGTGTGGATCCAAACATGTATTTCCGGTGAAATCTCGGTATCGAATTTTTGGGTGGAATGCAATACCTTCTCTATACACTATGTACATACTACGTATAGAGAAAGTAAAAAAAAATCTGATTGTACCATTCACATGACTTTCTCTACATCTCTGCAACATATTATTCTTAAAAAGCTTATATGCTAATCAGTAAAAAAATTAGCAGAAATAGCCATATTACTTGCTTCCTTGTAAGTAGAAGCGAAATAAGGGACTACCATAGGTTAAAGTGATAATCAAAAGCTGATTGCTATGTCACTGAAGTTCCTTTGTTTGTATGGACAGTAGTTGACAAATTCCTGTATGAGAAAAGTATAAGTTTTTCATAGCAGAAACCAAAAATAGGGAATGTCTCAAAAACGATGAACTCCACGAAAAAAATATATAACATAAATTGTGTGTTTTAATGTGCTCTACATTTTTTGTGTAATTTTTTATCCATCTCTTACGGTTTAGCAGTTATTCAAAATCCAGAATAAACTACTCTCTCTCGCTCTCTCTCTCTCTCTCTCTCTCTCTCTCTCTCTGACCTTCACACACACAGACACACATAATGAAATTGTTTTTAAAACTGCTTTTTTAATTCACGCTTCTCAGAACATGCATTTCCTGTGAAATCTCGGAATACAATGCCTTCTCTACCTATTGTGTATGTACATTATATATCCGTGCTAGAGAAAGTAAAAAATTATAATGTGTATTTTTGTTGCTTGGCCCATTATATATTGAAATACAGAAACTAATGAAATGTAACAGGTATGGAAATCATTGATTAATCAATAGATTATCAGGTACATGTTCGTACATATGTTTCGTTTCGTAATCGGCTTACCCTCTACCCCCTAGGGCTTACACACCAATGCCTAGGGGTCAGAAGCCTGTCAGGGAGCCTACGGCACGGAACCACAAAACGGAGGACCTGTTGCGAGGGGTCGGCCCGTAGCCAGGCACGAAAATGAGGAAGAGGATATATGAAATGTAAACGAAATTTATGATTGGAAAGATGATGGAGCAATTGGTGGAATGAGTAGCAGGGGAAACCGGAGCATCCGGAGAAAACCCACCCAGAGGCCGCCTCGTCCACTACGAATCCCTCATGCAAGCGCTTGGGATCGAACCCAGCCTAAATGAGAAGCAGGCGGTCTAACCACTCACCCATGGTGCCGTCCCGTGTATTCTGCTTATGAGAAATAGCAAAATGATTAAAGATATCGCATATACTTTAAAACATACTTTTTATATGGATATTTATTACTCAGAGTAGTGTTTTCAACCGTTTCAATTTGGAAACCTCATGAAAATTTTACCGAAAACCTTTGCGACAAAAGTATGAATAGCTTGGTAAATTATTTTCGTCTACTAATGTAACTCCTTCTTATAAAAATTGTACGCAGCAACGTGCCTTGTATTTATCAGAATCAGTTCATAGCAAAAAGTGCAACCTAAAGGCTGGAATTTAGATTCAGGGTCCAAAGTTTACCACGTCAATATTGAAACTGGGCGTTCTGATTACACTTGACATCCTTCGAATAAAGTGGTTTAATATGGATTAGCTATTAAATGCAACAAAATGTTATTGGAAAACTAGAATTTATAGTTGCTATAATAATTAGAATATTACACCTAAACCAAAAAGTATTATAAATACACTCCATCGGTATGAAAAACAACTATTGCAAACATTCTTGTAACTGGAATTATCCAACTTAATAACTTTGCTACAATGTTGCACACGAAAGTATATTACTTAATGCTTATCTTGCTAGAAGAGAATCAAGCTTTACCTGCAAATTTTGTCTATATCCAGAGAGACATGTTGAATTTTGTGGAAAGATGGTCCTTCCGAAAACTACAATCGGAACAAAACGAAAGACAGAAATAAATGAAAATCAGATTAAATGCCTTTGTTATTCATATTTCGCAAAGCCGCTTTTCATTCTCTGTAGATTAGTTCATAATTAAATTATATCCTTTAATCGTTGCCTACTATTTAGCTTTCCTCTTTTATGTTTCCCTTTCTTATTTCCTTACGACTCTATTTGCTTTTATATTGTACGTAATCTGCAAACATCATAATAAACACCAACGTTAAAATATATCTGAAATGAAAGTCTTGATTTTAAAAAAATGACGAGCTTTGAAGGAAACTCCTGATTAAAAGTCTGTTTTCTGATCACGTGCATGCATTTAATACTTTCAGTGCATACGGGATCGTAGGGAAAGTAGGGGAAGTAATGCAAGTCACCCAAAATTTTGATACCGAGATTTCACCGAAAATACACGCTTTGAGACTTATTGAATAAAAAAATGTTTTGGAAAAAGGTCCAAATATGTTTGTTTATGAGCAGCAATATGGCTCAAAAATCAAAAGTCAATTCAAATCTAAAGATATTCACGTTCAAGTTTAAGGATGTGTGAAACGAACATTTTTAAGAAAATCCACCCACCCCAAATTCCATTTTATATGAAAAAAGAAAGATTCCTCTTCTGAGTTTCTCAAACATTTCTCTGGCGATTTTTGTTATATTACCACATGTTTAAGATACTAGTAATTAAACTTATATCTTGAAATTTCAGCGAATAGCCTCTGATGTCATCTTCGTTCGGAATGACTTTTGTATAACTGCTAAACCGTAAGAACAGACAACATTTTTCTGCACAAAAATGTAGATCTCATTATTATTATAATCAATTGATATAAAACCAATTTCGTTTTTGGTTTTCTTTTTATGATTATTTGTACTTTATTTGTATTTATTTTTATTTTCCTTTTTTATTTTCTCTACACGTGCTATATACATAGTATATAGAGAAAGTATTGTAATGCACCCAAAAAATTCCATACTGAGATTTTACCAGAAATACATGGTTATACCCTGAATCAAAAAAAAACAAAAAACAGCGTTCTTATATAAAGATCCGTATGTGTGTGTGTGTGTGTGTGTGTGTGTGTGTGTGTGTGTGTCTTGACAGCAAAGCTCAAAAACCGTTAAATACCAAACTTGGTATTTAAGTTTGGTATCTTTAAAGGATGCAACACGAAGATTTTCAAGAAAATCCCCCCATCACATACTAACCTTTACTTGGAACATTTTTCGAAATTTTTGATTTGCTCAAAAATGGCTCTAACGATTTTGTTTATTTACCTTATAAGATATTTTTATGACATACGAAATGTATATCTTGAAGTTTCTGATAATAGTCTCTGAAGACCTCTTCATTCTGAATGACTTTTGTATAACTGGCAAACCGTAAGAGATATACAAAAACTTACTACACAAAAAAAGGTGGATCTCATTAAAACACATCAATTAAATGTTATATGTATATATATTATAGAGTTAACCGTTTTCGAGACATTCCAGATTATTGTCTTCAATTGTAAACCACTTTAACTTTTCAAAAACGGGAAGATATCTTTCTTCTCGTTTGTTTACTCCTGACAAACAAAGAGGAATTTCAATTGTTTCACATAGCGACCGGCTTTTAAATGACGAGACTATCGCTTTAGCCTGCGTATTTTCTTATTTCCCTTCTACTTACAAGGTAGCTAGTAATAAGCGTAATTCTGCTTATATTTATCTTGATTATTTTTTTTGGTAGTGTTTAACGCCCACTTATATCTTGATTAGCATGATGTAGATAACATATTAATATTTTGAATCAAATGGTGTTTTACCGAATGGCTGTGAATGGAATACATTAGATTTTTACTTTCTCTACACATACTATGTACATAGTTAAAGAGAATGCATTGTATTGCATCCAAAAATACGATATCAGAGTTTGCTGAAAATATATGTTTTATGACCCCCTGAATAATAATAATAATAATAATAATAATAATAATAATAAAAAGCATTTTTAGAAAAATGTCCATGTGTGAGTGTGTGAATATGTGTTTTGTGTGTGTGTGTGTGTGTGTGTGTGTGTGTGTGTGTGAGCAGCATAACTCAAAAGTCCGTTTTATACCGAACTTGGTATTTTAAGTTCTTCCAAGGATGCGACACACCTCAACTACCCTTTACATGGAACATTTTTCAAAATTTTGTTTTTCTGAAATATGGCTATAACGATTTTGATTGAAATATCGCATATTGAAGATATTTAGATGAAAAATAAATTGCTTATCTTGAATTTATTGGGAATAGCCCCTGAAGACACCTTTATTTTGGATGAATTTTGCATAACTGGTAAACCGTAAGAGATAGACAAAAACTTTCTTAACAAAAGTTGAAGAGCTCGTTAAAATACACAATTTAGGTTAATACATTCTTTTCGTGGAGTTGGCGTTTTTGAGATATCGCTTGTTATTAGTTTCAGTTTTAGAATACTAATACTTTTCTCATACGGGAATTTATCAACACCTGACCATACAAACAAAGGGACTTCAGGCACATGGCAACCAGCTTTTAAAACATTTGACTATGACTTTATCCTGTGGTACTTCCTTATTTCCCTTGTACTTACAAGGAAGCAAGTAATAAGATCATTTCTGCTGACTTTTTCTCGATTAGCATGAAGTAAACCTTTTAACAATAATTTGTTTCCGAGATGTAGAGAAAGTCATGTGAATGAAACACATCAGATTGGTCAATTCAAAGTATCGCACATATTAGTTTTACTTTTCATAAGAAAATTATATTTTTCTTGCTATCTATCTGGAAAATTTGGTTTGAAAAAATTATAATTGAGTTTTTTGTTTAAGGATGCTCTTTAACGGCTGATTCTTAGCGTTCCATTCTGTATTTGGCGTCAAAAATAGCTTCAAGCTAACTAGCCAAATGATAACGAAAGTCATTTTTATTGATTTATCTACCTAGTACATATGAAATAGGTAGAGCAGTTATTGCATTCCACCCAAAAATTCGATACCGAGATTTCACACGTTTTAAGATCTCTTGTATAGAAATCTGATGTGCTCCAGTCACATGACTTTCTCCACAACTCTGCAACATTTTATTGTTAAAAGGGTTATTCTTCCATTTCTTTCCTGCTAATCGAGAAAAAAATAGCAGAAACGGTATTTCTACTTGCTTCCTTGTAATTAGAAGGTAAATAAGGGAAAACACTAGGCTAAAGTGATAGTTAAACCTTTTAAAAACTGGTTGCAATATAATTAAAATGCCTTTGTCTATATGGCCAAGAGTTGACAAAGTCCCGTATGAGAAAAGTACAAGTATTTTAAAGCTGAAACTATTAACAAGGAATACCTCAAAAACGGTCAACTCCATGAAAACATGTTTATAACATAAATTGTTGTTTTAACAAGCTCTACATGTTTTGCATATTAATTCTTGTCTATCTCTTATGGTTTACCAGTTGTGCAAACTTTCGCAAAATTCATTAAGTATTAAGATTCTTCAGAAGCTATTCCCAAGAAATTCAAGTTATACGTTTTGTTTGTCATGTAAATATACGATATTTTAATCAAAATCATTAGAGCCATTTTTGAGAAAATCAAAATGTTCGAATATTTTTCCATGTAAAGGGCAGTTGGGGATGGGGGGTTTTTCTTGTAAATCTTCGTGTCGCATCCTTGTAAGATACCAAACTTAAATACATGTGCGCGCACACACACACACACACGGACCTTTTTCTATAAATGTCTTTTTTGGATTCAGGGGGACCCATGACGCATATTTCCTGTGAAATCTCGTAATCGAATTTTTGGGTGCAATACAAGACCTTCTCTATACACTATGTGCATAGTACGTGTGGAGAAAGTAAAAATCATTCTCTAATTAGTACATAGTACATAGATAGAGAAGGTATTGGATTTCACCCTAAAATTCCTAACCTGGTTTTCACTAGAAATGCAGTTTTAGGGTCCCTGTATCTAAAAAATAAAAGCTTTTTAAAAAAAGGCGTTAAGTGTGTTTGTCCGTGTACCTGTGAACACGATAATTCAAAATGAATAAAAATCTGATGTGTTGTACTCATATGACTTTCTCTAACTGTTCTACAAACTTCTTACATAAGATTATTCTTCTTTCTGCACCCTGCATAACGAGGTACTCATGCACAATGTACTTATTATTTAGTTCCTTATAACGTAGGAAGAAAATAAGGGAATACACTAGGTTAAACCCATAGTCAAATGTTAAAAAGGGCTGTCGCTATGCGATTGTCATTACAAATTGCTTCTTTTCTTGGCCAGGAGTAAAAGAAAAGAAAAACGGACTCTCCCGTCTGAGAAAAGTATAAGTACTTCACAACTGAAACTAATAACAATGAATACCACGAAAATGGCAGGCTCCACAAAAAAAATGTATATACGTAGCATAACTTGTGTATTTTAACAAGACCTACATTTTTTGTATAGTAAGCTTTTGTCTATCTCTTACGGTTTACTAGTTATGCCAAATTAAGCAACATTCATCCAGAATAAACATGTCTTTAGAAGCTATTCCCAGAAAATTCAAGATATACATTATATTTGTCAGGTAAATATCTTTAATATACGATATTTTAATCAAAATCGTTAGAGCCATTTTAATAATATAACAATTTTCGAAAAAAGATCAATGTGAAAGAGTAGCTTGGGGTGGGGTTTTTTTCTCAAAATCTTCGTGTCGCATCCCTGGAAGAAACTAAACTTAAATGCCAAATTTGGTATTTTAGCTACTTTTAGTTTTTGAGTTATCGTGTTCACAGACACACGGACACACACAAACGGACCTTTTTTCTGAAAATGCTTTTTTTGGATACAGGGGGTCCTAAAACATATATTTCCGGTGAAATCTCGATATCAAATTTTTGGGCGGAATACAATACTTATCCCTATATACATTGTACATAGAGAAAGTAAAAATAGTTAAATACCAAACTTGATATTTAAGCTTAGAATCTTCGCAGGATAAAACACGAGGATTTTAAAGAAAATCCCTCACTACTTTATATAGAAAATGTTTCGAAAATGTTGATTTTCTCAAAAATGGCTCTAATAATTTTGATTGAAATGCGTATTAAAGATATTTAAATGGCAAGTAAATGTATATCTTGAGTTTTCTGGAAATAGTTTCGAAAACCTCGTTATTTTGGATGGTTTTTGTATAACCAGTAAACTGTAATAGATAGACAAAACTTTTCTACATAAAATGTAGATCTCATTAAAACACAATTTATGTCATATACATTTTCTATGTGGGGTTAATATGTCAGAGTTAATCGTTGTTATTTATTTCAGTTTTAAAATACTTGATTTTTTCTCAAATGTGAATGTCACTTTTTTCTTTTTGCTCCTGGCCATGCAAGGAGAATCGAATTTCAGTCACGTAGAAATCAGTTTTTAAACTTTTTGACTAGGTATTGCTTCAGCCTAGTATACTGCCTTGTTTCATTTATATGTAAAAGGAACTAAGTGATAAGACCATTTCTGCTAATCTTTATCTTGATCAGCATGAAGTAGATTGAAGAATAGGCAACCGTGAATATTATTATTATTATATATATATATATATATATATATATATATATATATATATATATATTGAAAGGTACACTGAGGTCACAATTTTCAACTGGTTCTAATTTACCTGTTGTGAATAGTTTGTTACAGAATAGGTAATTATGTGATTGGAACACATCAGATTTTGCTTATCTTTCTCGGAAATTTGACTCGAACTAAAGCTTACTAGCCAAATGATAACGGAACTAAATTTCTTTTTTACTCAGTCTACTCAGAGTATGTATTTTCGTAGAAACTGCAACGTCAAATTATTGCCGGGATGCAATAGTAAAATAAATATACAAACCATCTTTCCCTTGCAGTAGAAATTGGGGCAATTACCAACACGTAATCTCTGCCTAAACCATGTTACCTCAAAAGTCTTAAATTAGCGTTTAGAATGATACTTGGAAAACGATGGGACAATGTGATGATTAACTCAAATTAAAGGGTCATGCATGAACATTTGAAGTGCTGCAGTTTCCTTCTTTAAAAGATTGATTTATTTATGACATTGGAAGTGGAGCATAGCGTAAGGTACCTATCAGATCTTTCCACCAGAATTAGACCTTCTGACTGACTAACCCTAAATATAGCAAGATAATTATCGATTCATGGTATTGCAGACCCAGGCCATCAGCAGTGCCACCGTTACTTACCTGCATCTAGGGCTCTAGGCTATGGAAATTCTCAGAAAATGGGGCAAGAAATAAAATGAAAATTCTAATCCATTTGTATGTATGTAAATGGAAATGGTGTTTTATTTATGGACGCTCTTTAACTGCTGTGGTTCTCAGCGTCCCATTCTATACTGGTCGTGAAAGATCGCTTAATTTTGCGCAGAGGCCTCTCTATCAGGCTTGAGGTTCTTTTACGTGCCGTTAATCTACGACACGGGACCCACGGCTTTACTTCCCTTCCGAAGGAAGCCATGCTAAGGATTTTTACGCCCGAAAAATCCATCGTCCTCCGCCGGGTTTGAACCCCGACCTTGGGTATACGTGGTTAGCATGATAACCATTACACCACGGAGGGCGACAAGTATGTATGTATGTAGGTAGGTAGGTAGGTAGGTAAGAACATTTTTCGAAATATTTTACTTTCTCGAAAATAGCTCTAACGATTTTGGATAAAATACTATATGTTTAAGATATTTTCATGACAAACGAAATGTATATCATGAATTTTCTGGGAATAGCCTCTGAATACCTCTTCATTCTGGATGAGTTTTGTATAACCCGTAAACAGTAAGAGATAGACAAAAATTTACCACACAAAAGTAACCGTTTCCGATATATTCCTTGTTGCTGGTTTCAATTTTAAACTGCTTAAACTTTAGTCAAGTGGGAAGTAAACTTTTGTTTCACCTCTTTTGTTTTACTCCCCGAATGCGAAAGAGAACTGAATTGCAATTGTTACACATAACGAGATTTTTAAAAGATTTGATTGTCGATTTGGTCTATAGTGTTACCTTATTTTCCTTCTAAGCAAACGGAACTAATATAATTAGTTCTGCCAATTTTTATCTCGGTTACCACAGTGTAGATAAAATAATAATCTTTTTTAAGAATAGTCTGTTGCAGAATAGGTAGAGAAAGTCATATGAATAGAACACGTCAGATTTTTAAATAGCCTGGCTAGTGGTATCATGCATCAACTTGTTTTTTTTTAAAATGACATCGATAGGTAAGCGAGATCGTTAGGTCACGAACTCATGTACAGCAGACCTACAGCAAGTGTTCTTCAGTCTTCATAACTGGCAAATGCCGAGAAAGTAACATTAACTTATATCTGAAACATGTCCTTCCCAAATTTTCGTTTACATTATTATTTTCATTTCATTTATCACCACTGTTCATTATCTGCGGCGACCGAGCAAGGTGCACTGAGATAGAGCGTGCGACTCGCATTTGGGAGGTCTCGGTTTTGATACCTCAGCGACCGCCCATTCCGACCCATGATAGACCACAATAGAATTCGCTGTACGCGAGGTGTGCCCCTCCTTTTTTACTATAGATAAACAGTAGAGAAATTACACATCTGACGTGTTCCATTCATATTACTTTTTCTACCTAGTCTACAAAAAAACCTTCTTAACACGTTATTGCTCTTTAAACTCCATGTTAATCACGATAAGCATTAGCAGAATGGTCTTATAACTTAAAGTAGAAGGGAATTAAAGCGACAGTTAAATGTTTTAAAAGCTGTCGCTATGCGATTGTCATTGAAGTCGGCTTCTTTCCATGAACAAAAAGAAACAGACGACTTTCTGTTTGAGAAAAGTATATATCTCGGAAATGTTTAGCTCCACAACAAAAATATAAAGGACATTGCGTGTTTTGATGAGATTTAAATGTGTTCGCAGTAAGCTTTCGTCTATCTCTAACGGTTTAATAGTTATGCAAAAGACCTTCATAATGAAGAGGACTTCGGAGACTATAATGCCAAGCGACCGCATGTGGGATTTCTGGTGGACAAAGGAATTTTCTCGGGTTTTCCGGTTTCCCCCGCCATCGCTCCAACTTCATTCCATACATCATTAGTGTCATCGTCTGCGGTGCCATTTGTAGTAAAAATTGCGTCAAAAAATTCAGAGGCTATTTCCAAGAATATCTTTAATACAATTTTACGAGTAATGAAAAACGTTAGATCCATTTTTTAGAAAATCAAAATCTTCAATAATGTTCCGTGTAAAGAGTGGTAGGGGATTTTCTTGAAAATCTTCCTTGGGAGATCCTCTCGTTTCGTAATCGGCTTACCCTCCTAGGACTTACAGGCCTAGGGGCAGAGTCTGTCGGGGAGCTGACGGCACGAAACCACAGAATGGAGGACCTGTTACAAGGGGCCGGCCCGAAGCCAGGCGTGAGCACGAGGAAGTGGATGTTATGAAATATAGTCGAAATTGATTATAGGAAAGGTAATAATAAAGTCATATGTGGAATGAGTGGCGGGGAAACCGGAGGACCAGGAGAAAACCCGCCCAAACGCCGCTTTGTCCACCAGAAACACATGCGGGCGCTCGAGATCGAACCCGGGCCGCTTAGTTGGGAAACGAGCGGTCTAACCACTCAACCACGGCTCCATGGGAGATACGTAACTTAATTTTGGTGTTTAACCAACCTTTTAGTTTTTAAGTTATGCTGTCCACAGACAAACTGACGTTTTTCTCAAAATACTTTTTTTTTCCGAATTCACAGGGTCTGTATGTATATTTCCGTATATGTATAAACATGTATATTTCCGGTGTCGGAAATTTTGGATGGAATACAATACCTTCTCACATACTCACATACGTGCTAGAGAAAATAAGACGAAATAAGATCATCTTGGGGAACAAATACCAAGCAGGAAGACAAAAGAGTTAATGTAGTGGCCGAGACAAGTAAGGAAGTTGATTGTGATGCCAAACAGGTGTATTTAGGGGAGCACTTTCCCCTCTGGTATTGCTGTCAGGTGGTATTAACTAGTCATAAATACCTAAGCGTGACTAAGTGCCGGTTTACACAGGAAAAGGGAATTTTGATGGATTTCCTATAAAACAGCTTACGAAACCGTCTGAATAATATTAGTCCTTAACCCTCATTCTTGGTCCTGGTACTATTTGTTACCGCGTGACAGCGACAGCTTTAGTTTATCTCCCGTGTGCAGAAAAAAGTGAAAACAATCCTCGACTTTCTCTAACAATTAACTTCTATCCGTTTTGTGCTATTCGTATGGAATGTTATTCTTCTAGCCACTTTATTTTAATCTAGGCAAAAGTTCACCTATATTTGCTCTCAGTTTCATAAGTAAATAAGACACACTGTTTGAATTCAATTCCTAGTCACAGAAATTTTTTACTTTTTCTAACACGTATGTACAGTGAGAAGGTATTTTATTCCACCTAAAAATTTGATACCGAGATTTCACCGGAAATACATGTTTTAGGATCCACTGAATAAAAACAATATTTAAAAAAAAAGAAAAAAAAAAAAGGTTCATGTGTGTGTGCGTGTGTGTCTGAGGACAATATAACTCAGAAACGCAAAATGGGTTAAATACCAAACTTTGTATTCAAGTTCATCTTCCAAGGATGCGACACGAAGATTTTCAGCAAAATCCCCCACCCCCAAGCAACTTTTAAATAGAACATTTTTCGAACATTTAGATTTTCTCAAAAATGGCTCTAACGATTTTGATTAAAATATCATATGAATGTTTGGCAATACTCTGAAGGCGTCTTATTTTGGATGACTTTGGTATAAATTTTATATAAATGTAACCGTAAGAGATAGTCAAAAGTTCGCCACACAAAAAATGTAGATATTTTAAAACACAATTTATGTCATATGCTTTTAATTTCTGTAGAGTTAACCATTTTTGAGGTATTCCGTGTTATTGGTATTAATTTTAAGGTACTTAAACTTTTCTCAAACGGGAAGTCATAGTTATTTTTGCCTTCTATTTATTTACTCCTAGCAAACAAAGAGAAATATCAATTATTTCACATAACGACCGAATTCTAAAGAACTTGACTATTGCTTTAGCCTAGTGTATTCATTCAATTCCCTTTTATTTACAAAAAAGCAAGTAAAAAGACCAATTCTGCTAATGTTTATCTCGATTAGTTGATATAAATAATAATCTTTTGTAAAACAGTTTGAGGAACAGCCAGAGAACGTCATGTGAATGAAACACATCAGAATTTTTTATTTTAATTCTGTTTTATTTTATGTCCCTTTGACAACAGGTCATATTAATTATATACGGAATTGCTCGGTAAGGCCCCGTGCTGGACGGATGACCTTCACTTAGCGTCAAGTAGATGTGGTTAATGATCGTCTGTACTACTACTGGAGTCTGATAGTGCCATCTGTAGTCAGATAGCAAAGTGCAGCTAGCGTTCTAAGACTTCATCTGCTCTCGCTATTCTTGCCACTTAGCTCCGCGACATGCAGATGGGGCTAGGGATCTCATCCAGGCTATTACTTGCAATCTCTGTGGTTAGATGGCAGCGCAAACGCAATTACCATCTATTTTCAGTTTTACTGTTGTTTTAGACCGAAGGTGGAACGTTGCGTCGTGGTATTAAATATTTCCAACATGGTAATTATTTACCTTGACGACTGGAGGGTAACCACGGGGGAAAAAAAAAAAAAAAAAATAGCCAGATTAGTCGACCCATAGAATTTGAACCCAGAATCTCCCATATAAGGGCACAGACGTTACCGCCTGAGCCATCCCTTTCGGTCAGAGCAACTTTATGTGCTACCTTCATATTACTTTCTTACCCCTCTAAAATTTATTAATGGGTATACAACTATTCTTTTGCCGAGCCAGTGACTCAGGAGTTTTGTATGGGACTGGCATTCGGGATGTCGTGGTTGTTTCCCGCGGCCGACTTCTTTGGCCGTTGAGTTTATTCGGGATTTTTTCCCGGGTCACTGAGCGAATTCTTAGGAGAGTTCTTCATTCCCCGAACTTCCTATCCCTTCATTTCATCCAATCGTTTCTTTCAGGATTGTAAGTGTCGGCGAGGACTGCGCTTGAGGCTCCCTTTCGTGGTGGTGAATGTGCTTTGGAAATATAGCTCTCGGCGGTGTGGTGGCGTTGGGTTCGACCAGACAAGGGGCTCGAGCTCCTAGCGCGCACTGCTTCGAGATGAAGAATTACTCGGTTTCGGCTGTCCGTTGATAACACTTTCAATGTGTCGTATCCAATGGGATCTGTCGCACAATAATCCCATGGCGGCTGCAGTTTTTTAATAGAACGTAATGTCCGCTTTTACTATATATGGCACCGCAGGCGATGACACAGATGGTACATGGAATGAAAAGCAACGGTGGAGTGCCATGGCGGGGGAAACCGCAGAACCCGGAGGAAGCCCGCCCCTGCGCCGCTTTGTCTACCACAAATCCCTCATGCGGTCTCCTGGGATCGAGCCCGGACCGCGCTGGTGAGAGGCAAATGGTCTAATCACTCGGCCATGGCGCGACCTGGCGGCTGCAATGTGGAACCCCCTCCAGAATGACACACACTCACGCACACACAACTATTCTTAATACAGCTTAATTGAGATAAACCTTTTCAGAAATAGCTACAGCATATAGTTCGTCATAGATACAAAGATAATAGCGATAGTTAAAAGCTTAAAAACTGTACGCTATTTATACTGGTCTTAAAATTCCATACTCTTTCAATGTAATCGTGAGAAACAACTGAATAACGAATGGACTTTGAAAGTAACCAAGTATTGAACTATTCGTCCCATTAACGATGGTTATATTGGAAAGGGCTTACGACACAATTCATTTTTTTATTTTCTTTAGACCGTATGTACAATGTACATGATGGATAGAGAAGATATTGTATTCCACCTAAAAAGTCGATGTCAAGATTTCACTGGAAATATGTTTTGATGTCCCCTGAATCCGAAAAAATCATTTTTAGAAAAGGTCCGTGTGTGTCAGTGGACAGCATAGCCCAAAAACGAAAAGACTGTTAAATACCAAACTTGGTATTTATGCTTAGTATCTTCCAAAGATATGAAACGAAAATTTTCAAGAAAATCCCCCACTACAGACTACCCTTTATATGGAAAACGTTTTAAATTTTTGATTTTCTCAAAAATGGCTCTAACGATATTGATTAAAATAGGCACCGTAGTTATATTGAATAAAATGTATATGTTTAGTTTTCTGGGAATAGCCTCTGAAGGATTCTTTATTCTAGATGCGTTTTGCAGAATTTAACATAACGGTTAAACCGTAAGAGAGAGAGAGAGAGAGAGAGAGAGAGAGAGAGGGAGAGAGAGAAAGCTAACCACATAAAAATGTAGATTTCGTTAAATTACATAATTTATGTCATATGTGTTTTTCGTGAGTTGACCGTGTCCAAAATATTCTTTGTTATTGGTTTGGTTTCAGTTTTAAATTACTCAACTTTTCTCAGACAGCACCATGCAAAGCGAAACGAATCTAAATTGTTCACATAGCGACTAGCTTTTAAAATATTCAACTATCGTTTAGCCCAATGTATTCCCTTATTTCCCTCCTACTTACAAGAAAGCAAGAAATAAGACAAATTCTGCCAATGTTTATCTCGATTAGCATGATGTATATAAAAGAACAATCTTTAGTAAGAATAGTTTGCATATGTAGCAGTTAGAAAGCTATGTGAATGTAGTACATCAGATTTTTTAAACTGTGTGTTTTAAAAAGATCTACATTTTTGTGTAAACTTTTTCGTCTATCATTTAACATTTATCAGTTATGCATTACACAATATTCCTTCCAAAGTAAGAGAACCTCCAGGACATTCCCAGAAAATTCAAGTTATAAATTTTATTTGTGATGTAAACATTTTAATATGAGGTAGGTATGTTAATGAAAATCGTTATTGCCAATTTTGAGAAAATTTATGTTTAGAAAGAATATTCCTTGCGAATGATAATATGAGATGAAGATTTTTTTTTTAAAATTGCCGGTCGCATCTTTGGAAGATACTGCACTTAAATATCAAGTTTGGCATTTAACCGACTTAACTGTTTGAGCTGTGGAGTTTAGACAAACACACGGACGTTTTTCTAAAATATTTTATATGTTTATTTACTTATTTAGTTACTCAGGGAGTCTAAGGTTAGGTAAACCCATGTGGGCAAAATTGGCAGTTGGTAGTTGGTCGCAGTGCTACACTGTAAATACTGCCACAGGTCACAGTGAAGAATGGATTTGGTAGCGAGATTTTGACACAAGAATATTTAAATTTACTTCACTTTCACAGGCGACTACTTTTAATTGAGCACATAGATTTGCATCTGGTACCCGAAATCCTGAATGCGATTTTACTGTTTTCAGTTCTTGGAGTTATATTGCACGTTCCATCCCATTGTACTAAAGCACGATTATGAATTATACACGTTTATCCATTAAAACATTTCTATAACCCTAAGAGAATATTAAACTTCCATTTACATTACATTCTAAAGTATGTTTAAAACTCATGAATTCATTAAATTGTACTCGTACATAGCATTTAATGATGATATTGTTAATAAAAATAATAATGATTATAGTACTTCTACTACTACTACTACTAATAATAATAATAATAATAATGTTAATAATAATATATGATTGAAAATGATGAATAGTGTACTCATATTGATTCAATTTATTAAAATTATTTGTCTGTAATGTTCACGTACTCTTTGTGACAGGCAATTTAATGATGTCTTTATATTGGCCTTATAAATCTTCCTATAAGCTCTTAGAACAAATAAGGAACCTTAGATTTTTGTCAGAAGCAGTATAGAAAGATTGTTTTTCCCATTTGTTTTAAATGCGCATACACGTTTCCGTGGATTCTTATTATGATTTGGAGTAGTCATTTCACTATGACAGACAGTCCACAACTGCACGTCTTAGGGAAGGGGTAATGGGCTGTAACTTTACGTCATATTCAAGGGTTATATTCGCGAATAGAGTTTTTGACACATCTGCCTTCAGTCAAAGTAGCCTCGGCTTACGGTGCCTCATTGACGGTATCTATTATTGGTGAGAAATTACCTCGTGATGATATGCCTGCTGACCTGTGACTGCCTCGGGACGCTGTTGCAACATTTACTCACTATCCGTCGGCAGAGGCTGCATTCCCAGATCATCATTTTCTTCCAGTCTCTCTTCGCTGATAATGCTATCTCATTCACTTCTACAATCTTCATTGGAATTGTTGGTGTTACTTTAGTTAATAATCACACGCTC
This sequence comes from Hymenopus coronatus, assembly GCA_030762935.1. Classification (NCBI taxonomy): domain Eukaryota; kingdom Metazoa; phylum Arthropoda; class Insecta; order Mantodea; family Hymenopodidae; genus Hymenopus; species Hymenopus coronatus. The sequence continues at coordinate 33,721,076 of CM060896.1, read as the reverse complement.
CACTGTCTCCTCTAAAATGTCTTCTTTCCATGCACTTTCTATCACCTCTTGTACGTTGAACTACTTTTCTCCATTTCTCAATAGTTACCTCGTCTATTCCTTTCAACGTTAGGTCCTGTACTTCACTAAACGTTAAAATTTTTATTATTTCGACTAATGTAACCCTCTAACTGTGCCCATATTAGTTCGATAGGTTAAAATGGCAATAGTATGGAGGCAGGCGAATTATATGATGACCGTTCCTCTTAGCAAGTTCATCTACAACATATTTTGGAAATTGAGGTTTTGGCACGAAGGAGATTACTACCTTCATCTTTAAATTTTTTTTTATTTGGGTTTAATTTTTTTCTTTTAAAGGTTTAGTTAAGTAATTAAAGTTAATAAGGAATTTAGGTGAACTACACGGTGATTTATATAAAGCTGACACATTTCTTTCCTTAATTGTTTCAAAACGAATTGTGCTGGTGACAACTTATTATACCTAAATTGTAAAGGAATTTTGGAAGATTACCTCTATAGCAAATGTTGAAAATGTCCTCCATCCTGCATAAGGCACAACTCAACACGTCGTTCCATGTTACTGGCCACTCGTTGGAAAACTCTGTTGTCAATAGTTTGAATCTCCTTTGTGATGTTGTGCTTCAGATCTTTGTCTGGGGACGCGTGGCGTAAACCCTGTCTTTTAAGTAACCCCATAGAAAGAAGTCCGGCGATGTCAAATCCGGAGATCTCGATGGTCACATGTTGCTGGAAATTATCCGGTCGTCAAAGAAACTTGCAATTATTTTCATGGATTCATTTGATGTATGGTATGTAGAGCCATCTTGCTGAAAATATCCTTGACTCAGCTCTACATCGTCCAGTTGCTCAACAAACTCCATGAAAATCAGTCGGTACTCTGCAGTGTTCACAATCTGGTTAAACATCTGCGCATCTAGTGACAAGGAACCGAAACTCCAGAACATTCTGCTTAATTTGGTGCTAAAATTGGGTCACTGAGTGAATTTCCAACGGAATAATTAAAGAAAGACACGTGGCAGTTCTATATAAATCACTCTGCAGTTCCATTAGCTCCATTTTCTTAAATTTCTCCAATTCCTTTCAGCCACTTACTGTAGCCTCTTGTACATTTCTTCTTCGCAGCCAGTCAACCATTTCTGCTTTCAGCGTTCGCATCGTAGGAGCGTTATCAATTGCTTCCGAATGATATGACGTATTATCCATAACACTTACGGAAGGACTAGTTAATTTGGCCAACAGCTGATCTTCAAATCATTTTCTAAACCGACTTCCATCCATTTCTTCATGATAGTCTACTGTTTTCCTGAATCTGAATAGCAGCAGAGTATTTGGAACAAATCCAGCTGAACTCCCAGTATGCGTGATGATAAGTCTGACTCCTTGATCCAGTTTTTTCCGTATGACCCTTGAGGCGAGAATTTCTTCCCGACCATTTAATTACTTATCAGTGCATTTGTTTTTTGCAATGTAAATATGCGAGTTTATTTTATTTGCAATAATATAATAGGATTTAAGATATTTCATTACTAGTATCTAAAAATGAATATATGTAACGAGTGTATACGTGAACTGGGGTGTTCTTTTGAGAGGAAAAAGCAGTTTCTCGCAGGCTATTTCGGAAGGAGCTGAAGCCGCTAGGAATTTTACCGTTATATTGCTATTGTATTCCAAAAGTTCCGTTCAGCGCGAGTTCAAGGGAGGCCACAGAAATTCTTGATATTTGCCACGTCTATGGGGGTAAAAGAATTTCGGCCAATGGGAAGCCGACAGCTTTCAAGCCTACGCGAAAATGTTCGACGAATAAGCAGGTGATTTTAAGGCGCAAAGCCAGGTTTAAAAACCAAATAAATACGCGTGTGCGGAAGACACAAGATCTTATTGCGTGCTGCTAGTTGCTTATTGCTCGTCGCTAGTTTGCTCGTACTTGTCTCATTCAGTTAGTAAAGTATGCTCTAGTGCGCAGGGAAGCGCGGTAAAGAAGTTGAAGTAATCGCGCGTGAGTTTAGATCGCCCAAAATGGTGCTCGCGTCTGGGTGAAAAAGTCGTGAAATGAGAAATTCTTACCTACCGCACGAGGTCTTGAGCCGCGAGAACCGCAACATAAAACATCAAAAGAACGCGCCAGGTCAACTTCGCAACCGGAAAATAAATAGGAGTGAGCAAGAATGTCTCGTGTCCTTTCTATTCCTCATCCCCTGAGAAAGAGACGAGTCTCGTGACATTTCAGCCGCCGGCACGAAGACACCGCAGCGTCCAGAAGAGAGGGAGAGACAGCCCAAAGGGAGGAGACGACCGAGGTTTCACCTGAGCAGGTACGTGGTGACGGACGAGGATTACAGGTCGCACCCTGCAAAAGTGTCATCCTTCCATCCCTTTGTGCAAGAGTGACATCCCTTTGTGTAAGAGTCTTGAAGAGAAATTAACAGTTTTTTAATGGTAATGGGTATTCCCTTCTCTTGGAGTAATCGTAAACATGACGACGTATAGCTTCCTCTTGAAAGTCATCTAACTTCGTCACGCGTTCATCAATTCCCCTCCCCCCGAGGGTCGTAAGTGGTGCTGTGGGGCCAACTCTTGTGCTTTGGATTTTTCTTTCCTTATATTTATAACAGTATTTTATGCAACTTTAGCGCTGCAGCGGCTCTCTCAAAAGCCACAGATATCCCTTTCTCTTTCAAAATATTCCCTAACGGCACATATTAGTTCCCTAGCTCGGCTTCTTGTAGTTTACACCTTTCCCTAACACACGTTTATCACGCCTGTAGGACATTTTGAAATCACACGCGATTGTTCTAGGATGAGAACAAGAGCAATGTTCACTAGATGTAAAAGGTAGTAATGATTAATAAATATAAATCCTTCCGGAATAACTGCGTACAACAACCGAACTTTTCACAGAATGAAATCAAACGATCAGTTTGCAAACAGTCAGAACAGCACAATGAGAACGCGCGCGTAGAACTGTCCACTGAATCCGTAGATGTTGCAACGCCGATAACATACCTCTAACGGTAATAATGCATTCTTACACTATGATTGGTCAGGCACCTGACGAACCCCTGCCAGCAAGGAAGTTTTTCACCGACAGCCTTTCCCTATCCCCGTACCATACCACTTTCGCTTCGAGCCAAGTAATGGCATTAGAGTGCCACAGACTAGTTGCTTTCACCATAGTATGGCGTGTACAGTCAGACATAATGGTCCCTAGTCTGACTGCCTTTATTATCCATAGTAAGATGCTCTTCGAGGCCACGTCCCCACATCCGCAACAAGCTATGGCTTCGGAAGGGAAGTATAGACGTTGGTCCCGTGTCGTAGATTTACGGCACGTAAAAGAACCTTAAGCCTGATAGAGTGGTCTCTGAGCAAACTTAAGCGGTCTTTCACGCCCGGTATAGAATGGGACGCTGAGAACTATAGCAGTTAAAGAGCATCAATAAATAAAACTCCATTAGCATTATCTGTGGATATATGGCAGTACAATTGCAATTACTATCTATTTTCAGTTGATTTAGACTGAGGGTGGTACTTTAGGTAGTGGTGTTAAGTATTCAATCCGGTATTCATCTGTCGAGAAACCAGGCAAAAGGTCAGCCAGATAGTTGGCCCACGGGATTTGAACCCGGAACCTCCTGAATGCGGGTCTAGACATTACCGCCTGAGCCATCCTGTTCGGTGTTATACATCTCGTTAATCTAAATAAACCAACTTTCATTACACTGCCTCCGTGGTCGAGTGGTCAGCGAGCAGACTTCTCACCCGGAGGTCCCGGGTTCGATTCCCGGCTGGGGCGGGGAATTTGTCTTAACCGGAATTATTCCCTATTTCCCATAGAGTCTGGAAGTATGAATGTGCGTGTGTTTAGTAATATAAAGTTTAACCTAAAGTTCTGAACCTACAGTTTCACAAGTGAAAGCCCCCGATATGACCATTGATGTTAAAGGGGGCTATACAAATGAAGCAATAATAATAATAAAAAAAGAATTACACATTTAAACATTTCATTACAGATTTAAGAAGGATACAGAAGGCCATGACAGAGCCAGATTTTAAAAACCGGATCAGTGTGTAATAACTTTGAAATTCCATTCTCTATGCCGGTTAAAATAACATTAAAATTGTTTTAGAGCTGATCGCTGTAATGGCTTTGAAATTCCGCTCTCTTTGCAATGCCAGAAGAGGAAAAAATACTATGCGCTCCATTCACGTGACTTTCTCTATCTGTTCTGCAAAAAATATTTTAGCTACATAATGCTAAATGAGATAAACATTAACAGAAATGGTCTTATTACTTGCTTACTTGTAGAAGGTAAACAAGAGTACAGATTGACATGCGATTGACATTGACATTCGCTTCTCTTTGCAGCCCAGGAGTAAAACGAGAAAGATATGAATCGAATCAGGACATCCTATTTGAGAAAAGTTTAAGGATTTTAGAAGTTTAACCAATGACAAGAATATCTCGGAAATGGATATCTCTACAAAACTGTATATGATATAAATGGTATGTTTTAATGAGATCTACATTTAAATGAGGCAAGTTTTTGTCTGTCTCTTACAGTTTACCAGTTAAGCAAAAGTTACCCAGAATAAATAGATCTTCAGATACCCTTCCCGGAAAAGTTAAGATCTACGCTTCATTTGTCATGAAAATATCTTAAACATGCGGTATTTTAATTAAAATCATTAGAGCCATGTTTGTGAAAAATCAACATTTTCGAAAAATGTAAAATGTTTCATCTAAGGGGTAGCTGTGGGAGACGGAGTTCTCCTGAAAACGTTCAGTCGAATCCTTGAAAGATGAAATTAAATAACAATTTTGGATTTTTCTTTTTTGAGTTATGCTGTTTACAGACTCACGGACACAAACGCGCGCGCGGACCTTTTTCTATAAACGCCTTTTCTTTTATTATTTTAATTCAGTATTTCCAGTGAAATCCCGGTACTTATCGATTTTTTGGTAGAATGCAATACCTTCTCTACCTATATGTACTAAATAGAGAAAATATGTATACATGTGTATCTGTGTGAGCAAAATCCAAAGAAAAATTAGAAACCCAATGAATAAACAAGTTATAACTACTATCAATAAATGATATTTTCCAAAGATAAAAGCCACTGTTATGAACATTGCAGTTAAGGTAGTTTTTGTGGCATTGACGATTTCCCAGAGATTCTTTGATGTCGGTGAAAGCATTGTTGTGTGAAAGCACAACTAAAAATCTGATGCTGCAGTCACAAACGTTCTGTACCTATGTAGCACCAAATATTCTTACTTCTCAGAAGCTTAATTTTCTATATTTCACGCTCTATCAAGATAAACATTGGCAGATATGGTTTTATTAGATACTATTTTCTTGTAGAATAAAAATAAATCTACCTCTGAGAGCGCGTGGCTAGTGTTCTAGCTTTTCACCCAGAGGTCCTGGTTTCGCTTTTCGGCTGGAGCGGAGAACGTTTTCTTTAACTAGATCATTCTCTATCAGCCACAGTCTGGAAGTATGAGTGTGTGCGCGTGTTTAATAATATAAAACTGAAGGAAAAAAAAAAAAAAACAAAGTTAAGAAACTCTACAGTTCAGCGAGAAAACACCAGCAATTCTCAAGTCAAAAGCCCCCGATATGACCATAGTAGCTAAAAAGAACTATGCAAATTAAACAATAAAAATCCAATGTGTTCCATTCTTATAACTTTCCCTAGCTGTTCCAAATAGAAACTATTCCTCCAAAAGATTATTCTTTTAACTACATCATGCTAATCAAAAATAAACATTAACTTCATTGTAAGAAGAAGGGAAATAAGGGACTACATTATGCTAAAGTGACAATCAAATCTTTTAAAAACTGGTCGCTATGTGAAACATTGAAATTCGGCTTTGATGGTCCCGTTTGAGAAAAGTTAGTTTAAAACTCAAACCAATAACAATGAATATCTCAAAAACAGTTAACTTTAAAGGAAAAACGTATAAGATATAGATTATGTGTTTTAACGAGATCTAATTTTTGTGTCATGAGTTTTTGTCAAGCTCTTACGGTTTAACTGTTATACAAAATTCTACAAAATTCATCCAGAATAGCTCGGATGCTATTCCCAGGAAATTCAAAATACACATTTTATTTGTAATGTTAATACCTTTAATATACGGTATTTCAATCAAGACCTATAGAGACATTTTTGAGAAAAACAACATTTTAAAAAAAATCCATATAAAGAGTAGTTTATGGCGGAGGATTTTTTTTTTTTTTTTTAATCTTCATGTCGCATCATCGGAAGATAATAAACATATGAAGGTCGGTTGATAAATCCCGGTCCTCACACATATATGGCGCTACTAGGCTAGTATTGTATAGCTTAACTCTAGACTAGCCAGTATCATAGTTACAGGTCAATAGCTTGTTTAGTTTTCGAATGACAGCATTTTAAACAAGACAACTTTAGAGTTTTCACGAAAATGGAGGATTTGGGAAACGATCAGTGATTAAATACTTCCATTTGAAAGGCTTAATGCCTAAAGGAATCAAAGAGAAAATGGACAGCACATTGAAAGACTCTGCCCCTTCGTATTCAATGATTAAAAGGTGGTTGCAGAGTTTAAAATGGGACGTACAAGTACTACTGATGAGCCTCTCTCTCTGGACGCCCTGTAGAAGTGACATCTGGAGAGATCATTGTAAAAATGCATCGTTTATTACTGGAAAACCGAAGATTAAAGTTGTTTTAGATGGCAGAGGCTGTAAACATATCAAAAGAACGTGCAGGTAATATTTTAAGTAATGTTTGGGCTTTCACAAGGTCTGTGCAAGATGGGTGCCGCGTTTGTTGACACCTGATCAAAAGCTGCAAAGCAAAACTGTTTCTGTTAAGAATGTGGAGCTCTACCGTAAAAATCCCAGTGAATTTTTGAGACAGCATATTACCATGGATGAAACTTGGATACATCATTACACTCCAGAAAGCAAATCAGAGTCAATACAGTGGATTGCGCCAGGTGAACCAACTCCAAAAAAGGCAAAGTCAATTTTGTTAGCTAACAAGGTTATGGCGTGTGTTTTCTGGGATGTACAGGGAATTATTTCTGTTGATTACTTGGAAAAGGATAAAAGCATCACTGGTGACTACTACACAAGCTTACTGCAACGTTTAAGCGACGAGGTGAAAAGTAAAAGACCTCATTTGGAAAATAATAATAATAATAAAAAAAAATCATCACGACAATACTCCAGCCCATCGCTCGGTCATTGCAATGGGAAAAAATGTGCGAATTAAAGTTTGAATTGCTTGAACATCAATCCTATTCGCCAGATCTAGCACCCAGTGACTACCACCTGTTCCCAAACTCAAAAATGTTCTTGGAGGACGAAGATTTCACAGCAACGAGGAGGTCATTAATGCGGTAAACAACTATTTTGAGGACCTTGATAAATCGCACTACAGAGATGGTTTAATTAAATTAGAACACCGGTATGACAAATATATTAGCCTTTCTGAAGATTATGTTGAGAAATAAAGCAAAAAACATTTTTTTTTAAATGCTGTTTTCATTGAGAGTCCCGGGACTTATCAGTCGACCCTCGTATATACCAAGTTTGGTATTTAACAGTCTTTTCGTTTTTGAGCTGTGCTTCCATAGATACACGAACCTTTTTTAATTTTTTTTCGAACTCAAGGGACCTCAAAACATATATTTGCTGTAAAACCACATCAAATGTTTTGGTGTAATACAATACCTTCTCTAGCCCCTGCGTACATAAGTGCTAGAAAAAGTAAAGTGATTGTAAAATATGTATTTCAAAAGCCGGTGGTTATGTGTTGGTTTTGAAGTGCCATTCTCTTCACTTGACCAGGAAAAATAAAAATGAATCATGATTTCCCATTTGAGAAGAATGTAATTACAACAAAACTGAAACCAATAACAACGAATGTCTTAGAAATGGCTAATGCCAAAAAAAAAAAAAAAAAAAAAAAAAAAAATGCATTTGCTATAAATTGCATGTTTCAACGGGATCTTCATTTCTGGAGCAGTAAGTTTTTTGTCTATCTCTTTTGCAAAAACCATCCAGAATGAATAGGTCTTCAGAGCTAATACCAAAAAATTCAAGATTAACATTTTATTTTTATTGGAAATATCTTAAGCATATGTTATGTAAGTCAAAATCGTTAGAGCCATTTTTGCGAGCAACACAATTTTTGTAAACGTTTCCGTTAAAAAGGTATTTTGGGATGGGACGATTTGCTTGAAAATTTCGTGTCACATCCTTGAAAGATGCCGAAGAAACTGAGCAAGTTTGGTATTTGACTGGTCGAGGAGTCAGCGAGCGGAAGTATGAGTGTGAGAATGAATGTGAGTGTTTAATGATATAAAATGATTTAACCTAATCTTAATTAGGTATAGAGTATAGAGTTAATATATACAGTCGTTTCACAAGTCAAACCTTAGAAGATAAAGGAGGCTATAAAATGTGGGAAAACAATTACAAAAGAACGATTTGGTATTTAATGCACTTTTCGTTTATGAATTATGTGCAATGCCTCCCTTTTTTCTGTGAGTTTAGCTATATTTTTAGCTGTCCTAATCATTTTCATCATATTATTCATTTTGTCATTATCTGTACCTTTTCCTAGTTTACCGATTTCATTCATACATTTATCATCTTACCTAAAAGAAATAATCCCCTTCTGTTAATGTTCACGCACGCGTACACACACACACACACACACACACACACACACACACACACATAGTACCTTCTCTTTTCCCTAAAAACTAAAAACGCCTCTTCTGATCCAGGGAATACCAGGGTTGGTATTTAAATTCAGAATCTGCCAAAGATGATAGGGAAAGAAAGAGGGTAAGAGAGTAACATGGTAAGCTGTCAATGTAATAATAACTTACAGTTTTCCATAACACTTATAGTTTCCTCTCGGAGCACACAAAGAAGTAACTTAGTACTTCGAGATTCTCGTCACATCATAATTTTTTCAAAAGCGCTTCCGTGCACAGTGCTGTTGCATCCGCAATACGTAACAAACAATGCTCATTTCTAACAACGATCACCTCCCATGAAAGGATAAAACATCCAGATAAACCAAAGGAAATCGTTCAGAATAAAATTGCCGGTGAACACATCAAACAGACCTAGTATTAATGTTCTTTGGTCATGTGATGAGAGACGGAAATGCAAGTAACTAGAAAGAATATTTGTGACAGCCTTTCGGGCAAAGAAAGGAAACCTAAATAACCCAAAATCACGATACTAAGATCACAATATAAACAGGGGAGACGGATGATGAACGACATGAGAAGAGTAAGAGGAGAAGAAGGGGGATGAAGAGAAGCAAGAGATGAACTGACTTTAAACTTCAAGAGCATTTTTTTTATCGCTAGCTTCATAAAACAGATCCATAAAAATCTGATTCTTTTCATTTTCACTACTTTCCCCACATTTTCCCCAACAAACTATTGTTGTAAAAGCGTATTCCTTAATCTAACGCATGCTAATCGAGATATGGTCGGAGGGGACGCAACACGAAACCTGGAGGAGCGCCCCGGGAGAGAAGGATGAGGTGAGAGGATGCACCGGGCGGCCGGTACCAGGAGCAATGTCATAACAAGACAGGTCTCTTGAGTTTCCAAATTGAAGCACCCAGAGGCCCCCGCCCCACAAAGGCTCTCTCGCCAGGAGCAGTCCTAATCCAGGCAACCAGCCAGAGAGGACGGGGACGAGACAGTTACTTTGAGAATACATTTTCCTCGCCCCCGCCCCACAAAAGCTCCGTCGCCAGGAGCAGTCCTAATCCAGGCAACCATCCAGAAAGGACGGGAACGAGACAGTTACTTTGAGAATCCATTTTCTCCGTCGCAGCCTCACAAAAGCTCACTCGCCAGGAACGGTTCTAATCCAGGCAACCAGCCAGAAGGGACGGGGACGAGACAGTTACTTTGAGAATCCATTTTCTCCGTCGCAGCCCCACAAAAGCTCACTCGCCAGGAACAGTTCTAATCCAGGCAACCAGCCAGAAGGGACGGGGACGAGACAGTTACTTTGAGAATCCATTTTCTCCGTCGCAGCCCCACAAAGACTCCCTCGCCAGGAGCAGTCCTAATCCAGGCAACCAGCCAAAGGGGACGGGGACGAGACAGTTACTTTGAGAATCCGTTTTCCCTGCCGCACCGAACACCATCGCCGCCACCTCAACCCTGAAAGAAACCAACGGGATTAAGGATGAACGAAATGACAATGGAAACGATATGAAGGGACCGGAAATTCGAGGGTGGAAGAAACCTAATCCTGGCGACCCGAGGAAACCCCCGAAAATACCAATGGGTCAGGTAGGCCGCCACGGGAAGGGAACCCGCGACCTCCGGAATACGGGACACAGACAAAACCGCCTGAGTCATCCCGCGCAGTGGTCAAGTGGTAAGCAAATTCTTTAAAGTGAAACTGAAAATTATGAAACATTACAAAAAAAATCGACTGTTTTATTTTAATCCATAAGATAATTTAAACATTCATGAATTCAAAAAGGTATAATTGGCCCCAGACGCCATTTTAAATTCCTTAAGGCACTAGAGCTACAGCAAAGCATTAGAGATGAAACTATGCTGGACTCGGCAAGAAAAACTTCAGTTCGTGGAGATCTCATTCTCATCATGCAGAGTAAACCCCGAAGTTGTGCAGAGGAAAAAACAGCAATTCAACAAGAAAAGGAAGTAAAGGCAGCAGCAGAGAAGAGGAAAAGGAAAGCTGAGGGACCGACCTACCAAAGTGGTGGATTTTATTGTGGGCCATGTATTCAAATTTTGCCTTGTTTTCTAGCTATTGATATTTTCAGCATTTTTCTTCCTTTAAAATTCTCGTCACGAAGCAGTTTTTCCGTTACACAAATAAAATTTGCACAGAAGTACAATTAATAAGAATTGTTCTATGTTTTAATGTCAGATATATTTAAGTATGTGCTTTCAATTTTCAAACACAAACATTATATTTTTATTACAAGATTAGTATATTTATAACTTTAAAATTTTGGAGCCTAAACCAAAGGAGCCACAGAGAAACCTAGTGTAATTTAAAAAAGTAGATGTATTGTGAACCTAAGGTTAAAATATTAGACCAAAATTTTAATTTTTTTGTCGCAAGGGACTTTTTTAGTAACTGGCAAGAAAATAAACAAATTTTACCCTAACTTCTAAACCATTAGAACAAAATGGATGAAATTTGCAGTTATGTTACACTTATAGTGTAAATGTAAAAAAAAAAAAAAAAAAAAGAATGTAAAAATCTAGCATTGTTAGTCTGAAATTTCAAACATTTAGTTGCACACGTCCTTAAATGCTGATCACTGTTGCATTCAAATTCCGTTCTTTTAGTATTTTAGCGAGTAGTGAGTTTTTGTCGATTACGGCTTACCAATTACACAAAAGTCATCCAGAATGAACTGGCTTCAGAGGTGTTCTCAGAAAATTCAAGACATACATTTTATTGTGATTTATGATGCATTTTAATGATAATTTTAAAGCCATTTTTTAAGAAAATTGAAATTTTCGAAAAATCTTCAAACAGTAGTTAGGGGTAGAAGGATTTCCTGAAAATCTTCCTGTCGCATCTGAACTTAAATACCAACTTTTCGTTTTTGAGTTATGCTGTCTACAGAAACACACATAGGGGTCTTTTTTGGATTTGAATACAATAAATTCTCTGCCTACCTTGCATACATTGTACAAACGTGTTAGAGAAAGTAAAAAGCTGTCACGGCTTTGACAAAGCTTTTAGAGATATGGGGTCGTACATGATATGCTCAAATTCTTTACTTTTAGTAATTTTCGAACTTTTATTTTTTAGACTCCCATGGTAAGGGATAATGTGTTAATGGCTCTAGCTGGTATAGAATAGAATACCTGTATACAGCAATATAAATATAGAGCTCAGCGCAATAGCCGCTAAAAACACCTACAAAAGTAGGCAAATTGTACTACAATTTCAAAATAGGCAGTTGTAATGTAATGGGGCAGGGTTTAATATTAAGGGTAGTGGGACTGGAATTGGGAGTTTACAGTTATCCTACACTTAATAAAGGATAACATAAAAAATCTGATGTGTTCCATTCACATTCACTTACTCTACCTGCTCTGCAAAAAACTTCTTACAAAAGACTATTCTTCTTTCTATTCCATGTCAATCAAGATAAACATTAACAGAAATAGTATTACTATTTGCTTTCTTATAATAGAATATACCACACCAAAGCGACAGTCAAATGTTTTAAATATTTAAATATTGTAAATATAATTGATATTCGCTTCTTTGAATAGCCAGTAGTAAAACAAAAGAAACACTGACTACTTCCTACCTGGGAAAAATGTAGTTTTCTAAAATTGAATCCAATAACCAGGAATATATCGGAAATGGTTAGTTCCACAACAAAACTTTATAGGGCAAAGTTGTGTGTTTTGATATGTATATTTTTTGTGTTGTAAGTTTTTGTCTCTCTCTTACGGTTTACCAGCTATGCAAAAGCCATTCAGAACGAAGAGGATTTCAGAGGCTATTCCCATAAAATTTGAGATATACAATTTGTTTGTTATGTAAATATCTTTAATATACGGTGTTTTAATAAAAATCCTTAGAGCCGTTTTTTTGAGAAAATCAAAATCTTCAAAAAACGTTCCACGTAAAATATTGTTTGGAATAGGGGATTTTATTTAAAATATATGCGTCGCATCCTTGGGAGATACTAGATTTAAATAAAACGTTTAGTATATAACAAACTGTTCGTTTCTGTGTTATGCTGCATTCCTAACACAGGGCCTTTTTCTAAAAAGGGTTTTTATGACTGAAAAACATGTATTTCTGTGATATCTAAAAATCTATTTTATGTGGAATACAATACCTACTTTACCGCCTGTGTACATTGTACATACGTGCTAGAGAAAGTAATAATAGGTCTTTAAACTACAAAAGGTGCACAGAGTGAACATGGGTAATTGCCTATACACGTCATAAAATTAATATATCTTAACCAAGCATTTAACATATGTATATAACTATACAGCGCCTACGACTCTAAACAAAGAAACAAAATAGCCTGCCTCTGTGTCTGCCACACATTCAAGAGGTCATAAGTTCGATTCTCGGTTAGGGTGATGAATATCGTGCAATTTAAAGATCCATCGACCTCGGGCTCATTTGAACATTATTTCATTCAGTCATCGTCCGATATGACTAAACAGTTAAAGGATGTTAAATAAAAATATATGATGTGTTCCATTCATATGACTTTCTCTAGCTGTTCCACAAACAAACTTTCATTACAAAGATTATTCTTTTATTTACGCCATACTAATCGAGATAAACATTGTCAGAAATTGCCTTATTACTTGCTTCCTTGTAAGTAGAAGGAAAGTAAAGGAATAAACTAGATTTAAACGATAGTAAAATCTTTTAAAAGCTATCGCTAAGTGAAACAATTGAAATTCGCTTCTTCTTTGCATTCCCGGGAGTAAAACAAAAGAGATATAAAAAGTTGACTTCCCACTTGAGAAAAGTTTGACATTGAAATCAATAACAACAAAATCTCGAAAGTGATTAACTCTACAACAAAAATGCATATGACATAAACTATATGTTTTAATGAGATCTACACTTTTTATGTTTTAGGTTTCTGTGTATCCCTTTCGGTTTACGATTTATACAAACCAGAATGAACAGTGGTCTTCAGAGGTTATTCCCAGAAAATTCAAGATATACATTTCGTTTGACATGAAAAGTCCTAAAATAGGCATTTTAATCGAAATAGTTAGAGCCATTTTTGAGAGAGAGAGAGAGAGAGAGAGAGAGAGAGAGAGAGAGAGAGAGAGAGAGAGAGAGAATTCTAAAAATGATCCGTGCAAAAGGTAGTTGAGGGTGGGATTTTCTTGAAAATCTTCGTTGCGCATCTTTGGAAGATACTAAACTTAAACCTTTCCGTTTTGAGGTATTTTTTTTTTGGTAGTGTTTAACGCCCGCTTTAACTACTAATGGCATCGCAGGCGGTGACACTGATGATACATGAACGATGATGGAGCACCGGTGGAATGCGATGGCGGGGGAAACCGGAGTACCCGGAGAAAACCCGCCCCAGCGCCGCTTTATCCACCACAAATCTCACATGCGGTCGCTTGGGATCGAACCCCGGCCGTCTAGGTGAGAGGCTAGTGGTCTAACCACTCGGCCACGGCGCGGCCCGTTTTGAGGTACGTGATGTGCTCCGTTCACATGAATTTCTCTATATCTCTGCACCAGATTATTGTTAAAAAGCTTATTTCTATTTATTTCATAAATACAGAAAATGCTAGCAGAAATAATTAGCAGAAACAGTCTATTACTTGCCTCATTGTAAGTAGAAGGGAAATAAGGGAATTCCATAGGTTAAAGTGATAGTCAAAATCTGGTTGCTATGTGACTGAAGTTCCTTTGTTTGTATGGGCAGGAGTTACCAAATTCCCGTAAGACAAAAGTAAGTTTTTTAAAGCTGAAGTTTATAACGAGGAATAACTCAAAAACGATCAACTACACGAAAAAAAATGTTCATAACATAAATTGTGTGTTTTAGTGAGCTCTTCATTTTCTGTCAGATTAGTTTTTGTCTATCTCTTCCGGTTTAACAATTATGCAAAATTCCGTAAAATTCGTCCAGAATAAAGTAATCTTTAGAGGCTATTCCGGGAAAATTCAAGATGTACATTTTATTTGTCAGGTAAATATCTTTAATATACGATATTTTAATCAAAATTTTTACAGCCATTTTTGAGAAAATCAATTTTCGAAAAAAATTCCTTATAAAGAGTAGTTGGGGTAGGGGGATTCTCTTGAAAATCTTCGTGTCGCATCCTTACAAGATACCAAACTTAAATACCAAGTTTGGTATTTAGCGATGTTTTCGTTTTTGAGCTATGCTGTCCACAGACACACATACACACGGACCTTTTTCTGAAAATGCTTGTTTTTTATTCAGGGGGTCCTAAAACATGTATTTCCGGTAAAATCTCGATATCGAATTTTTGGGTGGAATACAATACTTCCTCTATACACTATATACATAGTACGTGTACAGAAAGTAAACATGGTAAGTGAAATATCGGTATCGAATTTTCGGGTGCAATACGACACCCTCTCTATCTACTATGTACGTTGTACATACGTGCTAGAGAAACATTTCCATGGTTTTCTCTACCGTCTAATCATTTATTACTGGATTTACTAGTATAAAGTTTATTTTTCAAGGACTTCATTTTAATCGAATAACACGTTCCCTTATACTTTAGATATAAAGAGAAAGGCAGTAGTCAGACGTTAATAACTGGAGTAACTTTAAGCTCCATGAGCATTTGAACATCATTTCACACACTACATTCTCGTCCGATATGTCGCCCTTTAACTTTATCTCTTAATATTTACTAGTTATCCAAGATTACACAAAATGCGTTCCAAATAAAGAGGATTTCACAAGATATTACCAGATATTTTCCATTTAAATATCTTTAATATGTGGTAATTTAATAAAAAAAAAAAATGTTAGAGCCATATTTTTGAGAAAATCGAAAATATCCAAAAAATCTTCGGCGTCAGTTTGTGATGAGGGTGGGGGTTTGTTGAAAATGTATGCATCTTTGGAAGATACTGAGCTTAATTGTCAAGTTTGGTATTCAACCAACTTTCCATTTTTTTTTTTTTTTTTTTTGGGTTATGCTGTTCACAGGTACACATAAAACGCTTTTGAGGGTATTCAGGGAGTCTCAAAACGTGTGTTTCCGCGGAATCTCGGTATAGAAATAAATATATATTTTGCATTGGAAACTTTTTATAGAATTATATATACTATCAATTATCTTCAATTTCGTTGAATTGTGGAATTTTATGTACAAAATGTGAAAACCATAGAAACCTATAATAACATTGTAAAGAGAAAAAACGTCTATGTGGTTATAGGGTATCTCGAAAATCATTCAACTGATGTTGATAATTTCTTCACCAACAACCCTGTACTTCCCGATGGAAGCTGCACTAACGTATATGTCGTCTTCTAATATACCCCAAAATCCCTAAAATAAAATAAAAAAAAAAAAAAAAATTGCCTATCTGGAATCATAAATAATCATACTTACGAAGAGAACTTTTGACCTTTTGTTGAAAACGGCAAGGTTAGAAAATAGTTGTTGATACTCCGCAGAAAATGTCTGTAAAATAATCTGATGTGTTCTTTTCACATAATTTTCTTTAGCTGCTCTACTTACAAACTATTCTTACAAAAGATTATTCTTCTATATACAGCATGTTAATCGAGATAAACAATAGCGGAATTGGTATTATTATTTGTTTTTTTTGTAAGTATAAGGAAAAAAATCTGATGCGTTATATTCACATGACTTTCAATAGCTGCCCTACAAACAAACTTCTTACGAAAGATAATTCTTCTTTCGACACCATGCTAATCGATAAGCATTCAGCAGAATGCTCTTATTACTTAGTTACTTATAAGTAGAATGGAAATAAGGGAATGCACTAGGCTAAAGTGATAGTCAAATGTTATACGATTGTCATTGCAAATCGCTTCTTTGCTTGGCCAGGGGTAGAACAAAAGAAAAACGGACACTTACGTCTGAGAAAAGTATAAGAATACCTCGAAAACGGTAAGATCCATGAAAAAACTGTATATGACATAACTTGTGTATTTTAACAAGATTTACTTTTTTTGTACAGTAAGTTTTTGTCCATCTCTTGCGGTTTACTAGCTATGCTAAATTAAGCAAAGTTCATCCAGAATAGACAGGTCTTTAGAAGCTATTCTCAGAAAATTCAAGATATACATTTTATTTGTGATAGAAATGGCTTTAATATGTGGCCTTTTAATAAGAAAAAATCGTTTAAGCCATTTTAAGAAAAATAAAATTTTCGAAAATTTGTCCATCTAAACGGTAGTTAGGGGTGGGGAGATTTTCTTGAAAATCTTCGGGTCGCATCTTTGGAAGATACCAAACTAAAATACCAAGTTTGGTATTTAACCGTCTTTTCGTTTTTGAGCTATGCTGTCCACAGACACGCACACACACACACACACACACACACACACACACACACACACACACACGGACCTGTTTCTGAAAATGCTTTTTTTTTTTTTTTGTATTCAGAGGGTGCTAAAACATGAATTTCCGGTGAAATTTCAATGGGTGGAATACAATATTTCTCTATCCCTATATACAAAGTACATACGGGGCTAGTGAAAGTAAAAAGGGGATACATTATGCTAAAGTAATTGTCAAATATTTTAAAAGCTGATCGCTATGTGAAACAATTGAGGTTCGGTTCACTTTGCATGGTCCCGTTTGAGAAAAGTTAGGTAGTTTAAAACTGAAACTAATAACAAGGAATCTCTCAAAAACGGTCAACACTGCAAGAAAAACGCTTTGACATAAGTAAATTATGTGTTTTAAAGATATCTATATTTTGTGCATTAAGTTTTTGTCTATCTCTGACGGTTTAACCCTTAGCAAAATTCTGCAAAATTCACCCAGAATAAAGAGCTATACAGATGCTATTCCAAGAAAATGAAAATAAAAAATGTACTTGCGATGTAAATATCTTTAATATAGGGTATTTTAATCAAAATCATTAGGGCCATTTTTGAGGAAAATAAAGCTGTCAAACAATTTTTCATGTAAAGTGTAGTTTGAGGTGGGAGAATTTTCTTGAAAATCTTCGTGTGCATTCCTTGGAAGATACTAAACATCATTGCCAAGTTTGGTTTTAAAGGTCTTTTCGTTTTTACTTTCTCTACACGCACTATGTGCATAATGTATAGAGAAGGTATTGCACTCCACCCAAAAATTCGATACCGAGATTTCACCAGAAATACATGTTTTAGGAGCCCTTATATAAAAAAAAATCATTTTCACAAAAAGGTCCGTGTGTGTGTGTCCGTGTGTCTGTGAACACGATAACTCAAAAACGAAAAGTTGGTAAAATACCAAACTTTGTATTTAAGTTTAGTATCTTCCAGGGATGCGACATGAAGATTTTGAAAAAAATCCCCTCACCCCAAACTACCCTTTAAATGGAACTTTTTTCGAAAATTTTGATTTTATAAAAAATGGCTCTAACGATTTTGATTAAAATATCATATATCAATGACATTTATCTGACAAACAAAATGTATATCTTGAATTTTCTGGGAATAGCCTCTGGAGAGTACTTTATTCTGGACGAATTTTACGGAATTTTGCATAACTGCTAAACCATAAGACTTAGATAAAAACTTACCACACAAGAAATATAGAGCACGTTAAAACACACAATTTGTGTTTATACACTTTTTTCGTGGAGTTGAGCGTTTTTGAGATATTCATTGTTTTTGGTTTCAGCTATGAAAAACTTACTTTTCTCATATAGGAATTTGTTAACTCCTGTCCATATAAACGAAGGAACTTCAGTCACATAGCAACCAGCTTTTGACTATCACTTTAACCTATAGTACTCCCTTATTTCGCTTCTACTTACAAGGAAACAAGTAATAAGACTATTTTTGCTAATTTGTTCTCGAGTAGCAGGAAGTAAATAGAAGCATAATCTTTTTAACAATAATTTGTTGCAGAGATGTAGAGAAAGTCATGTGAATGGTACACATCAGATTCTTAAGTATGCTGTCCACAGACACACACACACACACATACACACACACACACACACACACCTGCGGACCTTTTCTAAAGCTTTTTTTCGGACTTAGGAGACCTCAAAACCTATATTTTCGGTAAAATCTCGGCATCAAATTTTGATGGAATACAATATCTTCTCTAGCTACTATGTACACTGTATGCACATACATGCTAGAGAAAGTAACAAGATAAAAATAACACGAGTATTCATTCCAAGCACAGTTTAGCGACCAAGAAAAAAGAAAACACAACAAAATAAACAAATACTCTATGGTAAATGACACTAATAATAAACCTTATGTAGAAAAGTTTTGCTGTTTTTGCTCCTGAAGTAGTAATCAAGTTCATTACCAATGTATGCTAAATTATATAATTATATTGTAGGTAGATACCTACTTAATGAGAGAAAGTTCAGCGCAAGCATCCGAAATAGCTCAACCGATATTTATATCACAATTGGTATTTAAGTTCAGTATCTTTCAAGGATGCGACGCGAAAGAAAAGAAACGGAGTTTTATTTATGGACGCTCTTTAACTACTGTGGTTTTCAGCATCCTATTCTATATTGGACACGAAAGACCGCTTAATTTTGCTCAGAGGCCTCTCTATCAGGATTGAGGTTCTTTTACGTGCTGTAAATCTACGACATAGAACCAACGGCTTTACTTCCCTTCCAAAGGATGCCATGCCGAGGATTTTCACGCTGAAAAAATATCGAACACGCGACCTCGGGTACATAAGGTTAGTATGGTAACCATTACACCACAGAGGGCGACATGCGATGCGAAAATCCCCCGCTGAAACTGTTCTATAAATGAAAGTGCTTATAAAATTATAATTTTCTCAAAAATGATTACGATTTTGTTGCAAAGCCATAGTTTGTTATTTTCATGAGAAATGAAATGTGTATCTTAAAATTTCTGGGAATAATCTCTGAGGTCATTAAAGTTCGAAGGCTTTCACGGCCGGTGTTAGAATCACTTATAGAAAACAAAACCGGGCTTGTAGGCCGTGGTCCACTGGGCTTCTCCCTTCGTTCCCCAGACGTTTCGCCTGCGTCTGCGGCAGGCATCATCAGTGGCGTGTACATCTCCGTGGTCTCTCAGTAGCGACTACTGAGAGACCACGGAGATGTACACGCCACTGATGATGCCTGCCGCAGACGCAGGCGAAACGTCTGGGGAACGAAGGGAGAAGCCCAGTGGACCACGGCCTACAAGCCCGGTTTTGTTTTCTATAAGTGAATCTCTGAGGTCCTCTCAGAAAAAAAAAAAAGTAGATCTGGTCAAAGCACTCAAGTTATGTTAAATAACTGTTGTAGTTACTTTTTTCCATTATATTCCTTATTACTGGTTTGCAATTTCGAACACTTATACGTTTTTCAAATGGGAAGTCATTTTTCGTTTCTCTCTCTCTCTCTCTCTCTCTCTCTCTCTCTCTCTCTCTCTCTCTCTCCGCCGTGCAAAGACAAAGGAATTTCAAAGCATCACAAAGCGATTTTTCTGAAAAAAATTTTACTCCCTTATAATCTAATGTATTCCCATAATTTCCTAATGTATAAAAAGGCAATTTCTGCGAATCTTCATATCGATTAACATGAACTTTAAACAATTAATATATAAGGTTAAGCATTGTAAGAATAGTTGTACACAAATATTACTAAACATAATTTTAATATCATCAGGCCTCTCAATATTTTCAGTATATGCCATTTTATTAATTAGTATAAACTGGTTTTCTGTATATAGTTTAAATAATATTGATGACAAACTGAATTTTTTTTTGTCTATTTTAGTTGAGGCTGTTGATATTGCTTTCCCGCTTACTTGTATTAAGAAATCTATAAAGAAGGATGACCATAAGTTGTGGTATACTGGTAAACACCATAATTTGAAACAAAAATGCCTATTTTATTACGACTTAATAAATAAATGTATTAGAACAACTGAATGTAAAACTAAGTATTATGAACTTAAAAAATGCATATACACACAGTCATTACCACTAAAGCTAATTTTTATTCCAACTTAATTATCTAACAATTCTACAAATAAAACAAAAGCTAGTTGGTCAGATATAAAAAGAATCACGAACAGCTGCAAATATAACGAAATTCCAGATAAATTAAATGCTGAAGGCTTTAATAACTTTTTCATGAACAAGTTGATGAAATTGTTGATTCAATACCAGACGAAGATATCAATACAACGTCTTTCATGAATAACTTTCTTAAATCCAACAAACCTAATAACAATTTCTTAGTTGAGTATTTTAAAGTTGAAGATGTTTATTCAGTCATACATTCACTAATTAATAGTGCTTGTTTAGATATATTTAGTATATATTCTGAAAGTCTTAAAATTGCTTCTCCTTACATTTGTGAATGCTTAGCCCATATTTTAATTGTTGTTTAGACACTTGCACATTTCCTGACACTTTCATGTCAAAGTAATTCCAGTTTATAAGAAAGGTAATAAAAATGACTATGAGAATTATTGGCCAATTAGTATAATATCAAGTATATCAAAAATTTTTGAGGTCTTAATGAATAAACAAATAATAGATTACTTTGAGAGAAATTCTCTTTTCTCTAACTGCCACTATGGTTTCAGGGCTTCTCATATTACTATTGAAGCTGTAACTGGATTTATAAAGCGATGCTTTGATTGTTTTGAAAGAAGTAGCAAAGTCTTCAGCTGTTTTTACGATCTTAGTAAGACCTTTGATACAGTTTCATATGATGTTCTTATGAAAAACTTCATTTTTATGGCTTTCATAATGTAGTAACATTTTTATACTCATATCTCCAAAATAGGTATCAGTTAGTATCCTTAAATGGCAAAATGTCCAGTTTTAGGCCGGTGAAGTACGGTGTTCCACAGGGGTCTATACTTGGACCTGTTCTTTTTCTCATATATATTAATGATCTGCATGCCAGTATCGATGATGAATGTGTAGAGACTTTTCTATATGCAGATGATCTGGCTACTAGTTTTTCACACAATAATCAAGGTGTTGTTTCTAGTAAAGTCACAATTTAACCTGTAATCTGCAGAAGTGGTGTAATGCCAATAAACTTTGTATTAATCATAATAAAACTGTAGATGCCATTTTCTCTACAAATTCTTCCTCCCAGTCATCAGTTACTTTTCTGGGTATCCATATCGAAACTGGCTTGGGTTGGCAGAATCATATTAACTATTTATGAAGTAAAATAAATAAAAACATATTCTTATTAAGGTCACTTAGACAGAGTGTCTCCCGCTGTACTCTTGTTACAGTGTATTATGCTCACGTTCATAGTTACCTAAGTTATAGTACTCTGTTGTGGGGCAATCATACCTCTGCTGGTTAGTTAGTTATTCTTCAGAAGAAATCTATAGTATCATATTTGGAGTTTCACCAAGAACTCAATGTAAACCTCTTTTTATGTAACTTGGTATACTGACATTACCTTCAATGTTTGTTCTGGATTCCCTCCTATATGTTAAAAAGGAATATCAACCTTTTCTCAATATGTTCTTCTGTCCATAATTATCCCACTCGAAAATGCTCTGATATTTATATTAACAAATGTAAGTATATTAAAACTATTATCAGTTCGCATGTATGTCAGTTAAATTTTTCAACACTCTACCTCAGAATATCAAGACTTTTCCTTTGTTAAACTTTAAGAGGAGGATCAGAACAACCTTGAAGGCAAATCCTCTTTATAGTATTTCAGAAATTTATGACTTTAAATGGGATTAATCTTATCTTTTTTTAATGTATTCTTGTAACATTATTGTATGTAGTAATGTTTAATTGATTTTTATTCTCTCAGGACGCAGCCTATGTATGTTTTTATACTTAATAAACTACCTACCTGCCTACCTATCTGGCTATTTACCAATGGATAGAGAAAGTCATGTGAGTGCAATACATTCGTTATCTTTTTATTGTTGTTTTTCTTTCATTTACTCACTTTATTGAGTTTAATTTTATTTTCTATAACAGCGCAAGTTATAGAAGGCCTTGAGTAAATGAGTAAAATTATGCAAATAAGTCAGGGGATTCATACAGCTTGAAGTCATCCAACTTTTATCTTTTGAGGTTAAAGAAAAAATCCAGGAAAATACTTTTGCAGTTAACCCACACCAACCGAGATTAGAACTCGGGTCATCTTAAAGACGAGGCAAAGCCGCTGCTGTCTACGCTCTGAGTCGACTCTTAAAGTTATTTATTTTGAGCTTGGTCATCCGAATTTCATCTTTTGAGGTTAAGGGAAAATCCTGGAAAATGCTTTTGTAGATAACGCACAATAATCGAAATTCGAACTCGGGTCATCTTAAAGGTGAGACAAATACGCTACTGCCATACTATCCAGGTCGACTCCCAGTTATTTATTTTAACAAAATCGAATTGTTACAATTGACTCATATAATTGGATTTTATACTTCAGCTGCTAGGATGATACACAATATTTCTTGAGCTTCCTTCTCCATTTTTATTAATTCGGCAATTATAAAACTGTTATGTAAATACAATTCGTCGCATTACCTCCTGTAGCTATGGAAAGTTTGTATAAAGGAAATCATTCGTGACCTGAAGTTATATTTTAAGTTACTATGGGCACTGCTGATTCAATGCATGGCTGCGTGGAAGTTATTGCTGTGAACGGAAGGTTTATCAATGGCGGAGGAATAAAAAGAGAGTAAACATAACTTGAAATACAGTTAATATTTTGTGTCTTTTAGAAAAAGAATTCAAAAGTAACGAAACGCCCGGGGGTTAATTTAGTTTTATTTTATGCTGAAGGAAAACTTTTCTGTGTTCTGAATATTATTTCTTGGTTCATAGATCTACATTTTGTGACGAGGTTTATACTACTGGAAATGAACCAACAGGCGTGCGTTGTCACAGCAAATCAAAATGGCGCTGCTCTGTGTTGTCAATGTTTTGATGTGGAAATAAATATTGTAAAGGTTCAATATTTTTAAGTGCATGCGTCTTCGAACTTGTACAAACAAAATGTTATTATTTTGACTGTAATGAGTGGAGATATATGTTTAAGTTTTGGTGTTCATTTTGCTTTCGTTTAATTTTAAGTTAGAAGAACAAGAACTGTAGTATTATCCCACCTGAGGAATGTCAAGATTTTAGGCTACGTATTGGTCAGCAAAATATACTCACGACTAACATACAATGCTTAACGTATGCTTGAGTGTGTGTACTGTGTGTTGTCAAACATATAGTTCGGATCACTGACTAGGGATTGCGGAAGTGACTTGATGTGTAAACATTCCAGAGGTTCCAGACAATAACATACCAGTGTCAACATAAACTGATTTTTTTTTTTTCCTTCGTAATTTGGGATTGTAGAAGAATGGCCTTCAATGAGGTAGGTCATTTGGATCCTTAGTTAATTAGTAACTCTGAAATTACAATTAATTTGTGCAATGACAGTGCAGCTCACAAGTAGACCTTACCTCGCTGGTAAGGTACAGGTGAGATACCTTAATGGCAAAATGCTGGTATAAAGGCATTACTAAGCCAAAGCCAGGCGAAATATTAGGCGAAATTTTATGATAATGTTACATTCAAATTATTGTTGTAAAGTGTAACAAAGTCTTTTTGGCAATATAAATAAATTCCAGAATTAATAGGAAAAAAGGGTTTATAATAATGTGTGCAAAAATGCAAAAATTATGCTCCAAATGTAGTCACAAAGACACTACATCTAAGTTTGAAATGTGTAATAGGCGAAATGTTGTATTAATAGAAAATTTTAACACTTACCTACATATTAAAAACATGAATGTATTATTCAATTACACACATGCAGTTCATATTTTTGCATGTACTGTCCTCAAATGGTTTACTTTGAAATATACAAATTCAGTTGTTATTATTAGTAACAATTGTCAACTTTAATAAGGCAATAGAGAATACATTTATGTAAAAACCTTAGTCTACAGTACCTATGCTTGCACAGAACAGCTTTTTATTTTTAGGAGAAAACGGATATCAGAAGCTCACATTTTTTTTATTTGAATGTTCTTAAATTGTTATAATTCTTAGTACCTTTTGTTAGTGCTAGACACTAATAACCAAAAGCTCATCATTGTGACTGGTTCCGTAAATGCTGTTGATAAAGTAATATGTTTCTTTATCTTGGCCACTTATAAACAAGCTTGTGAACTGATTAAGTGATAAAACTGAAATACAAACTTGGGTATGTTACTACAGCAAAGAACCAAAGCATAAGATCAAATCATGTGAAAGGATTTCCTGAAAATGTTTTTATATCTTCTTTGTTTTGAACAAGTATTTTAAATACATAATTTGGTTTGAAAATAAAATCATAGTTTTCAAAAAAATTGTGTTAAGTAGGTGAGAGTGAAGCTAACCTAACCTCAAATTTCTTATAAAAACATTAAAAAGTATATTTGGATAACTACCAAACAACTTGCATTTGCAGACATCTAAAATAAGCTGAAACAAACCTGAAATTTAATTTAAACGTACCATAATTGTGAAATATTATGTCATACCTAGATTTGGAAAAGTACATAAGCAGAGGAAGGAAGGTTGCTTTGGCAAAACTTTTTAAAGTTCATCAAAGTTTTCCCATACATTGTGTAATATCTTTCTAAGTTCAAAACTAAACTATGCACATCTAAGTGCTGACAAACCATTAAGCAAATGAATAGGAGTATCATAAAATTTACACACTGGCTTAAATGAATACACAGCAGTCCATTACATAAAAAGTTCTAATAAGTTACATTCACATGTTTTTCTCTACCTTTTCTGTAACAAAACTATTTCTACAAAGCTTATTGTTTTATCTTCTTCATGCTAATCAGGATAAGAATAAGCAAAAATTATGTTATTAATTAGTTCCCCTTACATACAAGGGAGAGACACTAGTCTAAAGGGATACCTAGACAAATCCTGTAAAAGTTAGCCCCCTATGACATTGAAATTCCATCTCTTTATATGGCTAGGAGTTGAAAAAAAGAAACAAAACATAACAATAACAGAGAACGTTTCAGAAATGGTTAATTCCTCCAAAAGTATATTGGACATAAATAGTGTGTTTTAGCAAGATCTATATTTTATCTATCTCTTACAGCTTACCAGTTATGCCAAAGTTATCCAAAATGAAGTTATCCACAGCTTCAGAAGCTGTTCCCAGAAAATTCTTGTACATTTTATTTGTAATGCAAATATCTTCAATATATGGTATTTTAATCAAAATTGTTAAGAACCATTTTGAGAAAATCTTCCATATAAAGGATAGTTTGGAGTGGGGAGGGGGGTTTGTTGACAAACTTTATGTCACATGTTTGGAAGATGTTGAACTTAATTATCAACTTTTCGTTTTTGAATTGAGTGACAAATAGACATATTTTCACACAAATACACTTGGCCTTTTGCTAAAAATTTGATGTGTTTCACTCACATGACTTTCTATATCTGTTCTGCAAACAAACTGTGGTTAAAAAAGAACATTCTTCTTTCTGCTTTATGCTAATCAAGATAAACATTGGTTTTATTACTTGCCTCCTTGGAGGGAACTAAGGGAATATACCAGTCTAAGTGATAGTCAAATCTTTTAGTTGCTATGAGGCTGACATTGAAAATAGACTCTCTTTCCATGTCCAGAATAAAAAGTGATACGAAACAATTGAGGACTTTCTGTGTGAGAAACGTTGAAGTATTTTAAAATATGTCATACACTTTTTGCTTTTAATTATACAAAAGAAAATGTAAATGACATAAAGGGAAATCTACAACTTTTGTGCAGTAACTTTTTGTCTATATCTTACAGTTTGCCAATTAATACAAAAGTCATTAAGAAAGAAGAGGACCAGAGATTATTCCTAGAAAATTCAAGATATATACTTATTTGTCATGTAATTATCTTTAGTATATGGTATTTAATCAAAATCGTTGAGGAAAATAAAATTTTTTTAAATTTTTTCCTTGTAAAGAGTAGTTTGGTTGGTGGGATGTATCACATCCTTGGCAGACTTTAACGTGAATATCAAGTTTGGCATTTAATCAACTTTATGTTTTTTAGTTATGTTCACAGATGTTTTTCTAAAAATACTTTTTTCTTTTTGATTCAGTTTACCTCATAGTATATATTTCCTGTGAAATCTTGACATCAAATTTTTAGGGGCAGTACAATATCTTCCTTACCTACTGCGTGCATTGTATGTGCAGAGATGGTAAAAATGCTTCTTCCTACTGAGGGCACCTCAAAACTTCAGTAAAATCTTGGTATCAAATTTTTTGGAAGCATATAATACCTTCTCTACTCACATAGTACATGGTGGAGAAAGTAAAACTTTAAATGTTTAAGAATCACATGACTTTTTCTACTCATTCCTCAAAAAATTTCACGAAAAGCTTGTTCTTTTATCTACTATGTTAATTGAGAAACACACAGATGTGAAAGTAGAAATGCTTTTATAACATATTCCTTGTAAATTTTCAGGGTCATCAGATTAAGCGGCCACACTTTTAATGGCACTTAGGTCATGTTTGTGGTCTTCTCTCGCAACAGTTTTTCCCTGCCCTTACAGTCTTATACATTGAAATGGATTGGATGAATGGACGAGGTCAACTAGAACCATTATTATCTCACAAATTACAATATTGAAAGTTTGTTACATTGCTTACCTTTTCAGTGAAGATGTTCAAAATGCACTCCTCCTGCTCGGCGTTGCAGTATCTTAATTATTAAAAACATTTGCAATTCGTCTTGAGATGTGTTGGTTATTTCATCCTGTATGCTATTTTTTAGTTCTTGATATGTTTGAGATCACGTTGTCTTTCAAACTGCCCCAAAAATAAAAATCACTAACTTCAAAAGAGAACCCTTTTGGCAAATGTTCTAACTGCGCACTAATATCATCAATCTTTTCATCTGTTAAAATATATTTTATTTTATTTTTTTTTTTTTCCAGTTCTAACACTGATCCCATATTTCATTTCTTGGCTGCTTTATGAACTGTACTTCTGTTAGACGGTTCAATATCAGGAAAATATTTCCCAAATGCTGTACATCACAGAGATGGATATTCATGTTTTATAAGTTGCAATAAATAAAAACTCTTTGTAGTATATTGGACCATGACTGTACTAACATACAACTAAAACCCACCAAAGAATATTCTCTACTTCCTTTGTTTATCATATATGTGGCAGGAGCTTAAAGGTCACACCATACATCATGCAATAGCGGAAACTGCATGTCAGCAGGTGAGTTGTACTTATGTCCGAGACTCAAGTGGCAATAAGAGCGTAAAGTTTAATCTGATGTCATTCTGCCAAGAATAGGAAAATTAAAGTTAGGAGCACCATAAACACATCATTTCTAGTGTGAGTATTTCTTTTAGCTGTATTCTGTCAAGGAGTTTGATCTGTTTGCACACTCACTGAAATAGTATCTTGGATACAACTTGCACACATGATCAGAGTGATTTATGGTAGTTCAGTTTCACAGAATTTTGAATGAAAACCATGAACTGCTAGCTTTGTTATTGTGCTGCAAAGTTTGTTGTTTGGTCCTGTCCTGCTTCTGTTTACAGTCACATCAGTAGCGAAGAAGTTCTGTTCAATTTCTCTTCTTTATTCTTATGTTTCTCTCAGTAGGATTTCTTGTTTTGTAGATGGCAGCTAGAGTAGATTGCAGGTCTTCTCTCGGGAATGTTTCTTGTGGAAGCTTATATGCCATTCTGGAGGGGGGAAATTTTGAAATTCCCAGTCCTGCCTTCATGTTTTCTAAGGACCTCTTGTACTGTTCTTCCACGCTTCCTAAAAACCTATGAAAAGAATTTGGTCTGATTTATGGTGAAACCATTCCTGTTTGCTCAACCTTCCATTGAGATTATTAATGGACTCATGCAGATCTTTCCTGTCAGTGGACCTGAGCACCATCCCAGCTGAATAGATGTACACCCATCACCAAAAAAGTTTAGTCATGTCTGGAACACCAAATTCATGTAAGTTCTACATGGTGCCTCGTGTACACCATCCGCGATCAATTGTGTAGCGGCACCAACAAATTGTTACAAGTTCCAAATCTTAATATTACTAACCCATATCAATAATCACAATCAAATACATAACTTAAGCTTCTTCAGCAATATTAACGAACAAAAACATGATACAGTTTGTATTGCACAGTATTACTAAACCTGCCACCTTCCATGTGTGTTCACTGTAGCAAAATGTAGGTTATTTCTCTGCTGAGATGTATAAGTTCGCTTCTTGCATGTAGCAAACATTTATCCCCCTTCTCTTAACGATGTTGAATCAATTAATAGTGGCTATTTATTTTACATCACAGCATTCAGTACAGTTAATAAAAATAATAAAAGTATTGTTAAGAAGGCCAATGTTTTGAAACATTTTTAGGAATCCAATTTTGGGTAAATTTTATTTTTTGGGGAGTTTTTGTTGTTGTTGTAAGTGTAATACTCAACACATCCTTCACAAACTGCTCCAACAGGAAAATGCCAATCGCAACTAATACCTCATGTAAGGGAAAGGTGATTGTCTATCATCCAAAGAGACTCAGATACAATCCAAGATACTTGGCTCCACAATATTCCATCATGGTTATGTATCTGTATCATGTTTGGGCTAGGTCAAGGAACAGTCTAGGTGTACTGTGGCAGTTTCATGATGCACTGATTGATGTGCAGTACATGTAAAATTTGGATTCCGTATGTGAAGATGAGAGATGTCATGATGGAATTGTTGAATTTGTACGGGACAATCATCCTGTTCACACATCTCAAAAGGTTTCAAATTGGTTATCAGGGAGGTAGGATATCAGAGTGATAGAATGTGAGAATGTGTGGGTTGAAGTAAAAAGGAAGCTGTGCTCCAATTTACCTGTAGATGGACGAAGGACAAAAGATGACATCTAGGCACAAATTCAAGAAGTCGGGGATCTTGTAGCTTCTCGTCCACATTATTGCAGGCATTTGATTTTGTCTATGATTGAGGGCAGTTATACAGGCTGAGGCTCATACACCTCATATTAATTATTATGTTTATTGTTGTGTTTTAGTTTTAGAAGATATTTACACTTTTTACTTTCTCTATACGTACTATGTACAGTGTATAGAGAAGGTATTGTATTGCACCCAAAAAATTTGATACCAAGATTTCAACGGAAATATATGTTTTGAGACTCCCTGAATCAAAAAAAGACATTTTTAGAAACATGTCTGTGTGTGTGTCTTTCTGTCTGTGTGTATGTGTGTGTTTCTATGGGCAGCATAGCTCAAAAACGAATAGACCGTTGAATACTGAACTTGGTATTTAAGTTACATGGAATTTTTTTCAAAGTGTTTGATTTTCTCAAAAATGGCTCTAATGATTTTGATTAAAATATTGTATATTAAAGATATTTAGCTGGCAAATAAAATGTATACCTTGAATTTTCTGGGAATAGCCTCTGAAGACTACTTTACTCTGGATGAATTTTACAGAATTTTGCACTGGTAATCCGAAAGAGATAAACAGAAACTTATTACACAAAAAATGTAGATCAGGATAAAATACACAATTTAAGTTATATACATTTTTTTTTTTCGTGGAGTTGATCGTTTTTTAGATATTCCTTGTTTTTAGTTACAGCTTTAAAAAAACATACTTTTCTCATACAGGAATTTGTCATCTCCTGTCCATACAAACAAAGGAACTTCAGGCACATAGCAGCCAGCTTTTGACTATCACTGTAGCCTATGGAACTCCCTTATTTCCCCTTCTACTTACAAGGAAACAAGTAATAAGGTGATTTCTGCTAATTTTTTTTTTTTGATTGGCATGAAGTAAATAGAAGCATAAGCTTTTTAACAATAATTTGTCACAGAGATATAGAGAAAGTCATGTGAATGGAACACATCAGATTTTTTTTTAACACGAGTGTTATTAGAATTATGTTTTTGTGTGCATAGATAGACCCATAACTTCGAATGCCAAAGATATATCTATGCAATATTATGTTGTACATATCCAGTCATAAAATAAAAAACATAAAAAAATGGCAAGTAATGCAAGATTTGAACTAGGAACTTATGAGTGGAAGCAAGACCTTCTAACCTCTCTGCCAGCGGAACGTTGTTTTGTGACCTGTTTTCAGTACTCATAAGTTAAGCATTATGCTGTCAGTCATAGGCCATTGTACATATTTTTCATGTGCATTGTGAACACAGCTTTTATAAAGATACACAAAGCTCTGTGATCGACACATGGAATCTGGGGATGACCCATTTTTTGTGTCCGTGGGTGTACATTAGTGTTGAGGCTGCACATGATTCTGTTATGTCCCTGTCATAACGTTGAAGAGAAGGCAGCTTAATGGGTCTTTTCAAGATTTCAAGGTCTCAATAAAGAGATAATTTTTTATTCTCTCCAAAATGGTCCAATGTCTTTGTTTAAAATACCATACATATGAGAAATGTAATGCATTTTCTGGGAATATCAGTAAAATCACTTCATTTGGAATATTGTATACATTTGTATAATATGAAAATCATAAAAGATAGACAAAAACTTATATCACATCTTTGTTCCAAACTTACTTCATGCTATAGTTGGTAGCTGTATTGTTCATACAAAAATGTTAGCAACATTTGGATGAAGAACATAGTGAGGCCCTAAGCTGCAAAGTGTTGCCAAGGGCTGTTTTTGATAAGTAGAGGATTGAAAATGACAGCAGAGCCAAATGATCCTAAGAAGTTAATCCAGTGGATTTCACTCCTCCATTAAGTTGTCACTGCAGATTAGCAGTAGTGGAAAGACATGTTTTATTGGCATTATTTTTCTATAATGAAAGCATTTTAAAAAGTTTGGGTTAGTGGATTCCAGGTCTCTGAAACGTTCCCTCTGTTTGTAAATTGTTTGTTTTTTCTTTCTTTGTGATCATCTTTATTTTGCATAGCATTGGAAGGTAAGAATGGAAGTATTACCCTCTTGTCATTTTTTAGTCATTGTTTATTACGATAGCATTGAAATAATATGAAAGTTTAAGGTTAACATATAGCAACCTGACTTTTAAAACACCTGAACTTGTATCTGTTTTCCTCTTTCGCCCTTGTACCCAAAATAAAATGTGTAGTGAAACTGATTCTGCAAAGATTTATTTTGATTAACATAAGGTAGATAAATAAACTTTTGTAAGAATAGTTTGTAGAAGTTGTATATACAGCATATGATGTGTTGCATTCATGACTTTCTCTACTCACTTTACTTCAAAACTTCTCTCATTCAGAAAGCTATTCTTCTGTGTGCTTCTACATTCTATACTGATTATAAAGATGGCAGTAAATGTGAATGTAGACGAGTTGTGTCACTCCACCGAAATCAGGTAAATTTGATAATTTTCTAAATGGTGACAAGCACACTAACAAAAACTCGTGTGTAGGTGATTACATCTGTAAACATAATTAAACACATGCTGAAAATCTATAAAAATGAGCTGGAAAGATTGACAGGAAGAACAATAATTTGTAGCAGTAAGCAGCATGCCAATTACTCTCAAACTTTAAAATATACTAAATGTACTGCAACAGCTGCAGGAACTAAGCTGCAAAGATGTAAGTGACACACTTAAAGATTCTGAACGAACATTAAAGTTAGGGTGAACTATAATAAAAAATCTAACATATTCCATGCATTCTCTAGCTGTTCGTCACCCTCCATGGTGTAATGGTTATCATGCTAACTTCATATACCCAAGGTTGCGGAGTCGCCCTCCGTGGTGTAATGGTTACCATGCTAACTTCATATACCCAAGGTCGCGGGTTCAAACCCGACGGAGGACGATGGATTTTTTCGGGCGTGGCTTCCTTCGGAAGGGAAGTAAAGCTGTGGGTCCCATGTCGTAGATTTACGGCACGTAAAAGAACCTCAAGCCTGATAAGAGAGACCTCTGAGCAAAAAATTAAGCGATCTTTCACGCCCAATTTAGAATGGGATGCTGAGAACCACAGTAGTTATTTAGAGCATCCATAAATAGCACTCTATTTCCATTTCTGACAGTTGATGATAAACTACTCTTAGAACAAGAAGTCAAATATATTATTCTGACACAAAATGATAAGAAATAAGAACATATTGTGGCCAACATCAGCAGATATAATAAAGAAACATTCAGTTTTGTTTCCTGCCCCTATTCTCACTCTTTTCAACAAATGCTTATTCCTAAGTTTCTTTCCCTCTTCCCAGGAACTTGCAGTTTCCATCAGTGTGTATTAAAGATTATTGCATCAGATTGTATATTAAATCCTTCAGACCTATTAGCCTATTGTCAGTTCTAAAGATTTTGTAGAAGCTACCTGATTGACTCGAGTTATTTACCACAGGCATAGCCATGAGTAGTTAGCTAAAAGCAATTATAGCTTTGCACCTCAGAAGTCAACAGAGGATGCCATTCTCAACATATTTGGATGGATTCATAGAATTTTCTCCATGAAAAAGATAGCATTACTAATCTCCCTGGGCATAACACTTTTGATAATGCTGATGACCCAATACTTATCTCAATTAAAGGCAAAGAAATGTACATAAATTAATACAAGCATATTACTTTCTCTACACATATTATGTACATATTGTATAGAGAAGACATTGTATTGCACCCAAAAATTTGATACTAAGATTTCACCAGAAATACATGTTTTGGGACCCCCTGAATCCCCTCCCCCCCAAAAAGAGCATTTTTAGAAAAAGTTCTATATGAGTGTCTGTGTGTGTGTGGGGCAGTGGTGCAGCCCACCCCTAACTACTCTTTACGTGGAAAAAAATTCAAAAATGGCTTCGACAATTATGATTAAAATCTCTTATATTTAACATATTTACATGGCAAATAAAATGTATATTTGAATTTTCTGGGAATAGCCTCTAAAGACCTCTTTATTCTGGATGAATTTTTTTGACTTTTGCATAACTAATAAACCATAAGAGATAAGCAAAAACTTCCCAGGCAAAAAATGTCGAGCCCCTTAAAATACAAAATATATGTCATACACATTTTTTCTTGGAGTTGACCATTTTTGAATTCCTTATAATTAGTTTCAGTTTTAAAATACTTAAACTTTTCTCATATGGGGTATTCATGCTAAACCTAAAAAGTGTTGATGGAACAATGTTAAATTAACTCCTATAAATATTGTTA
This sequence comes from Hymenopus coronatus, assembly GCA_030762935.1. Classification (NCBI taxonomy): domain Eukaryota; kingdom Metazoa; phylum Arthropoda; class Insecta; order Mantodea; family Hymenopodidae; genus Hymenopus; species Hymenopus coronatus. The sequence goes on along the minus strand of CM060896.1, from coordinate 33,687,177 downwards.
AAAATTAACTATGGTTGACTTTAACGTGCACTTCATGCAAATGGTGCTTCAATATATTTTGTTTGTATTTCGCCTGTCACTCTCGTTTTTAAGACGAGATAAGTCATAACACAGTAGGTGTATTGGAAGATGTACCTGGGAAGAGGAAAACAGATTAAACTTAAAGTTAAGATTTTCAATTCCTGGCCAAGCAAAGAAACAGATTTCAGCCCCATAGTAACCACATTTTAAAACATGTGACTGTTGGTTTAGCCTAGTGTATTCCCTTATTTCCTTCTATTAAGTAAGCAACTAAGTAATAAGGTCATTTCTACTAGTGTTTATCTTGATTAGCATAAAATGGATAGAAGAATAAGCTTATAAACAATAATTTGTTACAGAGGTGTAGAAAAAGTCATGCGAATGGAACACATCAGATATTTTTTTTTACTTTCTCTATATGTACTAATTAGATGGTGTATAGAGAAAGTGTTGCAATGCACCCAAACATTTTATGTTGAGATTCCACTGGAAATATACGTTTTGAGGTCTCCTGAGTCCAACAAAAAGAAGCATTTTTAGAAAAAGGTACATGTGTGTATGTGTACTGTGGACAGTACAACTCAAAAACTGTTGAATACCAAAAATACCAAATTTGGCATTTAAGTTTGGAATCTTCCAAGGATACGACTTGAAGATTTTCAAGAAATTCCCCCCCCCCCCCCCCACCTCAAACAACCCTTTACATGGAAAAAAATGTTTGTAAATTTTGATTTTCTCAAAAATGACTCTTAACAATTTTTATTTAAATACTGTATATTAAAGTTATTTACATCACAAATAAAATGTATATCTTGAATTTACTCGGAATAGCTTTGAAGACCTCTTTGTTCTGGACGAGTCTCGCAAAATTTTGCATAATGGTTAAACCGTAAGAGATAGAAAAACAGCTCACAAAAAAAGTAGATCTCTTCAAAACATACAATTTATGTCAGATGCATGTGTTTGTGCAGTTTACTGTTTTGGAGATATTCCTTGTTATTGGTTTAAATTTTGAACTACCCAACTTTTCTGAACTAGAATGATTTAAAGCGAATCGAACCTCAATTGTTTCACATAGCGACCAGCTTTTAAATATTTGACTGTTGCTTTAACCTAGTGTATTCCCTTATTACCATTTGTTTTACAAGGAAGCAAGTAATGTGACCATTTCTACTAATGTTTATCATGACGTAAATAAAAGAATAATCTTTTGTTAGAAAAATTTGTTTGTTATGGAACAGCTAGAATAAGTAATGTGAAAGGAACATATTGGATTTTTCAAATTGAAAAGATATTTAAAATTGGAAATGCATCCACCACCAAAAATGTTGCCAATGGATGTCTTTCGGGATCCAACTGCATACAATATTGTTTTGTATACAATGTTCTTTTGTAAACTGCCTCTCCCATCTAGTTTTGATCCATTGCCTACGCCAACCATGCCCTTTTTCTAATTGAAGCTGAGAACCTGCCAGAGCTGAATACACATGCAAATGATGTCCTATGCATCTTCCATAATATGGGGACTGAATAACAAACTTCAATTTAACTCAATTAAGACTAAAGCAGTTTTATCACAAGAAGAAAGTGAAAAAAAATCCTAAAATAATAAAAAAAAGGTCAGAGAAAAACATTGGAATCACCTTTTATATTTAGGAATTATGCTGGACATACATCTGACTTTTGGGACTCATTTTCAAAGGGTAAAAAGCAGTCAAATTTCTACAAGTATGTGTTGCCTGCAGGCCATCATGGGGACTCAGTTCAGAAGTTCTCCAAGTACTCAGCATTTATATCTTTGGTTTTATATTAAGCATCTTCATTCTGCATCACACTAGAAAAGAAATGAGCTCAAGAAAAGCTAAAGTGTTTCAAAGAGACTTTTCTCTTCAAATTTCTTGCATATATTCTGCTGATGCAGCACTTGTTATTGCAGAATTGAACTGCTATTTTTTACTTTTTTGGTAAGACTGAAGTGGTAATAATCAGGAGAAATAAAACATAACGTGCCAGCTATGCAAATCACATTGGAGGAGCAACCTTTAATCCAGACATCCTTGCACACTTAAGGGACTTTTCAGCAATAGTTGCTAAAACTCTTACCCCTCCTTGCATCTATACCGATGGCTCACCTGTCAATAATGTTCAAATTGAACTTTGATCCATTAAGTCAGCACTAGAGTGGTGCAAAGACAATAACAAACATGCAAAACTATACAATGGTTCACAAGCAACATTGAATTCAATGTTAAACAGTACCAATCCAATAGCCTCTGACATAAGATTCATAGCTCAAAACTGCTTTTATGCTTGTCTCTCCTAGGTTTGTGGTCACAGGGACTATTGGAAATGAGAAAGCAGACCTAGTAGCAAAAGAAGCTGCAAAATCTACAATGGAAGTTTCATGTTCTAAGACTCCTATATGTAATCTGAAAAGGAAAATTAGGAATATCAAGGCTGTTCAATGGAACAACATCTGAACCACAACTCTGAAAGTACACATTACTAGAAAAATATTTTTTCGAACATCAACTGCAGAGCAAAACACTTGTGCAAACTTTGTGCTTACCCAATGCCTTGGCAAATTTAAGTCACTTTTTGACCAATTGAGCTCAGTATTCCAGATAGTTATTCATGCTTCTTTGCTTAAAATTCTAGGGCACCTGATTTTTTAGTGTCCTGTGTTTGGAAGATCAAGATAAAGCCTAGACATTCATCTAAATTTTTGTGGCAATGGACTGACAGATCCTTTAAATTGTATGTTCCAAAAATAATGTTATTTTCACATTCCAAAATTCATTCATTGCTTCTATAATAAGCTTTCATTATAATGTTTCAATCTGTTTAGTAAATAGTGTATAAATGTTAAGCTGCAACCCTAATATGCTCTGTACAATAGGGCTTGTTATTTTGTTTCTAGAAATTCAGTAAATAAATATATTTCTTGTTAAAAGAGTTAAACCTTAATCACATGTATACACATTTTTTGTAGATATAAGAATACGGTTAACTAAAGCAATATGCATATCTTTTAAAAACAGGCCATTTACGATGACTTTTAATTTATATTCTCTATGTCTAACCAGGAGAAAAACATGAACAGCAATTTTTCACTTAAGGAAAGAATTGTTATTTTAAAATTCAAATCAATAACAAGGTTTATCTCAGAAAAGGTGAAAATTTCCAAAAACTTTTTTTGACATAGAATATATCCGTGAAGGAGATCTAATATTTTGTTTATTTGTCTCTTATGTTTTCTCAACTGTATAAAATATATTCAGAATGAAGAGGACTTCACAGGTATTACCAGAACATTAGAACAAATTTTATTTGAGATGAAAATATCCTAAACATATAATATTTTAATTCAAAACTGTTAGGGCCATTTTTGAAAAGAAAAAAACTTTTCCAAATAGAGGGTAGTTGGGGTTGGGGGTTTTCTTGAAAGATGCTAATCTACTTAACAGACTTATATTTTGAGTTGTGCTGTGTCCGGACAGATACAAATGAATATTTAAAAAAGAAAATTGTGTGGCATTCAGGGGACTTCCAAGTTGTGCATTTTCAATGAAATGTTGATATTGAAGTTTTGAATGGAATGCAGTACTTACCATAGGTAAGCATTAGAGAAAGTAATAAGCTATAGTGGATACCAAAAATTATGTGAATGTAACACATTTTCAACTATGTATTTTAGCAATATAGGAAGAGTTGTATTCCACCCGTGAATTCAATATCAGGATTTCACTGAATGTGCATATTCTACGTCCTCTGACCTCCCCCACCCCCCAGAAAGGAAATACCACACTTGCTATTTAAATTCAGCTAGCGTCAGCTTTTAGCCTGGCTTTTTAGTTTTTATCAGGTATTGTTTTAGTTTTGCTTTTAAACCGTTTTTTTCTATAGTTTTAATTGTTTTAATTTCAAGTATTTTAGATTGCTTTTATCGATATGCTTTGACTGTTTTATTTTAAGGGCGCCAATAACCTAGCAGTTGAACGCCCTTAAACCCAATCATCATCATCATCAGCTAGTGTACCATGGCTGAGTGGTTAGACTGCTCACCTCTTACCAGAGTGGCTCAGTATCTATCCCAGAGACTGCATGTGGGATTTGTGGTGAACAAAACCGGCATCTGGGCAGGTTTTCTCTGTGTTCTGCAGTTTCCACTGCCATTCATCCCATCAACTTTCCTTTCATCATTTTGCCTTCATCTCATTTTGTCTTCTTTGTTACTCTCATTCCTGGCTTCAGGCCAATTCCATGTTTAAGTTCTTCCATCTGATTCATGTTCGTCTGCTCTTCAACAGTCCTCTGTCCCAATTCCCCGTGTAAAGTCCTGCAGAATGTAAATCTTACATACAAGGAAGTAAACTAACTATAGCTTGCTCATTGGTTCTTGAACTGACCTTGATCCAGAAAATAGTTAGTGAGTCTTGATCTATCCTTCTTTCTCTGAACTTCTTTCAGTGAACTTAGGCTTATATTACTTGATACATTATGCAGTACCTCACTTCCAGATGAGTGTAAAGTATTGTACAGATGTTAGTATGCTTTTACTTGTGTTAAGCTAATTTTTGATAATGTTTCTTTAAGTTCAAAGCTAAAAGGAAAAGCATGCCTGGTAAAATAAGAGCTGAAGCTTTGCTGGTGATAACATACTCTAGGTGTCTTCGGGCCTCAAGTCACTGTAAAGCTCTGAGGCTAATTTGCTATGATTATCAATATATAAAGGTTCGGTTCTCCACTGAACTTTTTAAAAGTCCAAAAACTGCAAAAAAAGTTGTTAGCGTCCGTTACAGTACTGTTCTTAAAATTTAAAAAGAAAAGCATAAATATGAAGAGGAAAGGGAATGTTTGAGACTCAGAGAAAAAAACCCATAAAGTCCCTAAAAGAGTAACACAAGTTGATGAAAGATGAGAGAAAGATCATCTAATGGAACAAAGAATTAAAAGAAATGTAATTGACAATGGGTGGAAACCAGCAATTAGGATAATTACTTTAAATACTTATGCCTTTTTGATTGTCAAGTTGATACTTGTTTTTACTCTCGGATGTGCAAAGAGCAAGGAGTTTCAAAGCAATCACAAGTATCTGCTGTTTAAAAATCTGACTTGCTTTAGCCTACTGTATCCTTATAACACAGCAAAATAATAACTCCATGGCATGACAGCTCACGGGGAACCTTGGCCTACCACCCGGCCGCTGCATCCCCCATCTCGGTCCATTACAGACGTCATGGATGGGGTGCAGAATTGGAGGGTGATACGTGGTCAGCGCCTCGAGCCCCCCGGCCGGTTAATGCGGTTCTCATGACCTGGAGCCGCTACTTCTCTATCAAGTAGCTCCTCAATTGGCCCCCCCCCCCCCAGGGACCTTACGAGGCTGAGTGCACCCCGGGCCAGGTCTCCCAGCGGGGGGAAAATCCCCACGCTGGTACTGGGGATCGAACCCAGGTCTCCCGCTTGGTAAGCAGCTTTGCTGCCACCGCGCTAAGGGGACGACCACTACAGCAAAATATGTAAATGTATTAATGAAAGTGTATCCCAATTATTATCAAGAAGCGTGTAGATCAAAGAATAAGATGTTGTTGCAGAAGAGTTGCAGAAGAGCGAGTACAGTAAGCTGTGTGAATGGAATACATACAATGTTTAGAAAAATTGTGTGTCTATATCTGTGAGCACCATGACTAAAGATGGAGTCTGTTAAAAATCAACTTTCATAGCTAAATCAGGGTCGACTCAAGCAGTATTGGTTTTTAATGCTATCTGGTAGAATGTATAATTCACATCTGTTGAGAGTATAAGGGATAATGAATCTCAGAAAAATGTCAGCTTACTTTGATTCTCATTATATGGCCCTGAATGTCATATGCTTCATAAGCATAAAGTATGAAGCATATGTTAATTATAATAATATAATTCATATTATATTATTAATGATGCATACCTATATAATGTCACCCTCTGTAGTGTAGTGTTACCATGCCAACCTTTAATACTCAAAGTGCAGATTCAAACCTGGCAGAGGTGATTGATTTTTTGGAACATAAAAATCCTTACAGATGGCTTCCTTCGGAAAGTCATTGATCCCGTGTAATGTATCTTTGCATGTTGGTCAGCAACACTATTTATATTTTGTTAAGCACCTCCTCATAACATACGGAGATAAATAGCGTTTTCTCAATGTACATTCATCTAGCACTGGAAGTGTTGTGTGCTTCTCCAAGAACTGCCTGAAGCATGGATTCTTCAGCTTCTCCAGCAGGATGTTGCAAGACACCATCATCTCACAAAAGTCCTTGAAGAATGATTGCTCTTTTGAAGATGGACCTGTCTGCTTAAATAACAGCATTTGTGTCATTTTAGGTACTTGTTCACACAGCTGTTGTGTTTGGCGGTATTGCATTGCTGTTGTACATTAAAGCATTTTTCTGCACTAACTTTAACTTCACGTAATTTACAAAATAATATTTCCCTGTCAATGCTGAAGAACATATCTCCAAAACCTTGAACAAAACCTTGCAACTTCATGCTGTTGGAGCACTTAACTTTTGGCAGGTTGAACCAACTGGGTTTGTATTCAAACTGAATAGTATGACCATGTGTTGCGATGTTTATTACAACGGAAACTGCCTTTGTTGACTTTGAGAACGTTTTGTTGACCCCGCACAACAATGCCTTACGTCAGCGAACCGACTACTGTTTATTTGTGACAAAATCACCTTAAACATTGGCATGAGAGCAACATTTTTATAGTTTTATCCTTGTGTCTCAAAAGATAGAACTAATATATACATTTACGACAAAAGTTGACCAAAATATGACCTGTTATGGCAAAATTTACCTATTACTAAAAAGACCTAAGGCCTAAGCATTGCTGTATATGAACAATAAAAGTAAGTTTTTCTGCACTACAATACCTGGATTCATGCATAAATTGTTGTAAAACTCACCCTAAAGATCAGGAAAAAAAATGACTTGTCATTAGAAAACAACAGCTTACCATGTGTATGTACCTGGTTCATGCTACTGTGTCACACAGTATTTCACAAGATAACTGTTTATGTGCCAATTGAAGACAATTCATATTTGTGATGTTAAGATAATATGTTTTATTTTTGGGGAGGAGGATGTTATTTTAATATCCTTTAATTGGTAGGTAATTTCAAATGATGAATGAACCGAGTGAAATTACCCTGGTGTCCATAGAGCTTAAGTTACCCAACATTTGTCTACTCAAGATAAGAGAAATTTCCGTGAAAAATCTTATCTGGATAACTCACCCTAAAGAAAATTCAAACTCATGGCCTCTGCATTGTGAGGTAGACAAGATACCACCAGAGATGGACCAGAATGTGTGTTGTAACCTATGTATCTTGAGACAAAATGAAATTGATAATGATGGTGGTGATTTGTTGCACATTGTCTTCTGCTGCCTGTCAAAGTATCACAGTCTACCACACAACCATTGCCCGATTTTCCTTCTGCTAATATCATAAAGTAACTAGTACATTGTAAACACACCACAGCTATATACTATGTTGCAGGAATTTCAATTCAGTCCCTTTACCATTCCTATGATGCTCTCTCTAATGATCCATATCCCAGTGATGTGATACTGTGCTGTAGGTGAACTCTCTCTGCCATTTGGATATCCAGTGTGTGTATCCTCCAATGCTTAACCAATGGAGCTTTTGTTTACTTCTCATTTGTACTTCCATAAAGTTCCTGTCAGATTGTTGCAGACCATATGAACCAATTAATAGGGCATATTGAATACTTGTAGATGTCAAGAGGGGTAAGCGCTCATTTACATGGAACCCAAATCTCTTTGTGAATGACTGCTGTACCTCCAGTATTTTTGGATTCTTAAGAATGTCACCTCTAATCTGTCATGTGTGAGCTTAACTGAAAATATTCATAATTATTTTGTGGTGTAGTTTGGATTAAATGAAAACCCAATGAGCGGGGGTTCATACAGCTGAAATGTGTGTGATATTTCTTTTCTTAGGATTAGAGAAAATCATGTATTTTGGGAGTTTTTGTGTATCTTGTATCTTGTTCTTTCACAGTATTCAATCTTTTTTTTTTTTTTTTTTTTTTTCCAGTTTTTAATCCTACTATATTTCTCAACATGGTAAGATTGAAAAATGGAATGTTGAGGGGGATTTTTGAACTTGATAGACTCTGTGAATTATCTTCTTGCAATTAAAGATCATTGGTTTGCATGTGAGGATTTTGCAAAAGTTCAATCTGAATGCCAATTTTATGTACATTATTGCAATTTTTGCCATAAGAGGTTCGGTTCAGATTCTCCAAAATCATTTCTACTCAAAGGAATGTAAATTTAGTATATGTATAAAAGAAGATGATTCATATTTATAACGTTTATTAAGTTGGTCTTCTAGCATTTTTCCCTGTTTGCTAAAATTTAGATTTTACCTCAGTGACAACTACATTTTCTTGTGTTATTCTTGTTGTATATTTCATTTGTAAAAATATTAAGTTTTCTCTATTGAGCAGTCTCTACTTTTGGGAAAGCTGTAAGTTTTCTTTCTGAATAAAATATTTTTGTAACTGTTTCTGAGCAACAAGTTACTTTCCGTTTTGGTCATCTGTAGCACAGAAATGACAAGAAGAAATCAACATAGCTGTTGCAGAATGAATAAAAGTGGAAAATATGTCATGTTTTACTTTTTGTGTTTGGATAATGTTTACCTTCCTTTGTTTCCTCTTTTCATGTTTTGAATTGATACTGTTGATTTTAGACAAGGAAAAATAAAGTGACACACAGGCCTTGCGAGATCTAAAGGTGTTTACTTGTCTGTATAAATGTAGACATAAAATTAATCCTCTACCAGTCACTCCACAAAAATAATGGTGCCGAAACCCGGGAGCAAGGAGTTACTGTGAGTAGTATTACTTTTGTTTATTAATAATTATGTAGCCTGCACTTCTTGGTACACTCAGGGAAGGAAAAATAATACTGAAGACGAAACGAGCATTCTTGCAAAATAAACGCCGCTCAACGCATACAATGTTCAATAACGCATTTTACAGGGAAGGAATTTGTGAAACGTGCTAAATATTATTTAAGCTTTCACATTGCGTTAGCTCTTTAAATCAAATATAACCGATTCTGATCCAGCAAAGGCGTTACGCAACCTAAAATGAAAACTCACCCGAGAACGAAATAACACAAGATTTCCAAACTTAATGAACTCTTACACAGAAAATACGACATTAGAGGATTCCGAGCATTATAAAAATCGCTTGTCAGACACATTGGAACGATTTCTTAAGTTCGATGACGAAATTCACGATCTCCTCACTGATGAAGAAAATGACAGACGAAAATGACTTGCAAGGAGTATATTGACACTGCCAAACGAGCTATACAGAAGGCCTCACGAGGGATTCTGAACTACAATTCCACTCTAACAGATTCCTAAGATTTAGGATCCAACACCACATCCACAATTTCCACGGCAGCTCCCGTACTATCGATTTCTCACACTGTCAAACCACCACCTATCAAATTAGAACCGTTTTCAGGAGACATCGAAAACTGGATGCGCTTCTGTGAGCAGTTTGAGGTTTCTGTAGATAGTGACACATCTCTTTCGATGATTAATAAACAGGTCTTCCTTAAAGGGTTTCTCGAAGGGGAAACTAAAGCACTGGTAGACGGCATGGCAATCACAGCCTCTACTTACGAAGAGACGAAGAAAATACTAAGAGATCGGTATGGGGATAAGAGTAGAATAATTCAGACTCATCTTGAGGCCGCGCCGTGGCCTAGTGTTTGACCACTCGCCTCTCACCTAGACGGCTGGGGTTCGATCCCAAGCGACCGATCCCAAGAAAAGTCACCATCGAGCCATTTGCACAGAACAGAGCAATCCTTCACTTACTGCCTCCACGACTTCGACTCAAGATTGATACTAATCGTTCTAGTTTCACTTACCTGCAAACAGCACAGATCTCAGTGACAGGTCCAACTGGAATAAGTAAACGAACCCGCTGTATACTAGACGTGGCAATCAGTCAAGTTTCATAAGCAAAACCTCGGCAGATCACGTACAACTAAATGTTGTTGGCCACACAGACCTGGCAGTTACGGACTTTGAATCAGCGAAAACTGCACACTTAAGAGCAGGCTACTCAAATTCGTCGTCAGCGGAGTCTACAAAATTGAAGCTAGACTTGTCTGCATTTGAAAGAAGATAATACATATTCACCACATGCGACGGTATCACAAGACATCCTAGCATTGTCACGTGCTCCTAAAATACAACTTGCAGATCCTAAAGGAGACGAACACAACCCACCTATTAAAATTCTGATAGGAGACCAGTACTGGAAGGTGATGAAATATCATCAGCCTATACGCTTATCAATCTCTATTCTTCCATCTCATTTTTGTTGGATTCTTGGCGGAAGTAGATCCGGAGTTTCAGTTAGCCATGTAAATGTTTACTTCGTTCACTCAGGTGCACAACGGCCTCCAGAATATGACGTGAGACACTTCTGGGATTTAGAAACGTTGGGAATCCAAGATCAGCAAGAGAGGACACTTACAACCAAAGATACTACCATCTTACGAGAGCTTCACGACAATTTTCAAATGGAGGACGGGAGGAGAGTATTCTCAATGCTTAGAAAGGGAGACGATGTTTTACCCTCTAACAAAAGCAATGCTGAGAAACGTTTTGTTAGTCTGCAGAAAAAACTTGCAAACAACACTTCATTTCAGGAGATGTATTACTCACAGATGTTAGACTACATTCGTAATGGCCACGTAGAAACTACAGTAGACGGCAATTCTTACAATACATACTACTTGCCCCATCATGCTGTTAAAAGGAAAACGAGCTGAAATCAAATGGAGAATAGTTTCGACGCATCATCACACGCGAGTAGCTCTCCAATTCTCAACGATGCCCTTGAATCTGGCCCCAACTTGTTACCAGAAATTCTGTCAACATTTCTTCGTTTTTGTTTGCACCGAAAGGCCTTAATTGGAGATGTACGCAAGCCTTCTTGCAACTGAGTTTGGACAAAAAAGATCGAGATCTCACAAGGTTCTTATGGTTTCGAGTCACTGAAGAAAATGGATCTTGGAGAAAGACCGAAGATTTTATCGCTTATAGATTCACACGCTTGCCATTCGGTCTCACATTTAGCCCCTTTTTACTGTCAGCCACTCTACGAGACCTCGCTTCTAAGTCTCACGATAAATTTCCACTGCCAACAAAAATTCTGGAATTCAGTACCTTCACGGACGATACTACTGTTAGCGTTGAAGATGACAATCAAGCAGTGACTTTGTACTACGAGTTGACTGCTTACCGAAGCAGATTAAAATGGCAATGGCTAAATGGGCTACTAATTTTGAAGTACTGAGTAACATATGGAGAGCTGAGGGACGCGGAATAAAAAGGGAAACTGGAGTCCTGGGGGTAAACTGGAACAGAGTCAGATACCCTATTCTTTCCCCACCAAGATATCTCTACTGACTTTTTAACAGAACCAGCCACTAAACAACAAGAGCTGAGAACAATCTCAAGATGACCCCCTTGGAATACTTTCGCCAGTTTCAGTAGAAGGTAAAATTCTGTTCCAAGACACATGGCTGATGGGAATAGATTGGGACGAGATTCTACCTCATGACATCGCATGTAAATGAAAGACCTGGATTTCAAGTCTTCCTAACCTCTCAAACATTATGATCCCGCGATGGATTGGTATATCCAGCTGGACGCCTGAAACTTCACAAGTTCACGGTTATGCGACATATCAGAGAGGGCCTACGGTGCAGCACTGTATGTTAGAACAGAATATGAGACTAACGCTTTAGTCCAGTTAGCTTGCAGCAAGACTAGGTTGTCTCCCATCAAGAAAGTGAGACTTCCACGTCTTGAATTACAGGCAACCGTGATAGGTGTCCGACTTTTGAAATACTTCTGTCATTCTACGGGGTATGACATCACTAAGGCGACACTATAAAGTGGTTCCATGGTCACTCTAGGATGGATTCGCAGCGGCGCAAATCGGTTGAAAATCTTCGTCTACGGAAATTCAGTCCACTATTTCACCGACACTGCCCTGAAGAAGAAAACCCAGCGGATCTTTTATCTCGCGGAATTACTGCCACAGCATTACTTCTGTCTACGTTGTGGTGAAGTGTTCCACTATGGCTCAAGAACCAACTTGATCCGTGGCCTCAAAATGAGGTTTCCGAAATAGCACTTTCTGAAATACGGAAAACAAGTCAACAAATATTGACGATTAACACTTCTAAGTCCCCTGTTAAAGCTGGAAGGTACAGTTCTTACAGTAAACTATTGCGCCTAACAGCATGGACTGTTCGATCCATACGAAACACTAGTACGCAGAACAGAACTGCTGGAGAACTCACTGCTTCGGAATTTTCCACTGCACGGATTCATTGGATTAAGACTGTGCAAAGAGGATCTTTTCCAGATGAACTTCATGCACTCCAGTACAATCAGCCACTGCCCAAGAAATCTAAAATTGCACGTTTCAACCCTTTCATAAGGAACGAAGTCATTCATCTTGGTGGACGCTTGCAGTTTGCAAACAGCCTGTGTCCAACACAATGTCATCCTATACTACTCGATGGGCAGCATCACTTTGTTCACTAGATGATCCAAAACACACATATCAGACTTCATCTTATGGGTGTTCGTATTGTTCTGCCCGAGCTTAGAGATGAATTTTGAATTCTCCGTGCCTGCCAAAATATAAAAAGGATACTAGGAAAGTGTCTTCCTTGCAAACTAGCAAAAGCCCCATTTGCACAAGCAGTTGAAGCTCCTCTTCCTTGTGACAGTGACACCACTAAAACCTTTCAAAGTAACGAGAATTGATTTTGCTGGCCCTGTACACATTAAGGTGGGAAGCGAAGTTAAGAAAGCTCATATTACACTGTTCACCTGTGCAACAACTCGTGCAGTCCACTTAGAGCTCTGTACTTCTATGACCACAGATAGTTTTATCTCTGCACTCCAGCGATTTGCCGAGACGTGGATTGCCTCAAAGTATTTATTCTGACAATAACCAGACTTTCCATGCTTCAAACAGAGAATTAACTGAGTTATGGAACACTCGCTTCTTCAAAAACCAAAGAATATCTGCAGAAAACGTCACTTGGAAGTTCATTGCTCCCAGAGCTGCTTGGTGGGGAGGCTGGTGGGAGAGGGCGATCAGAACTATGAAACGCTGTCTAAGAAAGGTATTGGGTCGTGCCCAAGTGACGGAAGAAGGAATGAATACAGTTCTCATCATGACTGAAGCAGCCCTTAACTCAAGACCAATATGACAATCTGATAGTGCAGAATCATAGCCATTGACACCATCTCATTTTCTTTGTGGTCAAAGGTTAACCACAATACATAGTGGGGCTAAGCCTGAGGTGAAGAACAATTTAACAAAACAATTCAGACTTCACCAGAAACTAGCAGATGATCTGTGGAAGCGCTGGTCGAAGGAGTATTTGACATAATTTAGAAATTTCATGAAATTTGTCAACCTGGTAAGAACTCGCCTCTGCTCAAAATTGGAGACATCGCCTTGATCCATGAAGAGGTGTGCCGATGCACATGGAAGAAAGCATACATATAGGACCTCTGTCGTGGAAGGAATGGAAATGTAAGGACAATTTTATTGTACTCTGCACTGCAGATGGCAATGCAATCACACGTCCTGTCCAGTTGGTTGTTCCTCTGGAGATCCGCCAGGGTGGGGAGGATGTTGCACAATGAATAAAAGTGGAAAATGTTCCATGTTTTAATTACTCTTTGTGTTTGTATAATATTTACCTTCCTTTGTTTCACTCTTTTCATGTTTTGTATAGAAACTATTGATTTTAGAAAAGGTAAAATAAAGTGACACAAGGCCTTGCTGGAACTAAAGGTGTTTACTTGTCTGTATAAATGTAGACATAAAATTAATCCTCTACTAGACACTCCACAACAGCTTCTCTGGCCATCAAATTTCTTACTGTTTTTACAGTACCTCATAATATCAAGGTTTCATTTTATTGACTGGTACTGTTAGCTTGTAGGTGCTATGTACTATGGCTGGAAGAATGGCCACTTCTATTAACTAGAAAAGAGGAGAGGTAACTTGTATACATTCCCTATTAATGCCCTTACAGATGATCAGAAATTGAATGTAGTTTATTGCTTGTAGGATATGTACAAGGGCCACCAAAGAGATTAAATTTAAAGAGTAATTCATTTTGTCTTTTAATTTTAATTGTTTTGTGATAGTGAAAGTAGTATGTTTTACTTCATTATTAAGATGCCTTACAATTCATTTGGTAACTTTGGGCTGATTCTTCCTACATTTTTACTTTCTGTACACTTACTATGCATGAGGGTATTGTAATGTACCCAAAAATTTTATACCGAGATTTCACCGGAAATACATGTTTTGGGTCCTGCTGAAGGATTAAGGTCCGTGTGTGTGTGTGGGGGGGGGAGTGTGAGTGTCTGAGAGTGTGGGTGTGTGTGTACAGCATAGCTCAAAGGCGAAACTTAGTATTTAATTTTGATATCTTCCAAGGGTGCAACAAGAAGATTTTCCAGAAAAAAAAAACACCACCCCCAACTACCCTTAACATGGAAATATTTTCAAAAATTTTGGTTTTCTCAAAAATGACTAACAATTTTGATTAAAATATTGTATATTAAAGATATTTACTGACAAATAAAATTATATCTTGAATCTTCTGGAAATAGCCTCTGAAGACTACTAGATGAATTTTACAAAATTTTGCATAACTGAAAAACCGTAAGAGATAGACAAAAACTTACCTAACATAAAATGTAGTGCTCGTTAAAACGCACAATTTATGTTAGATACAATTTTTTTGTGAAGTTGATCGTTTTTGAGATATTCCTTGTTATTGGTTTCAGGTATAAAACACATACTTTTCTCATACAGGAATTTGTCAACTCCTGTCTATACAAACAAAGTAACTTCAGTCACATAGCAACCAGCTTTTGACTATCACTTTAGCCTATGGCATTCCCTTATGTCCCTTCTACTTACAAGGAAGCAAGTAATAAGATGATTTCTGCTACTTTTTTCTAAATTAGCATTAAGTAAATAGAAGCATAAGCTTTTTAACAATTTGTTGCAGAGATGTAGAGAAAGTAATGTGAATAGAACGCATAAGATTTTTTATAGTGACTCTCATGTCACTAATTTTATGCTTTAAGCTTCTTTTTATAAGAAGTATTTAAAAAATACATTTTATATTTATTCTACTGTGTCGGCTGTGTGACTACGTATATCATCAGAAGTTCTTATCCTGACGGAACTGTTCAAGTGTTTTACAGAATGATATTTACTAGACGCTTAGTTCTTGTGCTGGTTGGAGTGCCTCTAATACCAAAGACTTTCATCTTTACAATCAGCACAAAGCATTCAAAGGATCAGATATCATTTACAGCAAGAACAGCTTGGTTTATCACAGAAACATAAGTTCATTTGGAGGAGATTATGGTACAGAGACATGCAGTGTGATATCTACCAACCAATGTGAGCACCATGTGTAATGAATGCAATTCACCGTGTCCATCAAATTTGGACTTTGGGGCAATGAAGCACAGAGTTCTTTATGAATGAGAGCGGGTTCTGTGTGCCAGATGACAGGGAAAGAATTTAGAGAAGGCTCAGAGAGCATAACTCTCATACTCTTATCAACAAAGTTTGGTATTACGCTGCACAGAGATCCACGAGAACAAACAGTCCTCATCAAGAATGGGCCACTGAGAGCTCAATGGTACAGCCTGAAGATTATAGCAGACCATGTGTTGCATTGTGCACACATCTAATCCTGATCCTAATTCTGATTCATCCACATTTTCTGAGTATCTAAATGTCATTGGATTGGAATATATGTTATGGATCTGGGGTGGCCAACCCTAAACCTACAAAACCTGCCTTGTCAAAACTGCCTGATAATATCTCAAGATCTGATGTGAACCTATTTAACATTACAAACTTCTCTTATTTCAAATCTGAAGAGTAACATTAACTCTATTCATAAGTACTCCATCCGTGCTAACAGGATTAATAGAAGTTCAAAACCATTCAGTTCTAAATTTAAAGAGTGTTTGAATTTTAGAAATGTATTCTTTGAGACTGGTTTCCTGAAATTCACAAATTTGCTGTAATGCTTATAAGCAGATTTGGTACACATACATTTGTCAGCAGTCTTTCTGCCTTGAATATTATTAAGAATAAACAACATTTACTATTACAGATGCATATCTTGCTATATACTTGTTCTGTGCACATAAAAAAACTAAACCTAATATTGATAAATTAGTACTTAAATGAAAAGCAGGTTCACACAGCTACACATACCTTACTTTTCTAATATGTAGGTACATAATGTTTTAATTCAAATTCAAAATAATTACCTATTTACCTATTTTTGGACATCACTGATCAAGAAACAAACCATATGTTTCATTTTAGAAGAACTATTACCCTTCACATAATCACTATTATTTTCACCTACATCAGTGTTTATTTCAACATCCACATGTGGATCTGTAAAATTATTTGCAGTGATATCTTTTGGTTTTCCAGCATTCTTCCGCTTTCTGAAAACCCTATTTACTATGCCATGGATTGTAAACAAATTGAAATAATAACCAAACAACAAAATATTCACAATCACATCGATAACAAACTAGATGTTTACACAAAACAAAATGGCTAGGTTTGATTGTTATGATAAATCAGTAATCAGTGTTACCAAAAATTGGTATGGCCATTTAAAAAATTTCCCACATTTCCTTCCTAAAAAAAATGGGAACTTTAAATATACTAATTCCATTCATAGTAAAAACAAATGCCAATAAATTCACCGACCACGCCCACTAAATGGAGCCCCTTTTTAATACTCTATAAAATCCTTAGAATAGTGATATAAAAATAAAATTGAAGCATTTTACTCAGAAAATTCTCTAGTATTTTTACATACAAAAAAAAAATGTATTTTTACTCATATTTGCCTTACCCGGGCAAACCTGACTTGCTTTGAAACCTTCTTTTTTTATTGTTTCATGTATATATCCCCCTTTAACATCTATGTAAGGCCATATCAGGGGCTTAGAAACAACTCGTCCGTAGGTTCTTCACGTTGGTTTAAATGTTTTTTTTATTATTATTCCTCAAACAAACACATTCACTGTCACATACATACTTCCAGACTGTGAGGATTAGGTAACAGTTCTGGTTAAAGAAAAATTCCCCGTCCCAGATGGGAATCGAACACGGGACCTCCAGTTGAGAAGTCAGCTCGCTGACCACTCGACCACGAAGGCAGTCTTGAAATCTTTGAATCGCGGATATGATGTAGATATTGCCTAACAAAAGGACTGCACCTTTTTACAATGAAATTTTAATGTTTTATTTAAACTATATAAGTTAAATGCAAGATGTAAATGTATTTAAAACACTTGAGTAATAAGCAGATTTTATTTGATCTACATATATTAGAATATATAATTCAATTTTATCATTAACAGATGCCTGAGGGATGAAAACTGGGACGCTTTTAAGTGTTGTTTGGATACATGTCCACAATCATTGCATTAAGATCTTGCATGTGTGCAGCAATTAATGTTCACTGCATCTGTTACACTAAGCTTATTTTAGTGTTATCTTGCATGAAGGGGGAGAAGGGATCAGAACAAATAAGTGCAGGTGTATTCTTACTATTAGCATTTTCTCATCATGATACATTATATAAAAAGTTTTCAGGCAATTTTCTTTTCAAGGTGGTTCAATTGGTTTTTTAAATTTTCTCCAAACCTCTCTTCCATCATCAATATTAACTCTATGCTGAGACTTTATTCTAATGTTTAAAGCACAAGTTAATAATTATATATTAATCATGTTATACTCTTAATGTGGTCTATGAGAAACAAAATAACGGTTAAGTTAGCATTTCAAAGCTTACTGCTTAAAATGCATTAAAACTCAGCATTATTTTTTCTTCAAATATTTAACATATGCTGTTCTCATTAATTGTATAGCATAGTGGAATCTGCATTACTCCTGTATCCCAACTGTATCATGATTTTGTAAAGACCATTATTCTATCCCGTGAAGTAAAAACAGGCCAAGTCCTAAGTCCATGGAGTAGAAAAAAACTTTATTACAATGTGAGCATTTCTAAAATTATGAGAATTCAGTATGCCCATTTTATAGCTGTTCGTTATTCTAACATCACAAACATGTATTTTATTAATCAAAATCATGAGACCGTTAATTAGCTGCTCTGTAAAAACTATTGTTATTAATTATTTAACACTGTATAATTAAATATTACAAATGCTTATTAACGTTTGTATTTAACAGAGTAAATACAGCTTGGAGTAGAAATAAAAACCTGACGCCAAGATAGGAGTATGGTGTGAGAAGCTCTTTGTTAAGAAAGGCTTCTTTTATCCAGTCACGTACTACCGGGTCACGCCGGGGATAAACCTTAAAATTCGGAAGAGAGTAATTTTCCGTTTCACGTGTCACGTGAGTGTTGTGGTGCACCCTGGGTTGAGAAAACTGAATTTTGGGCAATATTTACGTCAATTGCGGGCCCTTTTGTCCATTCAGAAAGAAGCAGCCATGACGGTATTTTTAGTATATAAAGAGCCCAAGAGGACACATCGGAGCTGTCTATCGCTGTCTGTTAACTGTCTGTCGCTATTATGCTGTCGGTTGTCAGGCTGAACGTCACTTCTTCGCACAAAGTTAAACACGGTAAATTGTAAAGAAACTCAGTAGTTTCCAGTGCTCTAAGTATATTTAAAAACAGTGACGTGTATTAAATTATATTGTGTGAAGCAGAATCAAGGAAGAAGAAGTGAATATATAATTACGTGTGATTAACCAAGTATTAAGTTCCTAACAAGTGCTTAAGTTAGCAGATTTGTAAAGCAAAGTGCTTGTTGCGCATCTCCTAGTAAAAAATAAACTCCAGGAAAGTTACGCACGTCTTCATTATAGATCACTCTTGAACTACCCCTGTTAGCTGTACTACCCCGAGAGAGTCAACTATCGTGCAGACTGGGTAACGCCGAGGCAAATTCACCGGTAGTGGAACAGGGTCTACTCATTGGTAGTGGAGTGAGTGTTGCCAACGTATGGGCTCGAAGCCTGGTGCTTTGAATGTGATCAGGGGAATACGCCACAACAATAAAGCCACCGCATACGGCACTCAAAGTATAAGTTCACCGCAATCATTATAGTCATGTTTAAAAGATAGAAAATTATGAATTTTGTGTGGCTATGAGGAATTTAAATATCTCTCATTTCCCCTCCCCTACACGCGCGCACAGAAGGAATCTTAAAACTTATATCTCTGTAAAATCCCAAAATTGAATTTTTAGATAAAATTCAAAAAATAAAAAAATAAACAAAAAAAAATGTAAATGTATTGTTATTTACTTCCCTTCCGAAGGAAGCCATGCTAAGGATTTTTACGCCCGAAAAAATCCATCGTCCTCCGCCGGGTTGAAGAGATTAAAGGCAAGCTTTTTGTTTGCTATAGCTTCCCTGCACTTTTCATTCCATCACGGAACAGAGCGTTTTCCAGGTGTAATAAATGATTGTGGAATTCTTAATTTTCAGATCTAATGATACAATCGGTGAATTCTTTTAGAATTGCATCAATATTGTTCTTCTGAAAGGCAATTGGCGGTATTAATCTTTGGACATTTTCAGTAAATAGCTTTCTAAATTTTAACCAATCAGCTTTTTTTTTAAGGTTCCATTTGATTGTGGTAAATAACTGAGAAGCTGTATTAAACATATTGTGGATGATATGTTCCACTGAAAACCCATTTTTCTTAAAAATGTCCTAAGGGAAAAGGATGAACCACTGAAAAGATCAGAGTCTTTAAGAGAAATTGACAGTTTTTTAATGGTTGGGTATTCCCTTGTAGTAATCGTAAACATGACGACGTATAGCTTCCTTTCGAAAGTCATCTAACTTCGTCATACGTTCTTTTTTTCCCAGGAGTCGTAAGTAGTGCTGTAGGGCCTAACTGCTCTTGTGCTTTAGATTTTTCTTTTCCTATATTCACAACAGTATTTTTATGCAGATTTAGCGCTGCAGCAGTTCTCTCGATGACTTTCTGCACGAGAATCAGAGGGCCACCATTATCCCTTTTTTTCTCTCAAAATATTCCCTAACGGCACAAATCAGTTCCCTAGCTTAGCTTCTTATAGTTACACCTTTCCTCAACACACGTTTATCACACCTGTAAGACATTTTCAAAGCACTTGTGATAATTCTAGGATGACAACAAGAGTAATGTTCGCGAGAAATAAAAGACAGTATTGATTATAAATATAAATCCTTACAGTATCACTGTGTATAACAACCGAAGCTTTCACTGACGAGCCCCTGCCAGCAGACGAATCACCCCACAAGTGTCAATCACAAGGAAGTTACTTCCCAGCTGAAACAATCTGATGTGTACCATTCGCATGACTTTCTCTATATCCCTGCAACAAATTATTCTTAAAAAGCTTATACCTCTATTTACTTTATACTAATTAGAAAAAAATAGCAGAAATAGTTTTATTACTTGCTTCCTTGTAAGTAGGAGCGAAATAAGGGACTACCATAGGTTAAAGTGATAGTCAAAAGCTGGTTGCTATGTCAATGAAGTTCCTTTGTTTATATGGATAGGAGTTGACAAGTTCCTGTATGAGAAAAGTATGTTTTTCATAGCAGAAACCAAAAATAAGGAATGTCTCAAAAACGACGAACTCCACGAAAAAAATGTATATAACGTAAATTGTGTGTTTTAACGTGCTCTACATTTTTTGTGCAGTAAGTTTTTGGTCCATCTCTTACGGTTTAGCAGTTATTCAAAATTATGTAAAATTCATCCAGAATAAACTACTCTTCAGAGGCTATTCCCAGAAAATTCAAGATATACATTTTATTTGTCGGGTAAATATCTTTAATATACGAAGTTTTAATCAAAATCGTTACAGCCATTTTTGAGAAAATCAAAATTTTCGAAAAAAATTCTATGTAAAGGGTAGTTGGGGGTGGGGGGATTTTTCTCAAAATCTTCGTGTCGCATCCCTGGAAGATAGTAAACTTAAATACCAAGTTTGGTATTTTACCGACTTTTCGTTTTTGAGTTATTGTGTTCACAGACACGGACACACTGAGATACGGACACACACACACACGCGCGCGCGCGCGCGCGCGGAACTTTTTGTGAAAATGCTTTTTTTGGATATTGGGGATCCTAAAACATATATTTCCGGTGAAATCTATGTTTCGAATCTTTTGATGGAGTGCAATACTTTCTCTATACACTATCTACAAAGTGCGTATAGAGAAAGTAAAAATGACATATATCAGATGTGTAGAAAGTCAAAACAATGCTGGTGTACGAATTATTGGCTAAATCATAGTGCGTGGGTTGTCCATTGTTGAGTAACACTAAATTTGCTGTATCTAACAATTTTTCAATTATTCTGCCGCGTCGATTAGTATATTTTGAACCCAATAAAGTGTTGTGACTATTAAAGTCGCTCACAACAATGTATGGTTTGGGAAGTTGCTCCAATAAATTATGTAGTGTGGTTAGTTTTATTTCATTGCTGTTAGGAAGGTAAATGTTACAGACTGTTATGGTTACTGATAGGTTTACTGTAATTGCTACAGCTTCTAGAGAAGTGTTTATGTTTTCTTCTCTGTGTGGAACATTGCCTTTAATAAAGGTGACAACGCCACCACTAGCACGTAAAGCGCCTATGCGACTCTTGTAATATGAGGAATATGTTTTCATGTGAGCTACGTAATTTTGCTTAAAATTGGTTTCTTGAAGGCAGATAATGTTAGGATTATTTTTGTTTAAAATAAGTTAAAGATATTCATATTGTTTCCAGAAACCATTGAGGTTCCATTGTACTATTTTTAATGTCATTTGTAAGCTGATTGGTTTAAGTGAAATTTAGGCATCATTGGAATCCATGACGTTGACATTTTGCTTAAGTTTCTTTATTAGTCTAGTGCACCTGTTTTTGATGCCACGATCTGTGAAACAGGGAGGGAGATTTTGTATTGTGTTTACTAACCCCTCAAGGTCACTGGTATAGCTGAGGGCCAAAGATTGTAGTCTGAAATTCCAATAGAATTTTCAAGAAAACTAAGTAGTTGTAAGTATGTTATAGCATAATCGTCTGGGTTTGTTTCCATTAATTTCCGCACCAGTTACATTGCCTCGCTGATTCTTGTTTTCTTAGTATCTGTTTTTGTTTTTTTCTTTGTGTGTTTAATAACTGTTGTTATTTGTTTCATAGTTATCAGGTGTGTCTTCCTGAGAAGATTCAGAGGAAGTGAACTCCTGTTCTATTTGTGTTATAGATGTACTACTTGTGGAGTGTACATGTTTTAGGGGAGTGAGTGAGGTCTCTTGTATATTTTCAGCGTTTTTGTTCGATGTATGTTTGTGTAATTATTAAGTTTTAAAGGAATCCATAACATGCGGATATTTAGCATGAGGATTCTGCATCTAAATTTTGTGTTGGAATCATAGACAGCTATTTGTGTGATTTCGTTTGTGTTTTGTTTCCAGTTCAGGTTAGGAGAGTTAGCAGCACACATATCTAATTCGTTGTGTTTTGTTTCTTGTTCAAGTTAGGAAACGTATCATCACACAAGTCTAAATCGGCAACTGTTGCCACATTTTTGTTGCTATCCTGAATTGTTGCCATGGGTAAAGCTTCGTCATTAGCGTTAGCCTGACACTGCCTTACAAGGTGCCCTTCCTGTTTACAAAACAAATTAAACTGTCTAATGAAAAATAGATCCAGTAGTTTTTACCTTCATACTTAATCTGCATTCTTTCAGGGAGCTTTTCTAGGTCATTAGGATTGACACACATTTGTCTCCTAAAACTTAGGATGTGTGTAAAACCTGGTTCGTTCATTCCTGCACGAATATGAACTATAGATGAATTGAGCTTAACCCCTAGTACTGTGAGTTGCTGTTCTATTAGCCGATTAGGAATTGTTGGACAATCATTAGAAAGAATTATCCTTTGCGTTTTTGTGACGAGGGCTCTGATACTTAGTGACACATTCTTTATGTTTACTTTAGGATGATTACGTATTAAGTCTGGTACCAATGTCTTATTAGCCAAATACATGCAAATTCTTGCATTTGAAATGCGAGAAACAAATCTAATGCAACTTGGATCGATTAGTTTACCAATGGCTAAAACATATTCTTTTAACGTGATTTCACTATGAGAATCTATAACCAGAGCCTGATCTTTAGATGGTGTCATTTGTGTTACTGAAGCATAACTTTGCGTACCTTTAGGTTCTGGGTTCATTTTAGCTGGAACTGTAGAAGCTACATCGTTGTCTTTTGTCGGTGAAATTCTAGAACTTGTAGGGCTCTTGTTGCAGCTTTCCATACGGAGATAATGCCGCGTAACCTCTGGGAGGTCATTAACCTCCTTTAAACTTAAGTTTGCACTTTTAGCTCTAGTTTAACTTAACTAATTTAAAAACTAAAGTGTTTATCATTATAATGCACACAAATTAACAGGCTATAAAGTCTGAAAACATTCACAATTTATATATTTATAGAGACTAAATTACTCGTAAAACATTACCCAACCCGGTTTTGAATGTTTTTTTTTTCTTCTTTTCTTTTTTTATGTAATGTTAAATATATAATAGGAGATACCTGTAAAATCATTTTTTTTCTTTAAAACTTCTTGATTGAAATGTAATTGTCCATATTTAGTACAAAGCAGCGGTGCACAAGAGCACGTGAATACCCTAACTTTTGACATCTTTTGGATTTATTGCTGAGCTTTTGTTTGAACGCTTATTAAACGTTACGTATATGCGCCACGGCGTTTGGATCTACCGCGTTATTGGATTTAAACTTCATTAGACAGTGTTGCTACAGTAGCGGCTTACAAGAAGGCATTTGCAGCATATTTGCACTCTTTCCACAGAAGAATTGGGTTCGGCATTTGAAAAATCTGTGTTCCATTCACATGATTTTCTTTAGCTGTTCTTCAGCTTAATCTTTCAAAAGATTAAGCTTTTATCTACATCATGCTAATCGAGATAAACAAGCAGAATTGGTCTTGTTACTTTGTAAGTAGGAGAGAAATGAGGGAATACGCTAGGCTAAAGGGGTGGTCAAAGCCTTTTAAAGCCGATCGTTCTATGAAACAATTGGAATTCTATTCTCTTTGCTTGCCAGGAGTAAACAAAGAGATGAGAAGAAAAGTGTCTTCCCTTTGAGAAAACTTTTAAGTAGCTTAAGATTGAAATCATAAGCTGGAATATCTCGAAAGCTGTTAATTCTAAAAAAAAAAAAAAAGTATATGACATAAATTTGTGTTTTAGCGAGATCAACACTTTTTGTGTTTTTGTCTATTTCTTACGATTTACCAGTTATACAAAAATCATCCAGAATAAAGTGGTCTTCACAGGCTATTCCCAGAAAATTCAAGATATATGTTTCGTTTGTCACGAAAATATCTTAAACATAAGGTATTTTAATCAAAATCGTTAGAGCCCTTTTTGAGAAAGTCAGAATGCTCGAAAAATTATTTATATCAAGGGTAGTTGGGGTAGGGGATTTTCTTGAAAAACGCTATGTCGCATACTTCTTAATACCAAGTTTTGTATTTAACCGACTTTTCGTTTTTGACCTATGCTGCCCACAGACATACAGGCACACGCGGTCATATTTCAAAATGTGTTGCGTTCCATATGCAAACTATTCTTACAAAAAGTATTCTTTTATGTACTTCATGCTAATCTAGATAAACGTTAGCAGAATTGGTCTTATTACTTGCTTCCTTGTAAGTAGAAGGAAATGGGAATTCTTTGGGCTAAAGCGATAGTTGGGTAGTTTAAAATTGAAACAAATAGCAAATAAATATATCAAAGACGGACATCTTTACAAGAAAAACGTATATGACATAAATTTTCTGTTTTAAGGAGGTATGCATTTGTTGTGTGCTAAGTTTTTTGTCTATCTCTTACGGTTTAACCGTTATATACAATTTTGCAAAACTCATCCAGAATAAAGAGGACTTCTGAGGCTGTTCCCGAAAATTCAAAATATACATATGTATTTTTTATGCAAATATCTTTAATATACGGTATTTTTAATTCAATATCGGTTGAGCCATTTTTTAGAAAAACACATTTTTCAAAAATGTTGTTATGTAAAGGGTAGTTAGTGGTGGGGAATTTTCTTGAAAAATCTTCGTGCCGTATCCTTGGAGGGTACTAAACACAGATACCACGTTTGACATTTAACGGTTTTAACGGTATTTTCGTGTTTGAGCAATGCTGCCCACAGACCTACACATCTTTTTCTATCTTTTTTACTCATAGGACCACAAAACTTTTATCTCTGGCGAAATATGACATGGAATGTTAGGTGAAATACAATACCTTCTCTAGCTATTATGTACATTGTACATACGGACTAGAGAAAGTAAAGATGCTCTTTTTGGATACAGGGAAACTCAAAATATGTATTTCTGGTGAAATGTAGGTATCCAATATGAACATTGTACGTACGTGCTAGAGAAAGTAAAACGATTTGAAAGGTGAGATGGTATATAGAATATAATGGAGAATATTTTGAAAAGATCAGACCTTATTTTGTAATATTTTACTCTCAAAACTTTTGGAGTGACCCTCGTAGCTTGGTGTCGGTCGGGATAGCTCAGTCGGTTAGGCGCCAGCTTTATAATCCTAAGGTCGCGGCTTCAAACTCGGTCCTGATCAATGGTTTTTAAGAATGCTTAAAAGCGAAAGCCCCATATTAGATTTACATGAAATCCTGCGGGTTGAAATTTCGGCACACTGGCGGTGCCGATATGATCATGGCAATTGACAATGTCATTAACAATGTAATTTTTGCAACTTTGTATCTATTACGCGTATAAAGGTTCACTTTTTACACATAGGTCAGAGTGCCAAGCATTGTTGTTTTCATTCCTCCAATGTTTGATGCAGTTTATTTGGTAGGATGCGTGACGAAGTAATAATTCCATTTTTAAGTAATGTTGCTGGCTTACCTACTCAGCGGTTCAGACACCACTGCACTGATTTCCTAATCCATCATACATACGGTTGAAGTACAAATGAATACAGAACAACAGTCTAACAATTCGTTTCTTTTGGGGGGGGGGGAAAGTTGAATGTTTAAAATTCGGTTTTAGAGATTGTCAAGATAGTAAAGTATTTTATAAATTGATTCTTGTGCATGTTAAGCTTTTAGATCAACATGCATTTGACATGAAATATGATGCATAAAACGAGTATTAACTTGGAGGGCTTACAACAGGTTTTACAGGCTATCGCTACGACTAAAATAAAGTTCAGAGCAGAATACTGGCTCCATTCATGCGTAATAATTAATGTGAGGCTGCTGTAGCATGAAGATATATCCAAATAAAAGTCGGTATTTTTGTTAATGCCAAGTTATAACGAGCGCAATTAAATTTAATTGTAGACCGCAATTATAGGTAATTATTTTAATGTCAAAAATTCGTAAAAATTAATCATTTTCTTAAACAACTGTACTCTGAATATTTAAATAAACGTTGTTAAGCAAAAATACAAGCGAAATACTACAGCTGTTGCCCGTTATCCATTTATGTGGGGTCTTGAATGTATAAGCCAGCAAGGCAAGTGAATTGCACTGAAAGCGGAAAATCGGTGAACTACAGCAATGACGCAATACATACGTCGGAAAAGACTGTTCAGTCTATATCACGGAATATTACTTATCGTGGACTATATTATACTCTTCAGTGCTTCGTCTTGTATTCACATAATTATGATGGAACGTAAAGAAAATGGAGTTGTTCACTAGCAAGCTGGAGGCGTTATTTATGTTACTACGTTTTGTGACGAAGAGAATAAAGAAGGTAGGAAATTACCTATCACGAATGCCACTGAACGTGACTGTTGCTTGTACTGGCTTTAATAAGACAGCGAACGATATTTAAAATTAGGAAGGAGTATCAGCTTTAGAAAAGTGTGGTGAACAAAACTAAATCGCCTCACAAGATTGCATGATATGGACAAGCACATTAATAGAAGAAAATTTGAGGAGTATTATGAGACTAAAAAATCTGATGTTACATTCATATGACTCATGACTTTTCATGTAAAGTATAGCCTGGGTTGGGGAGATTTTCTTGAACATTTCGTGTTGCATCCTCGTAAGATGCCGAAATATCAATCTTGGTATTTAACGGACTTCACGATTTTGACTTAATGCTGTTCTTAGACACACAGGCGGACCTTTTAGAGAAAATGTTTTTTCTATTCACTCAGAAGTCCTCAAAATATATATTTTTCGTGTACTCCCAGTGTTACCTGTGGTGGTAGAAAAAGTAAAGATAAATCCCTACACTGCAAAATTTATTGAAATTTTGCAAGAAAGATTTATTTCAGAGAAGTAGAAAACAGTGAAACGCAGTTATGTGAATAGGGTACATCAGATTTTCCGATCTCTTACGATTTACCATTTATGCAAGGGCACCCAAAATAAAAAGATGTTCAGAGGTTATTCCCATTAAATTCAAGATATACATTTCATTTGCCATGGAAATACCTTTAACATATGACATTTTAATCAAAATCGTGAGCCATTTATGAGAAATTAAATTTTCGAAACATTTTCTATGTAAAGGGTAGAGAGAGGGATGGGAGCCGCGCCGTGGCCGAGTGGTTAGAACGCTCGTCTCTCACCTAGACGGCCCGCGTTCGATCTCAAGCGACCGCATGTGGGATTCTTGGTGGTCAAAGTGGTGCAGGGACAGGTTTTCTCCGGGGTCTCCGGTTTCCCCCGCTGTCGCATTCCACCAGTTCTCCTTCCTCATTTCATACACCATCATGCGGTGCCATATTCAGTAAAAGTGGGCGTTAAAAAAAGAATATATATATATATATATATATATATATACACACACACAGTCATGGAAATAAGTATTCATACAGTACTGCAATTGAAATTGACCACTGATATTTCCATATTAAATTAAATGACAGCGCTACGATTTTGTGTAGGAAGCCACCCCATTAAATAAACCGTGTCATGATAAAGATTTGAGTATTAAACAAACGTACCTCAAGGAAATAAACGAAACCCCAATGCTGGCTGTATTTGACAGTGAAAAAAGTATTCATACACCACTAGAAATGTAAACACAGAAACCACCAACGAACCGTTTGTTGGTTCTGTTACGTAGTGAATGCCGTGCGACAGAAATATGGGCCGCAAAGACAAAGGAACAACCGTAGAAGAAAGACAGATAGTTATCTCTCAATATCAAAAGGGAAAATCATTTTCAAACATTGCTGATGTTATTGGAAGAAGCCGGGCAATAATAACACGATATATAGAGAGAAATTCTATCATTAACAGCGATAGAAGAGGACGACCACAGAAGCTAACGCAAAGGGAAAAGAATATGTTAATAAGAATGATAAAAAAATATCCTAAATTGACAGCCTCTGCATTGTCTGCATATGTTAACGATCAGTTCGGAAAGGAAATAACACCAAGGGCTGTTCGCTATGCTCTAAGTAGTGCAGGCTATGGAGCTAGGGTACCTAGGAAGAAACCATACATCAGCAAGAAGAACAAGAAAGTCAGACTTGAATTTGCTCGAGAGCATCTAAGCAAGAATACGAGTTTCAAGGACAGGATATTGTTCACAGATGAAAGTAAATTTAATGTATCTGTAATTGGTGGCAGAATTTTGGTGTGGAGAAAACCAAATGCTGAGCTTGAACCCAAGCACATTCAAGCAGTGAAGCATGGTGGAGGAGGAATTATGGTATGGGGATGTATGGCTACATCTGGTGTTGGAGAACTTGTTTTTGTTGAAGGTAACATGGATAGATTTCAATATTTAAATATCCTAAAGAATAATCATCAAAAGAGTGTTGATAAATTGAGTTTAGGCACAGATTACTACTTTCAGCAAGACAATGATCTTAAGCATACGGCGGAAATTGTTCGTTTGTGGTGGTTGTACCATACTCCCCACGTTCTCAAGTTTATAGCACAGAGTGCAGATCTTATTCCAATTGAACATCTTGGGATACCCTTGAAAGAATCATCTAAAAGCATGACACACGAAGTAAGGCAGCTCTGAAACAATGTCTTCAGCAAGAACTATTACCTAGAGACTACAAAAAACCTGGTTCATTCCTTGCCAAAGAGGTTAACAGAAGTAATACGTAGAGCAGGAATGCCTACAAAGTATTACTTTTGTTATTGTATTGTATTTAAACTATCATTTTCTTTGAGTGTATGAATACTTTTTTCCTTGTTGTGAGAAGTCAGCTGGTACAAATGTTTTGTTTACTTTTTGAAGAGGAGTAATTTAGGTCATGCATTTATATGTATAGATTCAGAAGGAAATATCATACTGTTAGTTTACCATATAACCTCTCTGGATGTTAACTTTAGTTATAATAAATTGAGTTTTTCTACATAAACACTGGTGTATGAATACTTTTTTCCATGACTGTATATAAATATATAAAGTGATGTATTCCATTCACATGGTTTTCTCTAAACCTTTGTAATAAATTATTCTTAAAAAGCTCATTCTTCCATTTCTTTGCTGCTAATCGAGGAGGAAAAAAATTAGCAGAAATGGTCTTTTTACTTGCTTCCTTAGAATTAAAAGGGAAATAAGGGAATTCACTAGGCTAAAGTAATAGTCAAATCTTTTAAAAGCTGGTTGCCATGTGATTGAAGTGCCTTTGTTTGTATGGCCAGGAGTGGACAAAGTCCCGTGTGAGAAAAGTGTAAGTATTTTAAAGCTTAAACCATTAATAAGGAATATCTCAAAAACGGTCAACTCCACGAAAAAAAATTGTTTATAATATCAAATGTGTGTTTTAACGAGTTCTATGAGTTTTTTATAGTAATTTTTTGTCTATCTCTTACGGTTTATCAGCTATGCAAAATTCCGCAAAATTCATCTAGAATAAAGATTTCTTCAGAAGATATTCCCAGAAAACTCAAGATATACATTTTGTTTGTCATATAAATATCTTTAATATACGATTTTGGAAATTTTTCCGAGTTGGAGGTGGGGAATTCTCTTGAAAAATCTTCGTGTGGCTTTCTTGGAAGATACCAAACTGAAATACCAAGCTTGGTATTTAACGGTCTTTTGTTTTTAAAATTGCTGTCCATACACACACACATTCTTTTTTTTTTTTTTATTTAGGGGGACCCAAAACATTATTTCCTCGGTATCGAATGTTTGGGTGCAACACAATATCTACATAGTAAGTGTAGAGAAAGTAAAAAAAAACTAAAAAACAACTTTTGGGGTGGGGGGATTTTCCTGAAAATCTTTGTGTCGGATCCTTGGAGGATACTTATCTTAAATCATTCCTTTTTGAGTTGTGCTATCCACACACACACACACACACACACACACACACACACACACACACACACACATCTTTGCGGATTTTACTAAAATGTTCTTTTTTTCGGGTTCCTTAAAATATGTATTTCCACTGAACTGTCATCAAAATTGTGGGTGGAATACAGTGCCTACTCTACCTACAATGCATTTACACTATGCATACATATGTGCTAGAGAAAGAAAAATAAGAGCAGTTAGGAAACAACATTTCAAAACGTGTCAACACCCACGCGCCTTCATTTTATATCTGGAATAATAAATAGTATTGATGTCGTTTATTACCATACATATTTTGGAAAGCAGTTCTAAAAGTGATAACTTTTAGCCAACTGTGTTCAACATATTTTAATCAGTTCTAATCAAATTTTAAATGTGCCGACATATATTCAAACTGTTAGGTGAGAAATCTCTTCTGCTTAGGTTCAACATTTCTCCAAAACCATATACATTTTTAGGAGGCCATCAAGCAGTAACGTTGTAGTGACTTCAACCAAATTTGAAATGCGATCGGAAATTTTCTTCAATCCTAACCTCCATATACACTGCGGCTTTGGATAAATAGCAGTAAACCTGTCACACTCGGAAAAGACCAAAATGCAATTCTGGTTGTGGCGGTAGAAATAGAAACACCGAAAGTAAATGCTTCATAAATCGTCGAGATGTGCAAGCGGTAGTGCGGTTCTAGGAAGCGAGAGCTCTGCGTTGGTTCCAAGAACAATTCCGTCCGGCATCTAGAAACTGATAATGCACAATACAGTGTGTTATACATTATAATACAATAACCTCGCAAGTTAAAACCGTGTTGTCTCCATTCTTTAAAAGAATACGTGTTTCTATCTCACCGCCTTTAACACTCGTTTTGGCCTATCGGGTGTAGCCATACAGACAGTCTTTACTCAACGAGATTCGTTTTACTTTATCTAACACGTGAATAGTACATAGGCACTGCGGGTTTCACTGGTTTTAGGATCCCCTGATCCAGAAAAAGTATATTTAGAAAAAATGCTCTGTCTGTGAATAGCTTAACTCAAAAACGAAAAGCCCATTAGATACCAAAGTTTCAAGCTAAGTTCAGCATCTTCCAAGGATGCGACACGAGGATTTTCAAGAAAGTCCCCCTCCCCCATTCCAAAACGGCCCTTTACGTGGAATGGTTCGAAAATTTTGATTTTCTCAAAAAAAGGCACGAACGATTTTGATTAAAACTCCAGATGTTTTAAGATATAGTTATGACCAATGAAGAATATATCTTGAATGTTCTGGAACTATTCTCTGAAAGCCTCTCCATTTTGGACAACTTGAATAACTAGTAAACCGTAAAAAAAAAAAAAAAAAAAAAAAAAAAAAAGTGTTCCATTAATTACATCAAAGTAACAAATTATTGTTAAAAAGCATATTCTTCAATTTAATTCATAGTGGTATTAGTTTCTTATAAGCAGAAAGGAAATAAGGGAATACAGTAGGCTAAACCGACAGTCACATGTTTTAAAATGTGGATATTATTGTATCGAAATCCGTTTCTTTGCATGGCCAGGAGTTGACAAGGTCCCGAATGACAAGTATTTTTTTAAAGGCCTCTTCTTTCTGGATGACTTTTGTATAATCGTAAGAGATAAACAAAAAGTTTTAACATCAAAAAAGTAGATCTCGTTAAAACACACAATTTACATAATTTATGTCACATACACCTTTTTTGTGGGAGTTAACCGAGATATTCTTTGTTATTGGATTCAATTTTAAGCTACTTATACTTGCAAATGGAAAAGTATCTTTAATTTCAACTCCTTTGTTTTAATCCTGGCCTTGTAAAGAGAACCAAATTTCAATTTTTTTAATGGCGATCTGGTTCTATGAGATTTGACTATTGCTTTAGTGTAGTTATTCCCCTATTTCCAAGGAAGGAAGTAATACGAAAATTTCTGCTAATGTTTATCTTGATTAGCAGCTGTAGATAGAAGAATAAGATTTTTAACAATAATTTGGTGTAGAGATGTAGGGTAAGTCATGTGAATGGAACACATCCGATGTCTTTCTTCGTTTAAGGGTTTATATTTTCATATTTTGGTTAAAATTAATTTTCTTATTCTTCCCCCCCCCCCTCTCTCTGATAAAGCAGTTAAGGCAGGTAAAACAGGGTCTGCAATAGTTAATAGACTGAACGAGATGAGGTGGTTTGTTATCTGTGAGGTCACTGCATAAAGTCCATAACAGTTCAACCTAATTTCCTTTCTTCCTGGATTTAATGCTTGGAAGTTCGTGAGGCAAAAATGGCATAGAACTCATTAATATATTTTAATGCATAATCAAGCTGTTAAAGGTCGTCCATAAATAAAACTCAATTTAATTTTATCATAAGCTATTTCCGAGATATTTATTATTAATTATTCGAATTGCTCAATACTTAGTCATTCTTTGAAGTTTTGCCAATTTTTACGCGATACTTGCAGATTGCATGGTAAGAGTGGAATATTAAGATCAGCATATAACGTCTAACATTTGACTATCGCTATTCTCTTCACATTCCAAATGTGTAATTCAGTTATTTCCGCAAAGCTTATCTGGATTAAAACGAAATAAAAGAATAAGAATGCTTTTGTATAGGCACTGAGAAACGATAGTGGGTACAGAAACAATGCGAATATAACAGATTGCCTCATCCCCTCCCGGTTAAGCAAAGAAAACGAAATTCAAACCATTACATAGAGATCAGCTCTTAAATACTCGCTTAACCTATTGGTTCCCATTCTACGTATCAGGGAATATGTATTAAAACCATCTCTATAAATGTTTATCTCGATTAATACGAAGTAGTTAGAAGGATAAATATATGTAAGAATATTTTTTAGGGAAAATCATATTAATGTAACATAAGATTTTTTAGTTAAAGGCGCGCGATGTGTATATCTGTGAACATCATATCTAAATAACGAAATATGGAATAAATTCCAAACTTGGTATTTAAGTTCAGCATTTTCCAAGGATCCGACACATGATTGTCAAGAAAATTACCCACTCCAAACTATCGTTTATACTGAAATCGTGGAAATATTTGCCAACTGCTATTTTCGAGGTATCTGTTATTATTGAATTTTAAGTTTAATACTTGGACATATACGTAAAACGTCCTGTCGCTATTCAGTTGTTTCTCATAATATTATGGAAAGCGTATGTTTTTATATAGTGATTCGCATTTAAAATCTGACTATCGATTTTATTTCCTATATTCCCTTGTATGTACTGCGAAATGTGCAATAGAACTTTTCTACAGAGGTAGTATAAATACATTGTTATGTGTTACATTCACACTACTTCCCCACACCCTCTTCAACAAAATATTCTTCAGAAAGCTTATTCTGTCTTCCACGTTAATGAGGATACTATTTGCAGCAATGTTTTTAATATGTTTTCTTGTAGATAGATACAACGGAAATAGGTTTATACGATAGTAATATCATTTAAGGGTAGGTTACATGTGAAGGCTTTGAAATGTTATTTTCCTTGTTTGATCAAGGAATAGAGAGAGAGAGAGAGAGAGAGAGAGAGAGAGAGAGAGAGAGAGAGAGAGAGAGAATAATGATTTCCCATTTGAGAAATATTTCAGTACTTTAACATTTAAACCAATAACAAGTAATTTCACAAAAACAAACAAAACAAAAAAAACCTATTAACCAAAAATGTGTATATGTTAACGAGATCCATATTTTTTGTGTAGTAAGATTTTTTTCTTCCTTTAGCAGAAATCATCCAGTATGATGGAAATTCAGAGGCTATTCCTATATAATGCAAAATATACATTTTGTTTGGCATAAACATGCCTTATTAGTATTTTAACAAAAATCCTTAGAGCCATTTTTGAGGTAATCTTGTTCCATTAAAGAATAGTTTGTGCTGGAGGGATTTTTTTTTATTTCGGAGGGTCTCAAAATCTGTATTCCTAAAATCTCGGTATCGAGTTTTTGAGTGGGATACAGTACTTCCTCTACTTAGTATAAGCAGTAGAGGAAAAAAAAAAGATAATGAGTTGACAAGGTGATCCTAATGTATTAAAACGAAGAGACAAAAATGTAGGATCTTGATGAGATTTCGTCATATCTGGAACTAGAAACGCAAACTCCCAACTTTTGTTTACTGCTCTAACATAGCTGTGGAATTGTGGGAGGTGGTGAGCGCAGCACGAGCAGCCATTAATCTCCCTGCCACAGCTAAGTAGGCCACATTTATCTCAGACTATTTCAGCTAATAGGTAATATATTCTGCGTACCCAGTCGGGAGATATGCATGCATACCTCTGCTTGAATGCCACTGTTTGCTTCACCGTGCTGCGAGAGTCCTCACCATGCAATTATTGATACAATCGACGTTCAATAACGAGCGATGGTGATAAAACAGCATAGCAGTAATTTGTTTTCGGTAGGTATTGCTCATTCCGATCAGCTTTTCATGTTCCCTGACTGTGGGGTAAAGGTATTGCAATATTCATCTGCTGCAAACAAGTAAATGGTCAGATCATTTGAACTGCGCCTTTTTGGATTATAAAATCAATCAGAAAATCTAATGAATAATATAACACACACACACACCCGCACACGCACGCACGCACACCAACACACACTCGCACACATCATCATCATTCGAAAAGTGATTTTTCTATCCGCGTTACGATAGATGTTTGCCTAGAAATGTTTTAAGGCTACAGCACTGTCTTAAGTACGCTCGTTCCACATACAAAACAACATTTATGTATAGTTTTTGTTATAAAACTTGACCGTTCGCATGGGGTTTTGTGCCTGGGTAGCAAGACAAGCTGCAACCAATCATCGTTTCTTAAAGTTACATTAATGTATACCTGTACACAAAATGTAACAAAATTAACTTTTACTTCATAATAAATAAAGGAGCTAAACAAGCCTTGTACCGAGTAATATTTAGATTGATGCGATTTAGCTCGGCCACTGCAATTTTTACTTTGTCTACATGTACTATGTACCTATGAATAAAGAAGATGTTGTATCCGATACCGAGATTTCATTGGAAATATACCTTTTGAGATCCCTGAACCAAAAAAAACCCTTTTTTTTAGAAAAATATCCATGTGTGTGTGTGTGTGTGTGTGTGTGTCTATGGGCAGCATAGCTCTAAAACGAAAAGACTGTCAAATGCCATACTTGGTATATAAGTTCAGTATCTTCCAAAGATGCAACACGAATGTTGTTTAAGAAAATACCCTTAACCCCAACCACCCTTTACATGGACAAATTTACGAAAATGTTGATTCTTTCAAAAATGGTTCAAACGATTTTGATTAGAATGTCTTAAAGATATGTACATGGCAAATAAACATGTGTGTATCGACTTTTCTAGGAATAGCTCTTAAGATCTTTGTTGTGGATGAATTCTGCGGAATTTTGCATAATTGGTAAATCGTAAGAGGAGACAAAAACTTATTCCTTGTTAGTGGTTTTAGTTTTAAAATACTTATGATTTTCTCAAACGGGAATTTGCTATCTCCTGGCTAAAGCAACTTCAATCACATAGCAACCAACGTTTAAAAGATTTGACTATCGCTTTAGCCTATAGTACTCCCTTATTTCATATACCCAAGGTCGCGGATTCAAAGGTAAAAGAATCCCAAGCCTGATAGAGGCTTCTGAGCAAAATTCAGTGGCCTTTCATGCCTTATATGGAATGGAACGCTGAGACCCACAGTAGTAAGAGCGTCCATAAATAAAACTTCATTTCCATTTTCTCTTACTTCCCTTCTACTTACAAGGAAGCAAGTAATAGGACCATTTCTGCTAAATTTTCTCGATTAGCATGTTATAAATAGAAGAATAAGTTTATTAACAATAATTTAGAGAAAGTCATGTGAATGGAACACATTTTTACTTTCTCTATACGCACTATGTACATAGTGTATAGAGAATGTATTGCACTCCACCAAACAATTCGATACCGAGATTTCACCGGAAATATATGTTTTAGGGTCCCCTTTATCTAAAAAAAACATTTTCTGAAAAAGGTCCGCGCGCGCGCGCGCGTGTGTGTATATGTGTGTGTGTGTCCGTCCGTCCGTGTGTCTGTGAACACGATAACTCAAAAACGAAAAGTAGGTAAAATACCAAACTTGGTATTTAAGTTTAGTATCTTCCAGGGATGCGACACGAAGATTTTGAGAAACATCCCCCCACCCCCAACTACCCTTAACATTGAACTTTTTTCGAAAATTTTGATTTTCTCAAAAATGGCTCTAACGATTTTGATTAAAATTTCATATATTAAAGATATTTACCTGACAAATAAAATTTATATCTTGAATTTTCTGGGAATAGCCTCTGAAGAGTAGTTTATTCTGGATGAATTTTACTAAATTTTGAATAACTGCTAAACCATAAGAGATGGACAAAAACTTACTAGACAAAAAATGTAGAGCACATTAAAACACACAATTTATGTTATATACATTTTTTCGTGGAGTTCGTCGTTTTTGTGACATTCCTTATTTTAGGTTTCTGCTATGAAAAACGTATACTTTTCTCATACAGGAACTTGTCAACTGCTGTCCATACAAACAAAGGAACTTCAGTGACATAGCAACCAGCTTTTGACTATCACTTTAACCTATGGTACTCCCTTATTTCACCTCTACTTACAAGGAAGCAAGTAATATGGCTATTTCTGCTAATGTTTTACTGATTAGCATGAAGTTAATAGAAGCACTGATTAGCATGAAGTTAATAGAAGCATAAGCTTTTTAAGAATAATTTGGTGCAGGGATATAGAGAAAGTCATGTGAATGGTACACATCAGATTTTTTACTTTCTCTATACGCGCTATGTACATAGTGTATAGAGAATGTATTGCACTCCACCAAAAAATTCGATACCGAGATTTCACCGGAAATATATGTTTTAGGGTACCCTGTATCCAAAAAAAGTATTTTCAGAAAAAGGTCCGTGTGTGTGTGTGTCCGTGTGTCTGTGAATACGATAACTCAAAAACGAAAAGTCGGTAAAATACCAAACTTGGTATTTAAGTTTAGTATCTTCCAGGGATGCGACACGAAGATTTTGAGAAAAATCCCCCCACCCCAAACTACCCTTTACATGGGAATTTTTCGAAAATTTTGATTTTCTAAAAAATGGCTCTTAACGATTTTGATTAAAATATCGTATATTAAAGCTATTTACCTGACAAATAAAATGTATATTTTGAATTTTCTGGGAATAGCCTCTGAAGACTGCTTTATTCTGGATGAATTTTTCATAACTACTAAACCGTAAGAGATGGACAAAAAATTAACCCACAAAAAATGTAGAGCCGTTAAAACACACAAGTTATGTTATATACATTTTTTTTTTTTTCGTGGAGTTGATCGTTTTTGAGATATTCTTTTTCTTGGTTTCAGCTTTGAAAAACTTATACTTTTCTCATACAAGAATTTGTCAACTCCTGTCCATACAAAGGAATATGTCACATAGCAACCAGCTTTTGGCTTTCACTTTAACCTATGGTACTCCCTTATTTCGCTTCTAGTTACAATAAAGCAAGAAATAAGACTATTTCTGCTAATTTTTCTCGATTAGCATGAAATAAATAAAAGATAAGCATATTAACAATAATAATTTACAGAGATATAGAGAAAGTCATGTGAATGGAACACATCAGATTTTTACTTTCTCTACACGCACTATGTACATAGTGTATAGAGAAGGTATTGCACTCCACCCAAAAATTCGATACCGAGATTTCACCGGAAATATATGTTTTAGGTCTCCAATATCCAAAAAAAGCATTTTCACAAAAAGATCCGCATGTGTGTGTGTGTCCGTGTGTCTGTGAACACGATAACTCAAACAGCTTTTGACTATCATTTTAACCCATGGTAGTCCCTTATTTCGCTTCTACTTACAAGGAAGCAGGTAATAAGACCATTTCTGCTCATTTTTTTCTGATTAGCATAAAGTAAAAAGAAGTCTAAGCTTTTTAAGAATAACTTGTTGCAGGGGTGTAGATGAAGTCATGTGAATGGTACACATAAGATTTTTTAGAAAAAGGCCCTTGTGTGTATGTGTGTGTGTGTGTGTGTGTGAGTGAGTGTGTGTGTATTTGTGAGCAGCGTAGCTCAAAATCGAAAGGACCGTTAAAAACCAAACTTGGTATTTATGTTTAGTGTATTCCTAGAATGCGACACGCAGGTTATAATAATAATAATAATAATAATAATAATAATAATAATAATAATAATAATAATAATAATAAATATAATAATAATAATCCCCCGCCATATACAACCCTTTATATGAAAAAAATGTTTGAGA
Organism: Hymenopus coronatus; assembly: GCA_030762935.1. Taxonomy (NCBI): domain Eukaryota; kingdom Metazoa; phylum Arthropoda; class Insecta; order Mantodea; family Hymenopodidae; genus Hymenopus; species Hymenopus coronatus. The sequence continues at coordinate 33,648,296 of CM060896.1, read as the reverse complement.
ATTTTGTTTTTCTCAAAAATGACAAACGATTTTGATTAAAACACCCTATAATAAAGACATTGACATCACGACTAAAATGCATATTTTGAATATCCTGGGAATAACATCTGAAGAACTCTTTATTCTCGATGAGTTTTGCTGAATTTGCAGAACGGTTAAACTGTAAGACAAAAACTTAATACTGAAAAATGTAGATCTCCTTAGAACACTTAATTACCTATACATTTTTCTTGTACAGTTGACCGTTTTTGATTCCTTGGTGTAATGGTTACCATGCTAACTTCATATACCCAAGGTCGCGGGTTCAAACCCGGCGGAGGATGACGGATTTTTTCGGGCGTAAAAATCCTTCGGAAGGGAAGTACCTTGGTCCCGTGTCGTAGATTTACGGCTCGTAAAAGAACCTCAAGCCTCATAGAGGGGCCTCTGCAAAATTAAGCGGTCTTTCACGCCCAGTATAGAATGGGACGCTGAGAACCACTGCAGTTAAAGTGCGTCGGTAAATAATATATTTACATTTTGACCGTTTTTGAGAATACTTATAATTTTCTCATATGGGAATTTGTTAGCTCCTATCCTAACAAACAAAGGGACTTCAATCACATAGCAACCAGCTTTTAAAATATTTAACTTTCGCTTTAGCCTATGACACTCCCTTATTTCCCTCCTACTTACAAGGAAGCAAGTAATAAGTCATTTTCTGTTAATTTTTTACTCGATTAACATGCAGTAAATAGAGGAATAAGTTTTTAACAATTTGTTGCAGGGATGTAGAGAAAGTGATGTGAATGGGACACAAATGTTTAAAAAAAGGTCCGCTGTGTGTATGTGGGCAGCATAGCTCAAAAACGAAAAACTTAAAAGCCAAACTTGGTATATATGTTTAGTGTCTTCCAAGAATGTGACACGGTGAGTTAAAAAAAATCCCTCTCACCACAAACTACTCTTTACATGGAAAGTTTTTGACATTTTTGTTTTTCTCAAAATATCTTTAACGATGTTGATTAAAATATCATACATTAAAGATATTTCTATCACAAATAAAATGTATATGTTCAATTAATTCTGGGACTGAAGACCTCTTTATTCTGGGTGAGTTTTGCAGAATTTTGCATAACGGTTAAACGAAGATTTAACCGAGATTTGATACCGATATTTCACCGGAAATAATATTTTTAAGGTCCTTAAATTGAATTAAAAAAAAATAGAAAAGGGCGCGCGCGTGTGTGCCTGTGCGTTTGTCTGTCTGTCGGTTAAATATCAAGCTTGCTATTTAAGTTCAGTCTTCTCCAAGGATGTGAAACGAAGATTTTCAGGTAAATCCCCCCAACGAAACTACCCTTTACGTGGAAGATTTTTCGAAATGTTCTATTTTCTCTAAAATGGTTCAAATATTTTGATTAGAAAGTAAAGTTTTATATGACAAAAGTAAAATGTGTATCCTGAATTTATTGGTAATAGACCCCGAAGCCCTCCTGGCTTTTGCATAACTACTAACCATAAGAGATAAATAAACACTTGGTGCATCTCGTTAAACCATACAATATGTCATACACAGTTTTTACTTTCTCCTAACGCACTATGTACATAGTGTATAGAGAAAGTACTGCACTCCACCAAAAGTTCGATACCGAGATTTCACCGGAAATATATGCTTTAGGGCCCCCAATATCCAAAAAAAAGTATTTTCACAAAGAGGTCCGTGTGTGTGTGTGTGTGTGTGTGTGTGTGTGTGTGTGTGTGTGTGTGTGTGTGTGTGTGTGTCCGTGTGTCTGTGAACACGATAACTCAAAAACGAAAAGTCGGTAAAATACCAAACTTGGTATTTAAGTTTAGTATCTGCCAGGGATATGACACGAAGATTTTGAGAAAAATCCCCCCACCCCCAACTACCCTTTACATGGAACTTTTTTCGAAAATTTTGATTTTCTCAAAAATGGCTCTAACGATTTTGATTAAAATTTCGGATATTAAACACATTTACCTGACAAATGAAATGTATATCTTGAATTTTCTGGGAATAGCCTCTGAAGAGTAGTTTATTCTGGATGAATTTTACTAAATTTTGAATGACTGCTAAACCGTAAGAGATGGACAAAAACTTACTATTCAAAAAATGTAGAGCACTTTAAAACACACAAATTATGTTATATACATTTTTTTCGTGGAGTTCGTCGTTTTTGAGACATTCCTTATTTTTGGTTTCTGCTATGAAAAACGTATACTTTTCTCATACAGAACTTTCAACTCCTATCCATATAAACAAAGGAACTTCATTGACTTAGCAACCAGCTTTTGACTATCACTTTAACCTACGGTTGTCCCTTATTTCGCTTCTACTTACAAGGAAGCGAGTAATAAAACTATTTCTGCTAATTTTTTCTGATTAGCATAAAGTAAATAGAAGTATAACCTTTTTAAGAATTATTTGTTGCAGGGATATGGAGAAAGTCATGTGAATGGTACACATCAGATTTTTTGATATAGCTAACCATTTCCGAGATATTCCCTATTATTGGTTTCAATTTTAAAGTATTTGAAACTTTTCTGAAGTCCGTCTCATAGCTATTTTTACTCCTGGCTACATAAAGAAATCCGAATTTCAATGACAATCTCAGAATGCAGCATTTTATAAGATTTGACTCTAGATTTAGCCCATTGTAGTCCCTTATTTCGCTTCTACGTACAAGAAACTAAGTAATAAGGCCATTTCAGCTAATCTTTATTTTGGTAAGCATGACGTACTAAATAGAAGAATAAACTTTTATAAGAAAAGTTTGTTACAAAATAGGTAGATAAAGCCATGTGAATGAAATACATAACATTTTTGTTTATTTGAAATACCATCTATGTAAATGTATCACGAGAAACAAATATGCTATCTTAGCACTAAAAATTGTAAAGTGTAAGGAAATGTAAACTAATGGCAGGGAATATTCCACAAACAAAATTTTGATATATTAAAGTACGTTTTCAACGTACGTCTGTGTGTTTCTTTTTCTTTTCTTTGTTGTGGCTATTTCGTTCATGACACGTGATCGTAGGAAGTGGCTAAGTGCATTGGCGCGTAAAATACACCAATCGGAACTCATTATCACTGCATTTTTATCTCACCCTCGTGCAATTGCTTTTCTAAATTATTGCACCCACGTGCATTTGTTTTCTCTCTGAACTAATGTTCGTCTCGTAATGATAGTATCAGTGTGCAGTGATAATCCCGTGCATAATGGCGGAAGATCCAAAACGTTTTGGGGAAAGGTCTATCGCCGAAATAGACTATTAATTGAAAACTCAAAGCCGCACAATACTAAAAACAACAGAGAGAGAGAGAGAGAGAGAGAGAGAGAGAGTGAGAGAGAGAGAGAGAGAGAGTGAGTGAGTGTGTATGTGTGTGTGTGAATTCTGTCAACAACATGACTTATATTATGGACATCAAGTTGCAGTGACTTCGGTGCAAATATACGTCAAGACAAATGGGATTTTAAGAATCTTCTTCTTCTTGTCTATGTAGGCTAATCATTGTTATTTTATTTACGAAATAGTGTTATTAAATACAACTCGAGCTACAACTTTGCTACAAGTTGCTCGCGAATTTATCGATGAAAGTTGGAGTTTTCATCATATTACTTATGCTAGATATTTCTCTATGTAAATGTAAATGGCGTGTTATTTATGGACGCTCTTTAACTGCTGTGGTTCTCAGCGTCCCATTCTAAATTGGGCGTGAAAGACCTCTTAATTTTGCTCAGAGCCTCTCTATCAGGCTTGAGGTTCTTTTACGTGGCGTAAATCTACGACACGGGACCAATGGTATAAAGCTAAAAGAATCTTCATTCAAAATGTAGTGAACTCCATAGGCTATTCGCAGAAAATCCAACAATAATTTTATTTGCCGTTTAAATGTGTTAAACACGTGCCATTTTAAGTGTCTGTCCCCAGATAGCAGCCGAACAAGTCGTGGCGATGTATGAAGCCTCTTCCAATTGACCTTACGGCAGATGGGTGCATGAGTTTCTAACAAGGCACTTGAATGCTAATAGCTGTCGGCTCTTAAAAACGTAGTCATCGACGGGTCTAATGGTTTCGGAGTCCGTGTTGTAACGAGAAGAGCGACGCTATGTGATTCTTCTCATTTGTGAAAGAGTTTCCGAATAGTGGCTTTTCTGGAGGGGTTGGGAGTAATGATAGCACACTTTATTGTTACAAATAAAATGTCTGCTTCGTGTCTTTAAAGCTTTTTATTTTCTCTAGCATATGCAGTGACTCCAAAAAGTATTCGTCTAATACATACGTTTCTGTTTAAGAGGTATAGATAGTGGAAAATTGCCAGATTGAAGTGCATAAGGATAATGGCTTGCTTTTTACTCAATGAAAAAGAGAATACAATAAATAAGCACAGATTTCTATTTCCAGAAACATAGCTAAAATTTAAAAGTAAAGATAGGCAATTAGGATGTAAAACTTTTCGTCTGCAATAAATAAAATGAAATTATGAGCATTGTTTCTTACACTTTAATGCGTCCTTCTTTAGAACGTCTTACATCCTCCTTGGCATCGATTTCACCAGAGATTCTGTTGTTTGTACTGCAATTTTCCTCATTCCCCAGTTAGAACGTTCCTTAGGTCATTTCTATTGGATGTCTGATGATTGCTTATGGTTTTTTTTTTTTTATTTTCTCTATGCGTTCTATGTACATAGTGTACAGAAGGTATTGTATTGCACCCAAAAATTCGATACCGAGATCTCACCGGAAATGCATGTTTTGTGATACCGTGAATAAAACACATTTTTAGAAAAACGTCCGTGTGTGTGTCTGTGGGCCGCATAGCTCAAAAACGAAATACTTAAATACCAAACATTCTGTAATGTTTATCTCGATTAGCATGATTTAAATGGAAGAATAAGCTTTATAACAATAATGTATTACAGAGTTGTAGAGAAAGTCATGTGAATGTGGCACATCAGAATTTTTCCACAAATTCTCTATTGGATTAATGTCCAGAGATTGGGGTGGTGGCTGCATCCAGTGGCGAGTGTCATACGACAACCACAGCCTTGCATTTTGAGATATATGTTTGAAACCATTGTCTTGTATGAAGATATAATCCCCGGAAACACTCATTTTATTTACACTTCTGGATAGATGTGGTTTTAGGATTTTGATGGAAATGTTGTGGTCCATAATTCCACCAATAAAACACAAACCCCCACACCTTTTGCACTCATGCATCACCGTACAAGTAGTACTGATTCTACTCTGTTTATTCGAAGTTGTAATATTTTACTCTTCAATTTTTTTTCTCCACACTGTTACTCACCTATTTGACTAATTAACCAAATTTACTGTCGTCAGTAAACACAACTCCGGGCTATCTATTCTGTGACTCGAGGCTTTCCAACGAGACTCCTGCACGAAGCCTCTGGTCTACCATACCTGGAGGACGAGATTAGGCGTCGGGCAACAAAATTCAACGAAGGGTTACCATTCCATCGGAGCGCCCTCGTTAGGTCTCTTGGGGATTACGATCCCACAAACCGCCGCTTCAGGCGATACCGGCTTCCCCGCATGGCTTGCGGGCATCCCCGGTAACGAAGGAGCACCACCATTAGCTGCTACGGCTAAGCTCCTTATTATCCTTCAAGAGTTGCTTGGATTCAAAATTTAATCTCAAGAAACATTTTGATAAAAACACACCAGCTGTGCACAAGGGCCGTTGCACCATCAAGGCAACCGTCGAGGAGCAATATTCGCCTCCTCCTGTCACTCCACAACCCCAAAACACACCCGCCATCCTACAAAACCCACAATCCCGTCAGAACGTGGTTAAGTTCTCTCTGAGAACAGGGACACGTCTAACACACCTCGGGCTGCCCTCAGCCTGCCAATCACTGGGCCCGTGCTGAACAGACTTTCCTGTATGAATTTGAACTTTAGTAACAAATTTTGGAGCACTTAGTTTTGAGTTTTCTTGACTCCTCTGTTTAGCGAAAGTATTTCTGCTTCAAATAGAACTACAGGACGACCAGTTCTTGAATAGTTTTCATGTTTTATGTTGTCTAAACCCATATAACAGTAATCGTTTTCACTGTAATGATAGATCTGTTAATGGTTTCTGCAATTTATTGAAAAGTGTTTCCTTTACGAAACAGCCTGATGACGATTTCTCTCTCTTTTGTAGTTTCGCAACTTTTGCAAGTTTTTTTACTTAAAAATGGCTCAACGGCTTTTAAAACAGAAAATGAACTATCAAATGCAGTAGATAAACCACAACTGCTCAAGGAAAGGGAGAGGGGTGCGAATCAGTGAGGCATATCATCTCATGTCCTATTTATTAGACGAATACTTGTACATCAAATGGGATATGATTTTAAATTACGCTAAATTGTTCAATTGTTCCGAACTAAAACAGCGTTCTATTTCTAAATTTAGATATTAACCGATGAAAAGAAATAGTTATCGTTTGTTCCTTAGCTATATTTTTACTTTCTCTACACGTACTATGTACCTAGTGTATAGAGAAGGTATTGCATTCCACTCAGAAATTCGATACCGAGATTTCACCGGAAATACATGTTTTGGGTCCCCCTGAATCAAAAAAAAAAAAAAAGCATTTATAGAAAAAAGTCCGTGTGTGTATCTGTGGATAGCATAGCTCAAAAGGAAAATACCGTTGAATACCAAACTTGCTATTTAAGTTTGGTATCTTCCAAGGACGCGACACGAAGATTTTCAAGAACATCCTCCCACCCCAACTACCCTTTACATGGAATTTTTTTTCGAAAATTTTGATTTTTACAAAAATGTCTAACGATTTTGATTAAAATGTCGTATATTAAATATATTTACTTGACAAATAAGCTGTATATCTTGAATTTTCTGGGAATACCCTCTGAAGACTATTAATATTCTGGATGAATTTTACGGAATTTTGCATAACTGCTAAACCGTAAGAGATGAACAAAAACTTACCACACAAAAAATATAGAACACGTTAAAACACACACTTTGTGTTACATACATTTTTTCTTGGAGTTGATCGTTTTTGAGATATTCCTTTTGGGGGGGGGGTTCAGCTTTGAAAAACCTACTTTTCTCATACAGAAATGTGTCAACTCCTGTCGATACAAACAAAGAAACTTCAGTTATATAGCAACCAGCTTTTGACTATCACGTAAATCTATGATACTCCCTTATTTCGCTTCTACTTACAAGGAAGCAAGTAATAAGACTATTTCTGCTGGTTTTTTCTCGGTTAGCATTAAGTAAATGGGAGCATAAGCTTTTTAACAATGATTTGTTGCAGAGATGTAGAGAGTCATGTGAATGGAACATGATATTGTTAATGATTGTTCTTTATATATTCTCTCCTATGGTCAGACGAATACTTGTTGGAGTACATTGCACATAAGAAAGAATCGCCGAAAAATTCGATACCGAGATTTCACCGGAAATACATGTTTTGAGTCCTCCCGAATAAATAGAAAAACATTTTTAGAAACATATGCATCCAGTTTTCTCTCTCTCTCTCTCTCTCTCTCTCTCTCTCTCTCTCTCTCTCTCTCTGAGTGTGTGTGTGTGTGTGTAGCATGCTCAAAAACGAAAAATCTGTTGGTATTTAAGTTCACTGTCTTCTAAGGATACGACACAGAGATTTTCAAGAAAATCCCCCCACTCTTAATTACCCTTTATATGGAACATTTTTCGAACATCTTGATTTTCTCAAAAACGGCTCTAACGTTTTTGATTAAAATGCCATGTGTTTAAGATATTTTCATGTCAAACGAAAGGTATATCTTGAATTTCCTGGGAATAGCCTCTGAAGACTAGTGATAGCTTAATTCAAAATCTTCTCGGGCTTCTAGCCAGTTTTTACCGGGCTAGAAGCCCGAGAAGATTTTGAATTAACACGTCGCCAGGAAAGCTTCAGTTCTTATTTTAGTGATAGCTTATTCTGGATAACTTTATGTAACGGATAAACCTTAAGAGATAGACAGTAACATACTTTACAAAAATTGTAGATCTCGTTTTTTTTTTTTTTTTTATTTTTTATTTAATTTTTCGAGTGGAGGGGAAAAATCCACCTTATGGACTAACCCGGGCAAGCCCGGAGTGTCGGGGTCTCCCATGTGGGCATACCGACTAAAAAAACCCCTCCACCGGTATTAGAAGGAAGAAAGGAGAGGCGGTACCGCATGATTGCACCCGCGGATTCAAGGCGATAATATAACTGACTGCAGGGTGTAGTCAGAGGGGTGAAATGAGGACCGGGAGACAGACTTGACCGAGGCCCAGACTGCCACCGCGGAGTATTCGGGGAGAGGAATGAAGGAATTCTAGGGTGAAGGATGGAGTTAGTGCTGGTTGACTCTGTTGAGCCAGTCGTTGTATCCTGGGACGTTTTCGAGCCTAAGCCCATGGCGTCTACTTTGGATGTTGAACTTGGAAGTTTGAGGTGCCGACTTCTCCAGTAGAGCTCTCACCTCCTCCCTGAAGATGAGTCGGATATCGGTGACTGCTGTTGCTATTGCTTGGTGAAGTTCTGTGTGTGAAGTGGTGCTGTCCTGTTCCTGAAGCCTGTCCTCCAAGGCCGTCAGCTTAGCCGTAAGAATCAGGACCTCCGCGTGGAGGTCCTGAATGGCCTCACTTAGGCCCTGGATTTCCTGCTGCAGGATGGTTGGTGTTGGTTGTTGAGTCTGCGGAGATGGTTGTGTAGATGATGGTGTCCGGGCTGGTTTAGGCGATGAGTGCCTGCTCTTTGGGTAGCTGGGGCACTGGGCTTGCCCGGTGAAATGTCCCGTACCACCACAGGTGGCACAGAACCGGCGGCGGTGGCGGAGGTCGTGCCCAGTGCACTCCGAAGTGTATGCGTTGGTGCCACAGTAGTGGCACTTCGGCGGCGAAGAGCAGTCTTCTTGGCTGTGCCCGTAGGCACAGCAGCGACGGCAGGGCCGGTGTCTTTCCTGTCTGCTTGCCTCAACGTGCAGAAGTCGCCCTAATAAGGGCAACCCTGACGCCAAGACAGCCTCCAGGTCTGATCGGTCCTGTAGCTCCACCCTAACTAGTGGTGTCGGGCCCCGGTCACACATAATTCTAGTGGCCCTCGAACATGAAGGCCATCTAGATTGTGCAACGGCGAGGAGGTGCCGGGTGGAGAGATCCCGAGGGACCCCCCTAACCACGGCACTGTACCGGGGCGTCGACGGCGTGGAGCTCAGCGGTGGCGGCGATGTAGTGTTGGCTGCCGGTGAAGCAGCGGCGGCGGTCGGCGGCAGTGGTGATGGTGAGCGCGGCAAAGGTGCAGCGCTCACTGCCGGCGTAACGGCAGGTGGCGGAGATGCCGGTGAGCGCTTCCTACCGGCGGTTGCCGGAGAAGCGGTGGCTGCTGTAGGAGCTGCTGGTCTGCGTTGTTGCTTCCTCTTCGGCATCTCGAAGCGAAGTCCGAGCCCGATCTCGTCAAAACCACAATTAGTATCATATACATTTTTTCCATAGAGTTAGCTGTTTCCAAGATATTCCTTGTTATGATTTGAATTTTAAGCTACATAAACTTTTCTCAAGACAACCATAAACCCCCGGTCTAGTGGTAACAGGTTCCCAAGGTCGCGGTTAAATCCCGGCGGAGGGTATGGGGTTTTTCGGGCGTAAACTTCCTTGGAAGGGATGGTCAACAGCTGGTTGCTATGTGACTGAAGTTCCTTTGTTTGTACGGACAGGATTGACAAATTCCTGTATGAGAAAAGTATAAGTTTTTTAAAGCTGAAAACAAAAACAAGGAATATTTCAAAAACGATCAACTCCACGAAAAAAAAGTATATAACATAAATTGTGTGTTTTAATGTGCTCTACATTTTCTGTGCAGTAAGTTTTTTATCCATCTCTTACGGTTTAGCATATATGCAAAATTCCGTAGAATTCATCCAGAATAAAGTAGTCTTCAGAGGCTATTCCCAAAAATTTCAAGATATACATTTAGTCAGGTAAATATCTGTAATATACGATATTTTAATCAAAATCGTTAGTCATTTTTTAGAAAATCAACATTTTCGAAAAAAGTTCCATGTAAAGAGTAGTTGTGGGTGGGGGGATTTTCTTGAAAATCTTCGTGTCGCATCCTTAGAAGATACGAAACCTAATTACCAAATTTGGTTTTTAACGGACTTTTCGTTTTTGAGCTATGCTATCCACAGACACACACGGACCTTTTTGTAAAAATTTTTTTTTTTGATTCAGGGGGACCAAAATCATTATTTCCGATGAAATCTCGGTATCGAATTTTGGGTGGAATACAATAGCTTCTCTATACACTATGTACATAGTTCGTATAAAGAAAGTAAAAAAAAAAGAAAAGAAAAAAAAACAAAAAAAAAAAAAAACAGAGATTTATACTCGACATTAGATTTTTCCTCTTCGTTTTCGATGGTTCAAAACTGGGCTACTGAATATAAAGGTCATACTTCCACGATGAGGAGCGCCCAGGGCGTCCCAAAACCGTTACGACCGAATTAACTGTTACTTTAAAAACTTCAAAGATAAGAAATCTTATCATTTCCCAAAACTAATAGTTTACTTGTGACAAAAACCAATGCCGCCTCAATGGTGGCCGATTGAAGGTAAGCTCATATTGTAAAGGGGCTTTAGACCGTCCAAAAATTCGATGTCAAGATTTCACCGGAATATATAAGTCCTTTGAGTCCGAAAAAAGCATATTTAGAAAAAGGTCTTTAGAAAAAGCCCGTGCGTGCGCGTGTGTGTGTGTGTGTACAGCATAGCTCGAATACGAAAAGACCGTTAAACTTGGTATTTATGTTCAGTACCTTTCAAGGACGCGACATGAATTAAAAAAAGAAAAAATCTTCCCGCCACAAACTAACTTGTCTATGGAAAAAATTTTAAAAATGGCTATAACGATTTTAATTAAAATGTCGTATATTAAAGATATTTATATCACAAATAAAATGTGTGTTTTGAATTTTTTGGAATAGCCTCTGTAGACCGCTTTTTTCTGGATGAGTTTTGCAGATTTTGCATAACGGTTAAATCTTTATTATTATTAGGAGTCTTCAATCCTTGGATTGGTTTGCACAATCCAATCCAAGGTTAAATCTTAAGATATAGAAAAAATTTACTGCACAAAACATGTAGATCTCGTTAAAACACATAATTTAGTCAATTATTTCATATACGTTTTTATGAGAGTTGACCGTTTGAGATATTCCAATTTTAAACTTAAACTTTCTCAAACGGGAAGTGACGTTTCGTTTCATCTCTTATGTTTTACTGCAGGCCATGCAAAGCTAAACGAATTTCAATTCTTTCACATAGTTTTTAAAAGATTTGACTATTGATTTAGCCTAGTGTATACCCTTATTTCCCTTCTACTTAAAGGAAGCAAGTAAAAAACCAATTTCTGCTAATGTTTATCTTGATTAGTATGTCATAGATAAAAGAATGATATTTTATAAGGAAAGTTGTTTGTGTGAATGGAACACATCAGATTTTTCATGGCTACTTTAGAAAGTTTCCCCAACATTTCATAACAGTAAGAGTAAAGGGGGTTCATCACTACACGCTACAGACGAAGGAGCAGTTCATACAGAGCAGTGGCGACAGATCAAAGTGCACCAGAACAAAAACAGTTTCAACTGTAGGAAAAATCATGGCTACAGTTTTCTGGTATTTTCGTGGTGATATACTCATATACTAGACGTCCAGAAGGGCACAGCCATCTCCAGGGAGTATTACGATTCAATATTGGACCAAATGAAGACCCACACCTTGAGAAAAAGAAAGTTTTCGTTTACCACGATCCGTCTTCATACAACTGGATTTTCACTGCATAACCTTCACTTTCAGATCCGCCATGTTTGGTTCCCAGCGATTATCTTTTGTTCCCAAACCTGAAGAAATGGCTATAAAGACGAAGATTCACATCAAACGAGGTAGAAGCTGAGAAAGGTGGTTATTTTGAACTATTGGACAAATCTTATTTTACTAAAATGTTTAACGCTGGAAAGTCGTTGGGCTAAATGTATCGATTTTCAGAGTGACCATGTTGGGGGGGGGGGTTTATCTTAAGTCTGTTTTCATGGCCACGATATTGCTATTTACGCGTGATTTGCATTTCGTTTTATTTTACTTTCTCTGCCAAGTAGCATCGTACAACGAACATACGAGTAGGTAGAGACGTTATTGTATTCCACCCCAAAAATTAGCTACCGAGATTTAACCCGAAATACATGTTTTAGGATACCCTGAATAAAAAATAATCGTGTTTAAATAAGTCTATGCTATCCTGTGGACAGCACAACTCAAACACGTAGTTCAGCATCTTCCAAGGATGCGACACGAAGATTTTTAGGAAAATTCCTCCACCCTCCAACTATTCTTTACATGGGGCATTTTCCGAAAATTTGTATTTTCTCAAAAATGGCTAACGATTTTAGTAATCAAAATACCATATGCTTAAGATATTTTTATGACAATGAAATGTGTCTCGAATTTTCTTGGGATAGCCTCTGAAGACATCTTCATTCTAGAGGACTTATGTATAACTGGTGAACCGTTAACAGATAGACAAAAAGCTACTACACAAAAAAATGTAGATCTCGTTAAAACACACATTTTATGTCATGTGTTTTACTTACAAGGAAGTAATAAGACCAATTCTGCTAATGTTTTTCTCGATTAACATGATGTGGACACAAAACTAATATTTTTTAAGAGTAAGTTGCTTGTGGAACATAGGCCTATGAATAGAACACATAAGATTTTAAAGTTAACCTATGTACCTATATTGTTTTTTGTAACAAAAATTACAACCTCAATGATGGTCGATTAAATGTAAGCGAATTTGCTTACATTTCAAAGGGCTTTTTAGGCCTGTCCACCATTTTACACAAACTTTGGTCTGAAAAGGTCGGTCTTCTACTTATATAAAAATACACCAGCCCAAAGCAGGAGTTAAATGCGCAGTCCCTCACGCCAAAGTCGCGGATTCAGACCCAGCAGAGGGCAATAAGTTTTTCGGGCTAGAAATCCTTAGCTAGGCTTTCTTCGAAAGGAAAATAACGGCGTTGGTCCTGTGTCGTAGATTTACGGCATGTAAAAGAACCTCAAGCCTGATAAAGAATCGGCACAATTACATTTATTTATTATTTTATACTTTATTTGCTTCTTTACCATTACTATTAGGTATTATATATGTATATAATAATTTAAATTATTTAGTTTTTTCATTGTTATATATATATAAATAATTTTACGAATTTATTTTTATATATTAGAATAATTTTAGCTTTTTTAGTTAAAATACCTATATATTTAGTGCATTTATGATTACCTAAAGCTCGTACCTATAGAATGGGACGCTAAGAATCTCAGCATTTAAAGAGCGTCCATAAACCAAACTCAATTACAATTTCCCCACGCCAAGATGAGCAAACGCAAAAGCACCGATACTAAGTACTTCTCAGAAATAGAAATGCATGTATGTGATTCGTTTATAATTGAAGCGGCAGCAACAAATACGGCTTCGAATTACTTCTTGGCACTTTGATAACTTAAATACCTGCTCTAGTTGTTCTTTCGCTCCTATGGATCTAATCGCTAACCTTTCACTCAATGGCATCTAATATCGCTCTAATTAAGGTCGGTTACATGTATTTTCTGGCTATCGGTGCATGTCCCGATGCATTCTTGATTAACATGTAATGAAGTCTGACATTAATATGTAAACCTTGTTAAAGCGATCACATGCAGAACAGAACTTAATGAAAATGCGCTGGCTGATGGATCCAAACTAGATCACAAGAAATAGATGGACTGCAGAGTCTGTAGTTAGAGGTAAATACGTTTATTGGTCAAGTTGTGGATACATCACGAAATGCAATGTTGCTTTGTGCTCGACTAACACCGTAAAGAAAATCCAATTTCCCAGAATAGTTTCTAAATGCAAGTGTTCCAATATGCAACGGTTTCTACATTGATATGCACCATTCAAAAGTTTTACGATGAAATAATACTTACATGAAAAATATATGATCCATTCACATCACTTTATATGCTCAGCAAACAAACAAATCTTACAAAACATTATTTGATCTGCGTAACGCTAATCAAGGTAAAATTTGCCAGAATTCTTATTTCCTTATTTGTAGAACGGAAGTAAGCTAAAGCGACACTCAAACATTTTAAAGCCTATCGCGCCATTGAAATTCCGTTCTCTTCCCATGGCCAGATATAAAACCAAAGAGATATGAAACGGATGAGGGCTTCCTGTATGAGAAAAGTTTAAGTATTTTAAAACCGAAACCAATACCTGGGAGTTTCTCTAAAATCGTTAGCTGTACCAAAAAAGTATGACAAATTGTGTGTTTAAACGACAGCTACATTTTGTGCTGTAAATATTTGTCTACTTCTCATACAGGAATTTGTCAACTCCTATCCATACAAACAAAGGAACTTCAGTCACATAGCAACCAGCTTTTGACTATCAGTTTAACCTATGGTTTCCCTTATTTTGCTTCTATTTACAAGGTAGCGAGTAATAAAACTGTTTCCGCTAATTTTTTCTTGATTAGCATGAAGTAAATAGAAGCATAAGTTTTTTAACAACAATTTGTTACACAGATGTAGAGAAATTCACGTGAATGGAACACATAAGATTTTTTTCTTTCCTGTCCCCCCCCCCCATTTATATGGCCCCCTTTAACCTATATGGTCATATCGGGGGCTTTTAAGAAATAACTCATCAACTGTAGGTTCTTGAGCGTAGGGTTTTTAAACATATTCATTTCTGCAAACACAAACTCATTCATCCTCACATACATATATTTCTAGACTCTGTGGAGGATAGGGAATGATTCTGGTTAAAGAAGAGGTAGGAATCGTACCCAGGACCGCCGGGTGAGAAGCCAGCTCGCGCGTGTATATATGCCTAGACAGCATAACTCAAAAACGAAAAGTTGGTTAAATACCAAACTTGGCATTTGAATTCAATACCTTCTAAGATACAATACGAACATTTCCAGGACAAACCCCCCCTCCCCAAACTATCCTTTACATGGAACATTTTTCAAAATTATCGATCGCCCCCTCCCCAAAATGGTTGTCAATTTAGATTAAAATACAGCATATTAAAGATATTTGCATGACAAATAACATGTATATATCCTGAATTTTCTAGGAATAGCCTCTGGAAACGTCTTTATTCTGGATGAATTATGCATAAATGGTAAACCGTAAGAGATAGGTAAAAACTTATTTCCTAATAAGTGTAGAGATCGTTAAAGTGCACAATTAATGTCATATTCATTTGTTTCGTGGAGTTAAACATTTTTTATACATTCCTTGTTATTTTTTTTTTATGCAGCTTAACGTCCTTTAACCTGGTTGGTCACATCGAACGATGAATGAAATTCATGAAATGATGCTCAAATGATCTCGGGGTCCGAGAGCTTAAAGTTACTCGACATTCATCTTCTCAGGATAAGGGAAAACCCCGAAAAATACCTTATCCGGGTAACTCACCCTAAGCGAGATTCCAACTCACGACCTGTTGAATGTGAAGCAGGCATGTTACCACCAATATACCCAGGCGGGCTATTCCTTATTATTGATTTCAGTTTTAAAATACTTAAAACGTATCACATGTTTGTCAACTCCTGGCAATGCTAAGAAAAGATTTGACTATCGCGTTAGCCTAGTGTATTCCCTTATTTCCCTTCTACTTACAAGACAGCAAGAAATAAGATTAATTCTGCTAATGTTTATCTCCAATAGCATTAAGTAGGTAGAAGAATAAGGGCTTTAACAATAAATTTCAACCGAGATTAGAGAAAGTGATGTGAATACAACACGTTAGATTTTTTAAAATTAATTGGTTTGTCTTAAAATTTAGATCCTACCGTATTTAACACAGTAAAAATCGGATCATATGGCACGCAAAACCAGTTCACCATCGACAGTGGCCCTTTTCCAAAAAAAGGCTATACATTCCTGAAGTAGATGAAAAGTGGACTTTTGTAAGAATGTGTGTTGCAGAATAGGTGGAGAAAGTTATGTGAATAGAACATATATTTTTTATTTTGTAGAAAATATTAATTTATTAATATTATCCTTGCCAACACGTGACTATACGTAGACGTCTGAAACTTTACACGTGAAAGTTAACAACTACCATAGCAACATAGCCATCTTCACCACATCTATGAAACATGAGAAGTTTTAGAATGCCTCGTAGGTACATCACTGTTTTTTTGTTTATGTAAGGGTATGCTTTTTATAGATGTTTGTCAACAGAGGCATGATTCTTTATATAAGCGAATTCCATATTACACTTTACTTCAGTCTTTTAGGAACTCGATTACCTGGGCGTCTTTATTCGTCATCTCCAGGATGAGTCCCCGTGATCATATTCGTACAGCGTTATGAAACTCTCCTCAGCGAACAAGCGCCCAGCAAGCGAAGCTTAACCTAAATTATTGGGAGCACATTTAACAGGAAAAGAAAGGTCTCTTCTGCCAAACATGCAAATACAAATCAATAGCAAAGTAAAACAATAAAACTATCTTTGCTCAAGAAACTAAGTAGATCATTTGCTTAGATGTCGAAAATACTTAATATTATCTCGTATTGGGGTTTGGATGAATTTGGTTGGTTCGCTTTGAACATTATAAGCAAATATATTGCGCACTAAGGGATGTAATGCTTATTGTTATATGAAAACGTGGTTTAAGTGGAAATAACAATATTAAACTTAAAATGATAGTACAATAAACTGTTTGTGTTTGTAAGTATTAATGATGTTTTTTGTAAACTGTATACTGTTTTCTAACATAACTGTATTTGGACACTGAAATTTAACATGTTTAACTGAAACGGGGCTCATACATAAATCACAATATGGTGGTGTTTCTTTTTGCAGTGACTGTGCCGCAAACAAATCTTTCACTGCATCATGCTAATCAAGATAAACATAAGCAGAACTAGTTTTTTCACTTGTTTCCTTGTAAGTAAAAGGGAAACAAGGACATTCACAGGCTAAAGCGATAGTCAAGTCCTTGAAAAACGGGTCGAAATGTGAAACAATTGAAATCCCATTTTCTTTTCTTGCCAGGAGTAAAAAAACGAGAAACGAGAAGAAAGATGTCTTCCCGTTCTAGAAAAATTTAACTACTTTAAAACTGATACCAATAATCCGGAATATCTCAAAAACGGTTAAATCTACAAAAAAAAAAAAAAAAAAAAAAATGTAAATAACATTAATTGTGTGTTTTAATGAGATCCACATTTTTAGTAATTTTGTCTATTTCTTATGGTTTGCCAGCTATTCAAGTCATCCAGAATGAAGAGGTCTGAAGAGGTCTTCAGAGGCTATTCGCAGAGAATTCAAAATATACATTTCATATGTCATAACAATATCTTAAATATAAGGAATATTAATCAAAATAGTAAGAGCCATTTTTGGGAAAATACAATTTTTCGAAAAATGTTCCATATAAAGGGTAGTTGGTCGTAGGGAGGATTTTCTTAAAAAAAAAAAAACAAAAAAAAAAAAGTGTCGCATCCTTGGTAGATACTCAACTTAAATATCAAATTTGGTATTTAACTGACTTTTCGGTTTTGAGCTATGCTGCACACACACACACGGACATGTTTCTAAAAATGTTCTTTTATTTTAAATCAGGGAGCCTCAAAACATGTATTTCCGGTGAAATCTCTGTATCGAATGTTTGGGTGCATTACAATACCTTCCCTATACACTATGTACATAGCACGTATAGAGAACGTTAAAAAAAAAACACCTGTGTTCCATTCACATGACTTTCTCTACATCTAATTATTGTGAAAAAGCTTATTCTTCTATTCACTAAATGCTAATCGAGAAAAAAATTAGCAAAAAGCGTCTTATTACTTGCTTTCGGGAAAGTAGAAGGGAAATAAAGGAATACACTAGGCTAAAGTGATAGTCAAAAACTGGTTGTCATGTAATTGAAGTATCTACCTTGTTTATACGGACAGGAGTTGACAAATTTCCGTATGAGAAAAGTATAATTATTTTATAGCTGAAACCAATAACAAGGGATATCTCAAAAACGATATGTAGCATAAATTGTGTGTTTTAACGAGCTCTAAATTTTCTATTACGTAAGTTTTTGTCTATCTCTTACATTATTCTAAAATTATTCTAAAAATACTTTTTTTTGGATTTAGGTCTCAAAACATATATTTCCGGTGAAATCTCTGTATCAAAGTTTTGGGTGCAACACATTACGTATAGAGGTGGTAGCGTGTCTGCTTCACATTCAAAAAGTCGTGATTTCGAATCTCGCTTAGAATGAGTTATCCGGATAAGGTTATTTTAGGGGTTTTCCCTTATCCTGAAAAGACGAATGTTGAGTAACTTTAAGCTCCATGGACCCCGAGATCATTTTGAGCATCATTTCACCAATTTCATTCATCGTCCGATATGACCAACCAGGTTAAAGGACGTTAAGAAACATGTATAAAGAAGGTAATTAAACAATACAGTTAATGGTAGAATGAAACAAAACGAAATATAGGCGTACTTTACTTTTCGGATCTTCCAATTGTCATGTCACTTCAGTTTCTATATCATAGGCACATAACCGACGTTATCCTTGTTAATTTTTCTTTTGATTTTACTACTTATAGTAAGTAGGGGAATACTGCATACAGCCGAAAATTCGATTTTGAGATTTCACCGAAATATATTTTGAGACCCCCTTTACCCCCTTCAATAAGCGTTTTAGAAAGTGTATGCGGCTATGTGTGTCTATGAATAGCATAACTTGGTGTTTATGTTGAGACGTGAGCTCCGTAAAGGATTATAGAACCAACAATTTAAACTCAATATCTGACGAAAAAATTGTTAAAAAGATAAGGCAAAAATCATTGTTTTTAAAATTAACAGCTACAAAGGAGAAGAAGTAGTTAAGCTTTGAAAAGAAACCACCTTTAAAATACATACAATACATACAATAATTAATAGCGAAGTAGCCGTTAGTTCAGCTTTGAATTGCTAATGTGGGATTAATGCCGAGGTCACCTTTCATATCGCAACCATTTAGAAATTACGCGGTCTTGAATGTTTTTATGCTTCACGCGTTATGAAAAGTTTGTCTTTCTCGCATAATTACAAGCTTAAAAACATCTGATGTGTTCCATTCACATGACTTTCTCTACATCTGTGCAACAACTTTTAGTTAATAACCTTGTGCTTCTATTTACTTCATGCTAATCGAGAAACATTAGCAGAAATAGTCTTATTATTTGCTTCCTTGTAAGTAGAAGCGAAATGAGGGAGTACCATAGGTTAAAATGATGGCCAAAAGCTGGTTGCTATGTAACTGAAGTTCCTTTGTTTGTATGGACAGGAGTTAAATTCCTATATGAGAAAAGTATGCTTTTCAAAGCAGAAACAAAAAACCAAGAATATCTTAAAAATGATCAACTTCACGAAAAAAATGTATATAACACACATTGTGTGTTTTATCGCGAGCTACATTTTCTGTAGAGTAAGGTTTTGTCCATCTCTTACGGTTTAGCAGTTATGCACAATTCCGTAAAATTCATCCAGAATCTTCAGAGGCTATTCCCAGAAAATTCAAGATATAATTTTATTTGCCAGGTAAATATCTTTAATATACGATATTTTAATCAAAATCGTTAGAGCCATTTTTAAGAAAATCAACATTTTCGAAATTTTTTCCATGGAAAGGGTAGTTTGGGGTGGGGGATTTTCTTGAAAATCTTCGTGTCGCATCCTTGGAAGATACCAAACTTAAATACCAAGTTTGGGCTTTAACGGTCCTTTCGTTTTTGCGCTATACTGCACACAGACACACACATACACACAGACATACACACACATTCACACATACACATACACACAGACAGACACACAAAGAGGGCATTTTTCTAAAAATGTTTTTTTTTTAATTCAGGGAGTCTCAAAACATGTATTTCTGGTGAAATCTCGGTATCAATTTTTGGGTACAATACAATACCTCCTCTATACACTATGTACGTAGTTCGTATTGAGAAAGGAATAAGGTGTTGCATTAACATGACTTTCTCTACCTGTTCTTCAAAGTATTGTTTGAAAATTAATATTTTTATCTACATTATGCTAATCGAGATAAGCATTGCCGAAATAACCATATTACTTATTTCCTCGTAACTAGAAGGGAAATAAGGGAATACACTGTGCTAAAGCGATAGCCAAAACTTTTAAAAACTGTCTCTATGCAATGCAATTTAAATTCGGGTTCTGTATATGGCTGGAACAAAAAAGAGAGATGAAACGAATGACTACTTCCCGTCTGACAAAAATAGTTAGGTATTTTAAAATTTATACCAATAACCCTGGTATTTCGGAAATACTTAATTCCGCAAAAAATATACCTGACATGAATTGTGCCTTTTAACGAGATCTATATTTCTTCTGTAGTAAGATTTTATCTATCTCTTACGGTTTACCGGTTATGCAAAATTCCTTCAAAATGAAGAGGTGTTTAGAGGCTATTCCTAAAAAAATTTAAGATACACATTTTATTTGCGATGAAAGTATCTTAAACATATGATATTTTGATCAAAATCTTTAGAGCCAATTTGAAAAAAGTCTAAATTTTCGAAAAAGTTTCTACATAAGTTATAATTTGGGGAGGGGGGATTTTCTTTAAAATCTTGTGTCGCATTCTTGGAAGATTAACTTAAATACCAAGTATGGTATTTAACGTACATTTCGTTTTTGAGATATGCTGTTCACACACACACACACACACACACACACACACACACACACACACACATACATACATACACATACACACACACCTTTTTCCAAAAACTCTGATGTGTACCATTCACATGACTTTCTCTACATCTCTGCAACAAATGATTCTTAAGAAGCCTATACTTCCATTTACTTCATGCTAATCAGAAAAAATTAGCAAAAGCAGTCTTATTACTTGCTTCCTTGTAAGTAGAAGCGAAATAAGAGAGTACCATAGGTTAAAGTGATAGTCAAAAGCTGGTTGCTATGTCACTGAAGTTCCTTTGTTTGTATGGAAAGCAACTGACAAATTCCTATATGAGAAAAGTATAAGTTTTTCAAAGCAGAAACCAAAAACAAGGAATGTCTCAAAAACGATGAACTCCACGAAAAAATGTATATAACATAAATTGTGTGTTTTAACGTCCTCTACATTTTTCGTGTAGAAAAAGCTTATTCTTCTATCTACTTCATGCTAATGGAGATAAACATAAATGCCTTCTTGTAAGTAGAAGGGAAATAGATCACACTAGGCTAAAACAATAGGCAATTCTTTTAAAAGCTGGTGTGAATGAAATCCTTTTCTTTGTGTAGCAAAGAGTTGCCAAATCCCCACATGTGAAACGTTTTAAGTATTTTAAAACGGAAACCAATAATAAGGAATAACTCTAAAATGGTAAACTATACGATAAAAATGTGTATGACATAAACTGTTTGTTTGAACGAAATTCTACATATTTTGTGTAGTAAGGTATTTGTCTTATCTCTTACGGTTTTCTAGTTAAACAAAATTCATCGAGAATAAGGTAGTCTTCAGAGGCTATTTCTAGAAAATTCAAGGTATACATTATATTTGTCTTACAAGTATGTTTAATATGCGGTATTTTAATAAAAATTGTTACAGCCATTTTTGAGAAAATGAAAATGTTCGAAAATTTTTGCAATTAAGGAAGGGTATTTTGGGTTGAGGAGGTTTTTCGCACAATTCGGGTCGCATCCTTGGAAGATACTTAACTTATATACCAAGTTTGGTATTTTACTGACGTTTCGTTTTTGAATTATCGTGTTCACAGACACGCGGACACATAAGGACCTTTTTTTAAATTGCTCCTTTTTTATACAGAGGATTCTAAAACGTCTATTTCCGGTGAATTTTTCGGTGAAATGCAATATCTTCTCTATACGCTATATACATAGTACGCGTAGAAAAAGTAAAAAATCTGATATGTTCCATTCACATGACTTTCTCTATATCATTGCAACAAATTATTCTATTTACTTCATCTAATGGAGCAAAAATTAGCAGAAATAGTCTTACTTGCTTCCTTGTTAGTAGAAGCGAAATAAGGGGGTACCATAGGTTAAAGTGATAGTCAAAAGCTGGTTGCTCTGCGACTGAAGTTCTTTGTTTGTATGGACACGAGTCCACAAAGTCTGTATGAGAAAAGTAAGTTTATAGCTGAAACAAAAAACAAGGAATATCTCAAAAACAAGTTCTTCTTGTTAGTAGAAGCGAAATAAGGGGGTACTATAGGTTAAAGTGATAGTCAAAAGATGGTTGCTCTGCGACTGAAGTTTCTTTGTTTGTATGGACACGAGTTCACAAAGTCCTGTATGAGAAAAGTAAGTAAGTTTTTATAGCTGAAACAAAAAACAAGGAATATCTCAAAAACAATCAACTCCACGAAAAAAATGTATGTAACATAAATTGTGTGTTTTAAGGTGTTCTATATTTGTTGTTTGGTAAGTTTTTGTCCATTTCTTACGGTTTAGAAGTTATGCAAAATTCCGTAAAATTGACCCAGAATAAAGTAGTCTTCAGAAGCTATTCCCAGAAAATTCCCAATATACATTTTATTTGTTAGGTAAATTTGTTTAATATACGATATTTTAATCAAAATCGTTAGAGCCATTTTTTAGAAAATCAGAATTTTCGAAAAAAGTTCCATGTAAAGGGTAGTTGGGATTGAGGGGATTTTTCTCAAAATCTTCGTGTCGCATCCCTGGAAGATACTAAACTTAAATACCAAGTTTGGTATTTTACCGACTTTTCGTTTTTGAGTTATCGTGTTCACAGACACACGGACACACACACACACACACACACACACACACACACACACACACACACACGGACCATTTTCTGAAAATACTTTTTACTTTCTCCATACGCACTATGCACATTGTGTATAGAGAAAGTATTGCACTCCCCCAAAAATTCGATACCGAGATTTCACCGGAAATATATGTTTTAGGGTCCCCAATATCCAAAAAAAGCATTTTCACAAAAAGGTGCGTGTGTGTGTGTCCGTGTGTCTGTGAACACGATAACTCAAAAACGAAAAGTCGGTAAAATACCAAACTTGGTATTTAAGTTTAGTATCTTCCAGGGATGCGACACGAAGATTTTGAGAAAAATCCCCCCACCCCCAACAACCCTTTACATGGAACTTTTTTCGAAAATTTTGATTTTCTCAAAAATGGCTCTAACGATTTTGATTAAAATTTCGGATATTAAACTTATTTACCTGACAAATGAAATGCATATCTTGAATTTTCTGGGAATAGCCTCTGAAGAGTAGTTTATTCTGGATGAATTTTACTAAATTTTGAATGACTGCTAAACCGTAAGAGATGGACAAAAACTTACTACACAAAAAATGTAGAGCACTTTAAAACACACAATTTATGTTATATACATTTTTTTCGTGGAGTTCGTCGTTTTTGTGACATTCCTTATTTTAGGTTTCTGCTATGAAAAACGTATACTTTTCTCATACAGGAACTTGTCAATTCCTATCCATATAAACAAAGGAACTTCATTGACATAGGAACCAGCTTTTGACTATCAGTTTAACCTACGGTTGTCCATTATTTCGCTTCTACTTACAAGGAAGCGAGTAATCAGACTATTTCTGCTAATTTTTTCTGATTAGCATAAAGTAAATAGAAGTATAAGCTTTTTAAGAATTGTTTGTTGCAGGGATATGGAGAAAGACATGTGAATGGTACACATCAGATTTTTTTTTATACAGGGGGACCCTGTATATATTTCCGGTGAAATCTCGGTATCGAATTTTTTGGTGGAGTGCAATACCTTCTCTATAAACTACATGTTTTCACAATATGAGTTTGTATATGAAAGAGGATTGCGTTACCAACATCTCGATATAGTTGTCACCATTGTTTAGGTAATTTTCCTAGCGGGGAATCAATTTTTGAATGCATTTTTCAAAGAAAACTGCCACCAGCGAAGCCAGCCATTGCTGATTCCCCCACCCCAAACCACCCTTTACATGGAAAAAAAAATCGAAAATGTTTGATTTTCTCAAAAATGGCTAACGATTTTGATTAAACTACCGTATATTAAATATGTTTATATTGCAAATAAAATGTATTTTGAATTTTCTGGGAATAGCCTTAAAGACTTCTTTATTCTGAATGCATTTTGCTAAAGTTTGCGTAACTATTTAAACCATAAAAGATAGACAAAAAAGTTAGAACTATGGCACGGCAGCTCACAAGGAACCTTGGCCTACCGCCCGGCCGCTGCGTCCCCTAGTTCGGCCACGACAGACGTGATGGAGTACAGTATTGGAGGGTGAGATGTCGTCAGTGCCTCGAATCCCTCCCGGCTGGTTAACGCGGTCCTCATGACCTCCATCTAGTAGCTCCTCAATTGGCCCCCCAGGGACCTCAGAGGCTGAATGCACCCTATTCCAGGTCTCCCATCGGAGGGGAAAAATCCCCACGCCGGCAATGGGAATTGAACCCAGGCCTCCGCTTGGCAAGCAGCTGCGCTAAGACAAAAATGTACTGCATAAAAAATGTATATCAGTTGAAACACACAATTGATGTCATATAGGTGTTGTTGTTGTTGTTTTTTTGTGTGTGTGATTGGCCACTTCTGAGATATTCCTTCAGCTTTAAAATACTTAAACTTTTCCCTCCCGGAAAGTTGCAAACTCCTTGTCCTGCATAGAAACTGTTTTCAATCACATGGCAACCAGCTTTTAAAAGATTTGTCTATCGTTTTAGCCTAGGTATGCCCTTATTTTCCTTCTACTTACAAGGAAGCAAGTAATTAGGACAATATTTGCTAATATTTATCTCGAGTATCATAAAGTAGATAGAGGAATAAGCTTTTTAACAATTTGTTACAGCGAGGTACAAAAAGACATGTGAATGGAACACATCAGATTTTTAGAAAAAGGTCTGTTTTTGTCCGCGTGTCTTTGAACACGTAACTCAAACACGAAAAATCAGTAAAATACCAAACTTGAAATTTAAGTTTTAACATTTCAAACATTTTGATTTTCTCAAAAATGGCTTCTAACAATTTTTATTAAAATGCCGCTTATTAAACATATTTATATGGCAAATAAAATGTATATCTTGAATTTTCTGGGAATAGCTTTTAAAACCCTCTTTATTCTGAATGTTTTTTTTTTTATATTAATTTTGCCTAATCAGTAAACCGCAAGAGATAGGCAAAAACTTACTACACGACAAATATAGATCAACTTAAAAGACACAATGTATACCATATACGCTTTTTTCATGAAATTGGCCATTTCTGAGACATTCCTTGTTATTTGTTTCCGATTCAAAATACTTCTCACACGGAAATTTGTAAACTCCTGGCCCTGCATAGAAACGGATAGCAACCACATGACAACCAGCTTTTAAAAGATTTCACTATCGTTTTAGCCTTGTGTATTCCTTTATTTCCCTTCTACTCAAGGAAGCAAATAAGACAATTTATGCTAATGTTTATCTTGATTATCATAAAGTATATAGAAGAATATGCCTGTTAACAATAATTTGTTACACGTAGAGAAAGTCATTTGAATGGAACACATCAGATTTTTTTTTTAATTGCGCGCCTAATATTTCCCAATGTTTCACAGTATCATACCAAGTTGATGGTTTCATCTCTGGTAAGGAACTCAGCAAACAGAATGCCCCGTTTGTCCCAGAGCACAATTCACATGAGTTTTCGTGCTGACAACGTTGTTTAGAATTTTTGTCGTTTGGGGGATCTGTGCGCCTCCACTGCATCGACTGTTGTTTTGATTCTGGAGTGATTTGACAAACCCGGTCACTACCCTGCTTAAAATTATCTCCCTCAATGTATCGGCTTAAGCGTCAAAGCACTGCCCGAGTTCGTTTTGTGGACATTCATAAGCATCTTCAGAACCCAACGGGAACACAGTTTGCGATAATTTAAGCACTTTGTGACAGCCTCATGCAAAACATTTCTGAAATTTGTGTAAACACATCACAAAAGGTGTTTTATTGTGAACTGCCTGTTTTGACAAACAGAAGGCCCACACTTCGTGCTTCGTCATGAATATTGGATTGTCCATCATTGAATTACCTAACGCAGTTTCTCACCGTTCCGTCTGTCATATTTTCACATAAATCTTTACAAGTTGAATTTTAGCCGGCTTAACATTCCTTGCGTTCAAAAACCGCATTACGAAACGCACTTCACGGTCGGCGGGATCAAACA
Organism: Hymenopus coronatus; assembly: GCA_030762935.1. Taxonomy (NCBI): domain Eukaryota; kingdom Metazoa; phylum Arthropoda; class Insecta; order Mantodea; family Hymenopodidae; genus Hymenopus; species Hymenopus coronatus. The sequence continues at coordinate 33,621,982 of CM060896.1, read as the reverse complement.
CTGTCTTAAACATTTTGAACGATCATTAACAATTGTAAACACAACACGATTTGGCCGTAATGGCGTCAGTGGACTGACAATGAATCAGAGGGACGAATGCTCATGCGTTTCGGTGGCGGTCGAACGAAATGGTATTTACTTTCCGGAGCACTCCAGGTTTAGTTGATCTGGATTGCTTCCCACATGATCAGAGGTTGAAACGACTTAGACAATAAAGCTGCCAAGCACATATCACTTCTCTCACTCTGCCAAAATTTCATTCCAAGATGCCAGCATTCATTTGACATAAATTCGGCACTTGACTTGGACTCTAAATTGTTGGGCTGCCTCTCCAAACAGAAAGAACAGCAACATGAAGAAACAACTCCACCGTCAACTACATAAACCGTCGAAATCAGATACTCGTCATAGGAATCTATCCATACTATTATCACAAACTTTTACATCCTAAGGATCAACCGCCTGAATGCACAACGGCAGCAGAGAAACTGTCAGCAGTGCAACCATTGGTGGAACGCCTTCAACATTCCTAGGAAATTAAGTCTGTCAATGAAGGATTTAAGCGTCTGTAAAGCCGAATAAGTTTTTCAAATTACTAAATTATATAACATTTTGTTATATGTATTTCATCAACTATAAATATAGAATTCTTTTCGTGTTGAAGAAATGTAAAATCATTGTTTCTGAAGTCACCATAAGACAAAGTAGTTAAGTTAACAAAAATTATAACTCACAAATTATGGAAAAACTCCCGAATTAATCGTCTTACTAAACATCATGTCATTACTGAGCTGGAAACAAGTACAATCGAGTATCGTAACTGTCTTTACATAACACTTCGATAGGAATGGCATTTCTAAAAAGTCAAAGTGCCTGTCTGTGAATAGAAAGTAATGTGGTGAATCTGAATCTCGCGTATGCTGTGGCCTGTCGCATCTATACAATGTGGGTCAAGGTCGAGAAGGAGGTTCTTTATCTTCACAAGGATGGCGCCAGGTGGCTGGAAAAGGGGCCTCAAGCCTCTCTTTAAGTAAACCTTCCCGCAGAGGAACAGTCATAAATCCACCAAATGCAGTGATTCATTCATCTCAGCTGGCTGTTTCTTAGCTTCAGATAACATTCAAGGATAGTTAAAAGAAGCCACAGAGCTCCATTTTCTGAGAAAGTACACTAGATGACGACCTGAAACATGCACGCAATATTTATAACAGCTTTCTCCAAGGTATCTGTGTCCATAGATGATAGTCGACGAGGTAATGCGTGTGGCACTAACTGCCAAAACATTGGGAATAATTTGGGCCAGAGTTAAAGTTAAAGCGTTCTAACGAATACTCTACAACCAATAGTTGACATGTTAATGGTTGCCATTAAAGTAGTGGTAACGTGAAAACAAGTAACATTCTTATTAGACAGACAGATGTGCACTAAAGATGGATTCGTCGGTCTGAATGGCTCAGTTGGTTATGTAGCGAAGGTAGCGGCTTCAAACCCGGCCCAGGCCGATTTTTAAGTGTGCATGTCAGTAGATTTACTGCAGGAACGAAATTCCGCTATACCGGAATCAGTGATTTGTCGTTAACATTTTTTAAGTAGAAAAATAAATTATTTATTTGTTAACGCGCTGTCAATTATCAGTATCATATCAGGAACGCAGGTGTGATGCAATTTTAGCCCGCAGGAGTTCTTTAGCATGTCAGAAAATCTGCTGACATTTTTTACAGATGAGTTACTGTCTGACTTACATACACTAAGTAGAGGAAGAATTGCATTCCACCCAAAAATTCGAAATCTATATTTTTGCGGTTGTACAAGAACCTAAGAAAATAGTATTTAAAAAAAAGTCAACTAATGCAAACTGGGCAATAAGAAATCGGTTTTGTTCAAGCCTCACAAGGAGGTAAGGTTTAACGAAGCTTTTACTAATAATTCTGATACATTACATTAATTTATGAAACTTAACAAAAAGTTGTTTTTTTTTCAGTTCGTGGGGCATATCAAGTCCATATTTCTTAATTTAAGATCATTCCAAGGTAAGATCTGTCATGAATAACGTATCATGCATATAATAACAAGGCAATGGTGTAATTTTTAAGATATAATATACTGCACTGGGTAGAGAAAGTCCTTTGAGTGCTGCACGTCTTCGTGCGTCGCAGACGTGTTGGGATTCTCACTACAGAAGCCATTTAAGAACGGATTATAGACCTTGAATTTCGTTCTGATTTCTTCATCGATTTCCACATACTCAGAAATGATGATGCTCTAAAGATAGCATTGTATGTCTTAGAATTTGATCCGAGGTTCCCTAAAAACATTTTTAGAAAAAGGTCTGAGAGAAAGAGAACTAAATATCAGATGAACACCAATCTTGATAGCTATTTAAGTTCAGCATCTTCCAAGAATGCGACACGAAGATTTATTGCAAAATTTCCTCATCCCAAATCGTTTACTTTGAAAATGTTTTATTTATTTCTTAGTTTATCAAAATTGCATCTAGCGATTTTCATTAGAATATCACACCATAGTTGAAATATTTGTATGGCTAATAATATGATAACATATATTTGCGAGTACTCTGTGAAGTCCTCTTCATTTTGAATGACAGTTTTAGACTTTTGTGTGACCGAAAACCGCAAGAGATAATTACAAAAACATATGGCACGAAAATGTTGATCTCATAGTCATAAAACAATTGATTTTTCTTCTCTTCTCTCCCCTCCTAACTTTTCTCCTCTCCTATTTTCTCTTTTCTTTCCTCTCCTGTCTTCTCTTCCCTCTATCTCATCTCATCTCTCCTCTCCACTCCTGTCTTCTCTTCTCTCTATCTCATCTCATCTCTCCTCTCCACTCTTATCTTCTCTTCTATCTCTCTTGTTTTTACTTGTCCAACCTAGTTGTAAAGGAAGTATTCCATTGCATGTTTTGATACCGTATGAAAAAATGCATGTATAGAAAAAAAGCCCTGCGCGTGTATGACGAATGTAACGAAAACGAAATGTCAGGTAAACATAAACCTTGACTTACATTCAGCATTTTCATAGGATAGAACACGAAGATTTGGAAGAAAACCCCCACCCTACACTTTACGTTTCCCACTTTTCGACATTTTAATTTTCTCAACAATAGCTTACACATTTGATTAAAATACTTATATTAAGATATTTTCAAGGCAAATGAAGTGTATATCTTGAATTTTCTGGGAATAGCTTCTGAAGTCCTCTTCAATCTGGACGAGTTTTGCATAACTGGCAAACTGTAAGAGACAATCATACTATACAAAAATCTGATGTGTTCCATTCTCTACATCTCTGCAACAAATTATTGTTAAAAAAGTTTATGCTTCAATTTACTTCATGCTAATCGAGAAAAAATTAACAGAAACAGTCTTATTACTTGCTTCCTTGTAAGTAGAAGGAAAATAAGGGAGTACCATAGGTTAAGGTGATATTCAAAAACTGGTTGCTAGGTGACTAAAGTTCCTTTGTTTGTATGAACACGAGTTGACAAATTCCTGTTTGAGAAAAGAACAAGTTTTTCAAAGCTGAAACCAAAAACAAGGAATATCTCAAAAACGATCAACTTCACGAAAAAAAGTTAGAAAACATAAATTGTGTGTTCTGATGTACTCTACATTTTTTGTGTGTTAGGTTTTTTGTCCATCTCTTATGGTTTAGCAGTTATGCAAAACTTCGTAAAATTCATCCAGAATAAAGTAGTCTTCAGAGGCTATTCCCAGAAAATTCAAGATATACATATTCTCATGGAAGCATTGGTTTGAATGGAATGTAATTCGGTTAATGATTGTCAAATGTTTGTTTGTTTGGTTCCTAACCTTAACTCCTTCTGATTGAGATGAAGTGACGTTTCAAGTAGATGTGAAATATCGAGAGAAATGAATACAAGGTCGCGCTATGTAGTGTCTCCGGCTCAGCGGTCAACGCTCTTGACTTCTAAATCCATAGATTTATTACCCAGTCGGTAGAGGAAGTTTTCTTTGATTATAATTCTCTGCTTTCTAAACAGCCTGGATAATATGAATATGGGAATGATTGTGTATGCAAATACTTAGGGATGCAACAAAGGTCCATATAAAGAAGGCGAAGCAATAATACCATAATTTGTTTCTAAACTCAAATTCAATTGTATATCTATAAAAACAATTCACGCCTTTCAATCATCCAACCAACTAAATAATAAATCCTATCAGAACAAAACGTTATCGATATTTTTTAAGCATGGAATTCAAAAGTAAATAACTGAAATCTTTTTTGGCTATGTTAATTTTATACTTTCGCTGCTACAGTGGACTTTAAATTACTTTAGAATCCTCACATTCTCTTCGAAGGCTAAAGGAGACTTGGTTTATATGGCAACAGGGATGGCCGCGTTTCACAATACAACTCCAACAAATTACAAAATACGGGGTAAGGTTCATTGTCGTTGTCATAGAAACCATCCCTCCTTTAACCTTCAAACACACACACCACACGCGCACGCGCGCGCGCACACACACACACACAGAGGAAAAACTCGGTTAAAACGCCACCTTAATATGTATTTAGGTTCAGCATCTTCCAGGGATGTACTACTGAGTTATTCGAGAAAATTCCCAATCCTAACATAGCATTTTTTTTTTTTTTTTATTATTATTAGTATACAATGGTTCCACCACTTGGCATTACTTCTATACGCGGGTAGTTTTGTTATTTCGTCATTAGAGCCACATTGTAATTACTTACTGGTCTGTTATAAACATTTAGGGCCCTAAGCTGCAAAGCGTAGCCCAACGTGGAGGGCCCTAAGCCGCAATGCGTAGCCGAGGGATATTTTTATAAGTTGAGGAGTGTAGCAGTTGCGGCCGAAGGCGACAGGGTGTAGACGAATCTGTTAAGCTAAAACCCCAATGTTCCCAAGAAGAAGTCAAAATTTTGGCAATCTGGCAACTTTCACATCTGAACAACTTAGCGCGTGTGTGCGTGCCGCGCGCATATCAGTATATGGGTGGTGGAACCGTCGTATAGCTTTACCCTCGGAGATATTCCTTCTTATTGGATCCCATACTTTACTTTCTCAATGAAAAGGTTTTTTTCTCTCTTGGTCTTGCAGAGAAGGGAAATTCAAGGCCATCGCAGCAATCCACTCTTAAAGGATTTTATTATCATTTAGTTTAGTGAAGTGCTACAGAATAGGTGGAGAAAGTCATATGAAAGTAGCATCAGAATTTTTCTCATACTTCTCCCCGCCATAATCTGTGTTTCTATTCGAGAATTCATGCATTTTCCTGTTCACTATTGGCGATTGGTCCAAACTACAAATGAGGACACAAGGTGACGTGCGAATTCAGTACATAAAACAAACTGTACAAGATCTAACGCCGTATATTATTACAAAAAGAAACAAATCCGATGTATTATATTCATATGACTTTCTCTAACCATTCAACAAAGTTCTGTGAAATCTTATTCTTTTGTCTAATTTCGTTAGTCGAATCAACATTGGCATAAATGCAGCCTTTCCAGTGCAATCTCTGGATTTGGTGGAATGCAATACCTTCTGTACCTGCTATGTATGTGGCATAGGAAGTAAAGAAGGTGGTGTGCTTCTAGCATTGCAATCACTCCAGTGATTGTTATTAAAAAGGATTTTGATACGCATTACTGCTCCAAAAATATTGTATTTTCATACAGATAAGTCAGTATATGAAATAAGCACAATCCGTTGCTCTTTTTGTAAGATTAGTATAGTTTGCCACCTTTTCTGTTCTATTTCATACTTCAGCACATTTCACCAAACTTTTCTGTGTTTTTTAAAATGATTAGGCGGTCATTTTCGTTATTAGATATATTTTTAAAATTTTCTTTAACCAAAGGCAATGACAGTCAAATGATGTAAATGTGTGTATTTTATGGAAACCACTAGTAATTCATATCCCAGCAACAGTGGCCAACCTCCAGCTGTTAAATCGAATTAAATCTTAAACAATGATGCAACATTTTTTAGCTACTGTCAATCAGCCTTAGAACCGTGTTGATGTAAACAAAGTATTTTGCATCTCGCCGCGTTAATCTCCTTTTCGAATCAGCTGCGAGGAACAAACGCAAACAAAAGCCACATAGTATGGCGCGTGTTGATAATGCAGTAGAAATGCGCAATAGTTGAATAATAATGTAATAGTAAACATAATATCGAAATAAAATCTGATTTGAAATTAAATACAGGATTTTTAAAATAAAACATTTGGTAATCTGTAACTGTAACTCTACATGTGTAACTGTGTAAAATCCCGGTCTCTATCACACGTTATCCTCTCTGTTAATAATGACTGATACATTCATTTATTTCTCTTTACAAATTTAAATTGAATTTTAAGTTTTAACTTATGAAAGGCGAATCCCATAAAAGAAGGTAATATAGGACCAATGTTGACAAAACTTGGAATATTCTTGATTGTTCGTTATTAAAGAAAAACACGTGCACTTTCCTGTAACTAGAACTTTTAGTAAAATGATCTACTTTTTTCTTATTCGGGCTTATATCTGTCTGTCTCTTTCACAATGTTTTACACACACATCAAACGCTCCATACTGGTACACTTGTATCTGCATTTAGTTCAACAATGTTATTTGTAACGACAATTTGATCTTTGTGCATTAATTTGTTAAAAACGCCCTTTAAAATTCGTTTCTTGGCGCTTTTAACGACTTACCTTAGACTTAGTCAATCAACAAATTCACTTGTAAAAATGCTGCTTACCTACTGACTGCTCCTTTATGGTATGAATACAGAAGAGGGGTGAACATCACTGAACAGAACTAACGCTACCGTATATAGTTTAACTATTCATGTTGTTTACTATTTCATATTCAAAAGTTTCACACAATGTTTAATTAATTGCGGCTTGAATTTTCACAGATAATGTTCCCTTTAAGGGACTATTATACTATGGTGTGCGTTGGTTTCCTGAGTATCGCCGGAAGTAAAGGATGTGTTTACATCAGGTTTCTGTTTAAGAGTTGAGCGACTAGTACTGTTATTAATTATCCCTGTCATACGACCTACAGGTCTTGGTCACCCTGTAACAGTGCATTGTTGCACGTTTTGCTGACAAAAGCATGCTACGCAAGCAGAGAGAATCTATGCGCTATATTACCACTAGCAGCTATTAATGAAATAATTGATAACAGTCAGGCTCATCTGAGGCATATCAAAGAACAGTCGCCCTACGTGGTGTAATGATTACCATGCTAACTTCATAAACCGGGTCGCAAGGTGGCGGGTTCAAACCTTTTGGAGGACGATTGCTTTTTTGGGGCGTAAAAATCCTTAGCATGGCTTCCTTCGGAAGGGAAGTAAAACCGTTGGTCCCGTGTCGTAGATTTATGGCCTCCGAACAAAATTAAGCGATCTTTCACGCCCAGTGAAAGAATGAGACGCTGAGAACCACAGCAGTTAAAGAGCGTCCATAATTAAAATGCCATTTCTTTCTTTCTTTCTTTCTTTCAAAGAACAGTACCGAAATAGTTAATAAAAATAGAATGTGTTAGAATCACATAACTTTCTCTACATCAACAAATCATTGTTAAAAAGCTTGTTCTTCTATCTACATCACGATAATCGAGATAAACATTGTCCTTCGTACTTGGTCCCTTGTAAGTAGGAGGGGAAAAACTCAAATATGTTCCATTCACATGATGTCCTCTAACCGTTCAAACAAACCTTTTACCCAAAACATATATGTTAATCTACATCATCCTAATCAAGATTAACAGAAGCAGAATTAGTCTTGTTACTAGCTCTTTGTAAGTAGAAGGGAAATAAGAAAATGCACAGGCTAAAGCAATAGTCTCGTCCTTTAAAAACCGGTCGCTATATGAAACAATTGAAACTTCAATCTCTTTGCTTTCTAGAAGTAAACAAATGAGAAACGAGAAGGAAGATGTCTTCCCTTTTGAGACAAATATAAGTGGCTAAAATTGAAACTGATAATCCGGAATATCTGAAAACAGTTGTCTTATAGTGCAGAGAGCAGAATCGAACTAATGACTGTTGAGTTAAATTAAAGGGCAGTTAAAATCACTGGGTGCATGGATAATGACAATGACGACATGCAATTCTGTTTCCCTAACTTCTATTTATTAACACTGAATACTGTGAACCAATAATGTTATTACAACAAGTAAATCTAAAACTAATGCTAGCCCCAATGATGGAGAAGCAAATGCAAGACTGCGTTGCAAGAAAGACGAGAGATGTCTTAACCGACGCACGGTCACTCACACACAGTCCTTGGCAACAAAGGAAAATTAGAGTTCAGGCGAACTCGTGATTACCTGCTGACACACACACACGCTACACATTGTTTGCAATGTAAACTGGAGTCTAATACTGCACAACAGTTGACTCTATATAAAAAAAAGTATATTACATAAATTGTGTGTTTTAACGAGAATTACATTTTTGTGCAGTAATGTTTTGTATATCTCTTACCGTTTGCCAGTTACACAAAAGTCATCCAGAATGAAGAGGTCTTCAGAGGTATTCCCAGAAAATCCAAGATACATTTCGTTTGCCATAAAAATAACTTAAACATGCGTATTTTAATTAAAATCGTCAGACCATTTTGCGAAAATCAAAATTGTTGAAAAATGTTCCACATAAAGGGTAGTTTGGGGTGGGGGGGGATTTTCTAGGAAATCTTCGTGTCGCATCCTTGGAAGATACCAAACTAACATACCAAGTTGGGTATTTAACGGTCTTTTAGTTTTTAAGCTAATCTGCACCCGCACACACACCCGTACAAAGACATTTTTCTGAAGTGCTTTTTTTTTTTTTTGTTCTCAAAACATATATTTCAGGTGAAATCTTGGTATCGAATTTTTGGTGCAATACAATACCTTCTCTACACACTATACATAATACGTGTAGAAAAAGTAAACATGTGATGTGTGCATTCACATCACTTTGCAGCGGGTTTATTGTCCCACGTGATGGTTGCCAAGTATGAAGCGACTGAACGCACCACGTTGTATATGCAAAGTATACAGCGTAATTTAACATCCCGTTGAAGAGCCAAGCATGAAGTTGGGGTTGCTCTTGCGTTGGCGGGTGCCTCTAGACTCACTCCACTACCAAAAGAGTAGATCTCCACGTACCTTGTTCAGAAGATCCACTACCGGTGGTTTGCCTCTGGCTCGGCCCAGTCTGCATGTAAATTGACTCGGGTGAAAGCAATGAGAGTAACTTGGGAGTGATCTCACGAAATAGTTAACACACACTTTTATTTTACCTACTCGTTTATTCCTGACTAGAAGACATGTCGACATGTAAAGTACTTTGCTTTTCAATCTAACTGCAATTATTTCCAGGAGCTTTCCTTCTTCTACGATGTACATTAACTTCACTTATTAAACTTATTACTTGTTCACTTATTACTCTCAAACCGTATTAACAATCTTATAACAAGTATGCGCCTTAAACTTAACGGTTACGCGTACATAGCTGAGATTGAATGCCTTGGTGAGTATAACTACGTGTGTCTTGACGTGCGTAACTAAGTGAGTGCCTTGATATACGTAACTGGGAGCCTAAATGTCCATAATTGAGTGTGTGCCCTGAGGTACGTAACTGCCCTGAGATCCTACAATCTTCTGCTTATACTGTAGCTTTTCTGTCATAGCTACATCTTTCTGATTGGTCAGAAGGACCGCGAACTTGGCGTTGATGTGGCCCATAATGCATCATTTTCTACACAGAATGCATCATAAGACCCACGTGACCAACATCACACAATGGAAAAAGGCTCATTTCACAACAATTTGGGTCTTCATCACTTATTTCTCTATTGCATGCACATGCACCAGTACGTGACCAACAAAAGAGTGATTTTTCACAAAGAGCCTTCCCCTTTCCAATAGCCAAGTTTGAGTAAACAACTCTGAGCTATGCTTACTGGAAGCTATCTTTACACTTCTAAATGTATGAAATAATTATTAACACTCTTAAATAATTAACTAATTAACAATTGATGGGAATAACAATACTTATTGTAGCGAGGCCGACTAATGGTCTCAACTTTCTCTAACTATTCTGCAAACAAACTACTCTTACAAAAGAGTATTCTTCTATCTAAATCATGCGATAAGAGATACATATTAAAATTGCTCTTACTACTTAGTTTGATATGAGCAGAAGGGAATTAAGGGGATATACCAGGCTAAAGCGTTAGTCTAATTTTTTAAAAGTAAACTCTTTATGAAGTTCGGTTCGCTTTGCTTTTCCAGAAAATCCAAATAGGCATGAAACGAAAGGGACCCCGTTTGAGAAGATACGTAGTTTCAAATTGAAACCAATATTTTAACTCCTAGTTTACAAATTTGTTAATATTATTTTATTTTAATTTTATATTCACCCGAAATTTCTATTTCTAAGCTTATTATAAACTTCATCGTAGTCTAACCTCTGTACTTTTTAGATAATGTACATATGTTAATGGTGTCATCTGACCCATATCAATGTTATTTACTTATTAATTTCTGTTAAATTATTATAAATGACCTATATAGCTTTTAGCTGGTCGGCTAAAATAAATATTTAAAAAAAATTGAAACCAATGACAAGAAATGTCTCTGAAACGGTCAACTCTGCAACAAAAATGTATATGACATTAATTGGTGTAGCAATCTTTATATATCTCTTACGGCTTACCAATTTTGCAAAATAGCTTTAATACAGGATATTTTAATCAAAATCGTTACAGCCATTTTTGAGAGGAACAAAAGTTTATCTTGTGTCGAAGATACCAAACTTAAATACCAAGTTCAGTTTTTGAGCTATGTTGTCTACGGACACATACGGACCTTTTTCTATAAACGTTTTTTTAACTCCGGATACTTCAAAACATGCATTTCCGGTGAAATCTCGGCATCGAATATTTGGTTGGAATATAACATTTCCTCTATACATTGTGTGCATATACGTGCACAGAAAGTAAAAAACAAGAGCTTCTTTATGTTATCATTCGTGATGCTTTAACATATATTCCGGTAACTTTCTATTCTAAGGGATAGCAAGAATTTCATCAAAGACGTCACCACAGGAGTGATATTCTGTGCCGTGTTCTTTGTATTCGGCTTCATCGCGAGAGTCACTGTTTTCTAAGAACTCGAAACACAGGGAACCTTAAATGACTGCAAATCACTATAAAATGATGGGGTTTTCTTTAGAAGTGTTAGGTTTAATTTCCCCTTAACTGCGTCACTTCTCATATTTACAGTTACAATTACAATGATAATAAGACATATTACCTTATCGTAATATATGTTGGACATGTCTTTATTTACTGTTTCTGACATCTCAGGAAAATTTCGTTCATTTGAAAGTACATTATCCAAAATTGAGGAATTTCTCTTCGGATATTTCCTCCCTAATTCTTACAATGTATCAGAGTTTATTCCATGCACTTTATTTTTCATACCATTATCAGAGATGGGTAAATTTCTATAATTATATTTTCGATAATAATAGTTTAATTACATCATGCTTTCTGCGAAGGAGTATTTTACACCACTGTTTCATCACAAAATAACAAATTTTTTATAGAGAACAGAGGAATCCGATTTTACAAACCAATTTCCTTGCATGATGTCGAAATTGGTGTATAATAAATGCATATAGAATAACGCCTACATATTTTAAACAGCTGACTGACATTGAATACACCTCGCAGTTTTCCAATAAGACGTTGCTACCGGATATACAGCTAATGAGTGATTAAATTTAATTTTAAAAATGTTGAATGAATAAAGAATTATCGCCATCTCTCCTGTATGCAGTTTGTATCTATGTGACTTGAACAATCTGAGTTGCGGGGCCGGATCACGAGCAGCCGTATTCTTCCGCAGTATGGAAGAAAAGCTTGTATAATTTACCTTTGAGAAAATAACAAATAACTCAGTATTCTGCATCTAAAGGATCGTTCGAGCCTAGGAACTTCGTGAAAATGCTCATGTTGTTTCCTTGGAGAAGCTGAACTTATTTGTTATTTATCCTATTTTTCCAAATCCCCCTTCCACCTCTCCGCCCATTTCTCTTCCGGCTTGACTCCACAAATTCAATACAAAATATCTATTACATATTAATTTAATCACACTTGTAATGTAATCACTGTTTATATTTTCTATATGGAATTTTCTTTTTCCAGGTGAGTGCTTTTTAACTTATGGGATTAAGAGGAATTATGTAAGTATACTGCAAATATTTGCTTATCACTTACCATTTGTAGGAGCTTAATGAACTTATAAAAAACGAAAACAACGTTTTACTTTTTAATTTCATTAAAAGCAATTTTTAAAATAAACATGCTATATATTTTAGTCATTTATCAAACAGCTTCATAAATTCAATTTTATTTTATAAATTGTAATATTATATTTTATAAATTTAATTTTATTTAAAATTATAATGTTTAATTCCTTTTTGGTTTATATATGTATTATAATTAGAGTGAACTAAACATTTTCAAAAATAGATAACGCTTTTAGAGATAGAATGTTTAATTTTTATTTTTTTATTCACTCAAGTGTGTTAGTATCTTGTAAAATAACTATGCTTGAAATGTTTTGAAATGGAAACGAATTTTCTTCAAGAAGAGAAGAAAATAATCTAAACGAACCCACGGGAAAGAAAAGTGGATAATAAAAATCATTTGTTACCTTACATGGCTTTCTCTAGCTGTTTTACTTTCTTCTTACACAGTCGCCCTCCGTGGTGCAATGGTTACCATGCTAACTTCATATACCCAAGGTTGCGGGTTCAAACCCGGTGGAGATCGATGGATTTATTCGGGCGTAAAAATCCTTAGCATGGCTTCCTTAGGAAAAGAAAAGTACATTTACGGCACGTGAAAGAACCTCAAGCCTGATAAAAAGGCCTCTGAGCAAAATTAAGCAGTCTTTCACGCCCAGTATAGAATGGGTCGCTGAGAACCACAGCAGTTAAAGAGCGTCCATAAATAAAACTTTCATTTATTCTTACAAAAGATTCTTCTTTCTACACCAAGCTAATCGGAAAAAGCATTAGCAGAATGCTTAATTCCTTAAAAATAGAAGGGAACCAAAGGAATGCGCTATGCTAAAGTGATTGTCAAATGTTTTAAAATCTATCGTTATGCGATTGTCATTGAAATTCATTTCCTTGCTTAGCAAGAGTAGCAAAAGAAAAACGGACGCTTCCTATCTCAGAAAGGCATAAGTATTTTAAAATTGAAACCCAAAACAAGGAATGTCTTGAAAACGGTCAACTCTACAACAGAAATTTATATAACATAAATGGGGTGTTTTAACGAGATCTACATTTTTTGTGCTGTAAGCTTTTGTTTATCTTTTACGGTTTAAGCGTTAGGCGAAATTCTGTAAACATCAACCAGAATAAAATGATCTTCAGAGACTATTCTCAGAATATCAATATATGCACTTTATTTGTTATATAAATAATCTGAATATTTTTTTTTTTTTTTTAATTTAGCATAACTGGTAAACCGTAAGAGATACACAAAACCTACTTAACAAAAAATGCAATTCTCGTTAAAACACACAATTTATCTCATATATGTGTGTGCATATATGAGATAATTTATTGGAGTTGACCGTTTTTGAGATATTCCTTATTGGTTTCAGTTTTAAAACTTAACTTTTCTCATACGGGAATTTGCCAACTCCTGGCCAGGTAAGGAAACGGGTTTCAATCCCATAGCATTTATTTTCCCTTATTTTCCGTTTACTTTTAAGAAACTAAGTGATAAGACCGTTTCTGCTAATGTTTATTTCGATAACTATAAAGTAGATAGAAGAATAAGCTTACTAACAATAATTTGTTACAGAGTTGTAGAGAAAGTCATGTGAATGGATCCCTTCAGATTTTTAAAATTTTATTTGTAATTTATTTTTTGTAGCTTAACGTCGTTTAACCTGGTTTGCCATATCGGACGATGAATGAAATCGATGAAATGATGCTAAAATTATCTCTGGGTCTATAGTGCTTAAAGTTACTCGACATTCGTCTTCTCGGGAGAACTAACTTTACGGGTAACTCATCCTAAGCCAGATTTGAACTAGCGAACTCTTGAATGTGAGGTAGGCACACTACCCCACAATACCGAAACAGGCAACGACTAGTTTTAGTTATACTGTTCACACGCGCGCGGACCTTTTTCTATTTTTACCTAATGCAGCAATCCCAGTGAAATATCGGTATCGAATTTTTTGGTGGATTACAATACTTCCCCTGCCCGCTTGGGTAGGTTGGTGGTAACGTATCTGCCTCACATTCAACAAGTCCCAAGTTCGAATCGCGCTCAGGGTGAGTTCCGGATAAGGGTTTTTTCGGGGTTTTTCCTTATCTTGAGCAGACGAATGTCGAGTAACTAAGCTCCATGGATCCAGAGATCATATGAGCATCATTTCACCAATTTCATCCATTGTCCGAAATAACCAACCAGGTTAAAGGACGTATAGCATACAAAATAAATAAATAAATCCCCTACTTACTGGTAGAGTGAAAACTTGTTGACCGAGAGGGTCCAGGTGATAGTGAATTTCCGTCTTCACGAGGACCTAGATGGATACATAAGCGGCATTCTCCGACCAGCAACGAGGGTTTGAAAGTAAATGTATGTAACTAAAACGTCATTAATGTGAAACGCAAATCAGCCTTTTTACTTTCTCTACACGTGCCATGTCCATAGTATATAGAGAAGGAATTGCATTCCACCCAAAAATTAGATTCCGAGATTTCACTAGAAATAGAAGTTTTAGTGTACCCGTATGTCTGTGAACACGATAACTAAAAAACGAAAAGTCGGTAAAATGCCAAACTTGGTATATAAGTTTACTATCTTTCAAGGATGTGACACGAAGATTTTGAGGAAAATTCCCCTACCCCAAACTACCCTTTACATGGAAAAATTTTTGAAAATTTTGATTTTCTCAAAAATGGCTCTTACGATTTTGATTAAAATGCCGTATATTAAAGATATTTAGACGACAAATATAATGTATTTCTTGAGTTTTCTGGGAATAGACTCTGAGTGCCTCTGTAGAATTTTCCTGTTTTTTGCGAAACTAGTAAACCGTAAGGGATAGACAAAAACTTACTGTGCAAAATATGTAGAGCTCGTTGAAACACACGAGTTATATCTTATACATTTTTTTCGTGGAGTTGGTCAGTTTTACTTTCTCTAGCCCCATATGTACAATGTGCATAGGGATAGAGAAGTATTGTATTCCACCCAAAAATTCGATACTGAGATTTCACCGGAAATACATGTTTTAGGACGCCCTGTATCCAAAAAAAGCATTTTGAGAAAAAGGTCCGTGTGTGTGTGCGTGTGTGTGCGTCCGTCCGTCCGTGTGTCTGTGAACACGATAACTCAAAAACGAAAATTAGCTAAAATACCAAACTTGGTATTTAGGTTTAGTATCTTCCAGGGAAGATTTTGAGAAAAATACCCCACCCCAAACTACCCTTTACGCGGAACTTTTTTCGAAAATTTTGATTTTCTTAAAAATGGCTCTAACGATTTTGATTAAAATATCATTTATTAAAGATATTTGCCTAACAAATAAAATGTTTATCTTGAATTTTCTGGGAATAGCTTCTGAAGACCTGTTTATTCTGAATGAATTTTGCTTAATTTGGCATAACTAGTAAACCGTAAGAGATAGACAAAAACTTACTATACAAAAAATTTAGGATTTGTTAAAATACACAAATTATGTCATATACATTTTTCTCGTGGACCTTACCGTTTTCGAGGTATTCATTGTTATTAGTTTCAATTGTGAAGTACTTATACTTTTCTCAGACGGGAGTGTCCCTTTTTCTTTTGTTCTACTCCTGGCCAAGAAAAGAAGCAATTTGTAATGTCTGTCAATTGCATAACGACAGCTTTTAAAATATTTGACTATTGGTTTAGCCTAGTGCATTCCCTTATTTTCTTCCTACTTATACGGAACTAAATAATAAGAACATGTGCTAATGAGCATCACGATTAGTAAGGTGCAGAAAGAAGGAGAATCTTATGTATGAAGTGTGTAGAACAGCTAGAGAAAGTCATGTGATTGTAACACATCAGATTTTTTAAAATATTCCTTGCTATTGATTTCAGTTTTAAAATACTTTTTTCACATATAGGAATTTGCCAACTCCTGGCAATGCAAAAAAACTGGTTTCATGTACATGGCAACCAGCTTTTAAAATATTTGACCATCCTTTTAACCAGTGTATTTCTTTACTTCTCTTCTACTTACAAGAAAATATTTCCGCTAATGTTTATCTCGATTAGCATTAAGTAGATAGAAGAATAAGTTTCTTAATAGCAATTTGTTACAGAGGTGTAGAGAAAATCATGTGAATGAAACACATCAGATTTTTTACTTTCTCTATATGCACTATGTACATAGTGTATAGAGAAGGTATTGCACTCCTCGAAAAAATTCGATACCGAGATTTCACCGGAAATATATGTTTTAGGGTCCCCTTTATCTAAAAAAATCTGATGTGTTCCATTCACATGACTTTCTCAATATCTCTGTAAATTATTATTGTTAATAAGCTTCTCTTTTATTTATTTCATTCTAATCGAGAAAAATTAGCAGAAATAGTCTTATTTCTTGCTTTATTGTAAGTAGAAGCGAAATAAGGGAGTACCATAGGTTAAAGTGAAAGCCAAAAGCTGGTTACTATGTGACTGATGTTCCTTTGTTTGTATGGACAGGAGTTGACAAATTCCTGTATGAAAAAAGTATAAGTTTTTCAAAGCTAAAACCAAGAAAAAGGAATATCTCAAAAACGATCAACTCCACGAAAAAAATGTATATAACATAAATTGTGTGGTTTAACGTGCTCTACATTTTTTGTGAGTTACGTTTTTGTCCATCTCTTACGGTTTAGTAGTTATGAAAAATTCACCCAGAAAAAAGTAGTCTTCAGAGGCTATTCCCAGAAAATTCAAAATATACATTTTATTTGTCAGGTAAATAACTTTAATATACGATATTTTAATCAAAATCGTTAGAGCCATTTTTTATAAAATCAAGATTTTCGAAAAAAGTTCCATGTAAAGGGTAGTTTGGGGTGGGGGATTTTTCTCAAAATCTTCGTGTCGCATCCCTGGAAGATACTAAACTTAAATACCAAGTTTGGTATTTTACCGACTTTTCGTTTTTGAGTTATCGTGTTCACAGACACACGAACCTTTTTCTGAAAATACTTTTTTTGGATACAGGGGACCCTAAAACATATATTTCCGGTGAAATCTCGGTATGGAATTTTTTGGTGGAGTGCAAAATTTGCTCTATTCACTATGTACTTAGTGAGTATAGAGAAAGTAAAATGCATTTTCGGAAAAACGTCCTTTTGTGTGTGTGTGTGTCTGTGAACACGATAACTCAAAAACGAAAATAGGTAAAATACCATACTTGGTATTTAAGTTTTGTATCTTCCAGGGATGCGACACGAAGATTTTGACAAAAATCCCCCCACCCCAGACTACCCTTTACATGGAACTTTTTTCGAAAATTTTGATTTTCTCGAAAATGGCTCTAATGATTTTGATTAAAATTTCGTATACTAAAGATATTTACCTGACAAATAAAATGTATATCTTGAGTTTTCTGGGAATAGCCTCTGAAAAGTAGTTTATTCTGGATGAATTTTACTGAATTTTGAATAACTGTTAAACCGTAAGAGATGGACAAAAACTTACTACACAAAGAATGTAGAGCACGTTAAAACACACAATTTATGTTATATACCTTTTTTTTCGTGGAGTTCGTCGTTTTTGTGACATTCCTTATTTTTGGTCTCTGCTATGAAAAACTTACACATTTTTCATACAGGAATTTGTCAACTGCTGTCCATATAAACAAAGGAACTTCAGTGACATAGCAACCAGCTTTTGATTATCACTTTAACCTATGGTACTCCCTTATTTCACCTCTACTTACAAGGAAGCAAGTAATATGGCTATTTCTGCTAATGTTTTACTGATTAGCATGAAGTAAGTAGAAGTATAAGCTTTTTAAGAATAATTTGTTGCAGGAATATAGAGAAAGTCATGTGAATGGTACACATCAGATTTTTAAAATCGGTATTTGTTTAGGTATTAATGTTTATGTGATAATTGAGAAACACTTAGTTCGTTAATCAATACTTCGGTATTTCGAGATACGATATCTATTTATCTAACTGTAGGAGCTGATTAACGATCAACTATGCAAAAATATACCCGTTCGAGCGCTCCCATCCAATTACACACGTCACCTACAGACGAATGCTGCAGCTGGAGTTAGAACAGCCTTGCTTGACATATTGCGTTCACCAGGCAATGTCGAGAACAATAGTTTTTGTGCACTCGAAAATTGGAATGAATTTATGACATGGTGCTGGAATTGGTTATCTGAGCGTAATGACTTTCCTGACGTCTTCCGGAAGAAGTTGTGTTCCTTCTCCTACCTGATTAAACGAAATGCATACTAACCGTTGCCGTATGCTGGTTGTCTCCTGAATAGATTGTGTCCGTGTCTAAATGCACTCGCTGCAAATTTCAGTTATCAATAGGATTAGAGAAATATTGGAAGAAATGCCGGATAGGATATAAATACGTTTCTCCTTAAGATGAACGAAAATGGGTTAATTTTATTATGCATTTTTCGGTAATTTAAGATATTATACTGTTTATCTTTTAGGACACTTTCTTTCTTTTGTTGCAGCTTCTGCTCATCCACTGTCAGCAAAGACTTCCATCTTGCAGACAAAACAATCTCTCAATTCCTTGACTATAGTTGACGTAATTACACAGTCGTAATTTAACTCATGTTTGAAAAAAAGGGTGTGTTATTTATGGACGCTCTTTAACTGCTGTGGTTCTTAGCGTCCCATTCTAAATTTGGCTTAAAATACCGTTTAATTTTGCTCAGAGGCCTCTCTATCAGGCTTCAGGTTCTTGGACCAACGGCTTTACTTCCCTTCCAAAGGAAGCCAGGCTAAGGATTTTGACCCCGAAAAAAATCCATTGTTGTCCTCCGCCGGGTTTGAACCCGCGACCTTGGGATATGAAGTTAGCATGATAACCATTACACCACGGAGGGCGACAGCAGTTTGAGCTGCATCATTCTCATCTATTACATTATTCGGACAATTCTGATGTCAAACTTTTTACAAGAAAATTTGATGGGATTTATTGGTTGATTTTGACTTGAAAAAATTGGCTTGAATTAGTAGTAATTTGTTTACTTTCTCTAGCACGCATGTACAGTGTACATAGTAGATAGAAAAAGTAGGCATTGTAATACATCCAAAAATTCGTTACCGAGATTTCACTGGAAATGCATGTTTTGGTACACCTGAAAAACAGAAAAACACGTTTAGAAAAAGACCCGCGCGCGCGTGTGGACAACATAACTCGAATAAAGTCTGGCAAATACTAAACTTGGAATTTAGGTTCTGTTTCTGCCAAGGATGAGATACAACATTTTTCACGGAATTCCTCCATCCCTAACTACTGTTTACATGGACAATTTTTCGAAAATTTTGATTTTCTCAAAAATGGTTTAACGATTTTGATTAAAATACGGCCTAATAAAATATTTACATACAAATAAAATGAATAGCTTGAATTTTCTTGGAATAGCCTCTGAAGACCTCTTCATTCTTGATGACTCTTGTATAATTTTAAGCCGTAAGAGATAGACAAAAAGAGATAGAATACAAAATAGAACTTAGTTTCAATTGCTTCACATAGCAATGACTATTAAAAGATTTGACTATCGCTTTAGCTGCATCAATCTCTCTTATTTCCCTTCTACTTTGAAGCATGAGATTCTTTTCGCGTTCGCGCAAAATTTGAAATAAAAATCTACTCGCGCGTATGCTTAGTTTGGAGTAGCAATCGACTTTTCTCAGGGCGTTTTAATGGGCTTGTTGGCCTTCACAGATCCAGACTATCTGGCGATTTCTGGAATAATAAATCACTGGGATTTTCTTTGTAGAATTGTAGTTTTAAAAACAATTATTTCGTACAATTATATAAAAATACAGTCACTCGATGCAATTAGGTGCTCTTTTGAATGCGAATGTACTTGCTCTCGCGACTTAACTTCTTTTACAAGTGCCGACGGAAAAATCCGATTCCTCGGAATTATATGTTTTCACTTGTTTAACACGAGTGAGCGGAAATTAAGCGATCCCGCTGCTAATATTTGTACGCGACTACATTAATGTACGCGTTTTCTCGCTAATAACCTCCAAGTGGCCAGTCGCCCTCCATGGTGTAATGGTTACCAAGCTGACTTCATATACCTAAGGTCGCGGGTTCAAATCCGGCAGAGGACGATGGATTTTTTTCGGGCGTAAAAATCCTTAGCGTGGCTTCCTTCGGAAGCCGTGGGTCCCGTGTCGTAGATTACGGCACATAAAAGAACCTCAAGCCTAATAGAGAGGCCTCTGAGCAAAATTAAGTGGTCTTTCACGCCCAGTATAGAATGGGAAGCTGAGAACCACAGCAGTTAAAGAGCGTCCATAAATAAAACGCCATTTCATTTTTTTCCAAGTAGCCTTTTTCATGCTTCTGAAAAACCTATTTTTATCATAACTGGCCTCAAAACCAAGAAAATCAGCCCGTAACTATGATACTTATTGTGGGAAAACAAATTCGCATAGAGAAAATTAAAACACTTATATGCGACGAAAGCACAATGAACAATAAACATTTGCACCCAGTGATTTCAACTTCGGAATGCGACAGAACAAAAACATTTGAACATCATATATTACAAAAATGACATGTAATTCACAAAATGTCGGCAGATTTTGTGGTTAGGATATAAATATTGCCTCAACTTACAAGGGAGCAAGCATTAAGACAAATCAATTTTGCTAATGTTTTTCTCTATTAATACGACGTAGATAAAAGAATAATCTTTTGTAAGGAAAGCGCTGTAAAAGTGGTTAACAGACAAAGAGTAGAATCGATGGAAGTTCTTCAAGATGAAAATTCCTACTTTGGCTAGAAGACTTTGCGTATTTCAACTATGCACCCAGGACACCAAGTTGAAATGGAAAACATTTTTCAATGCACATGAATGTTTTTCAAGACAAATAGAGATTCTTTAGTTCGAGGCAATACTAATGTCTATAGTTCTTTAATGCACTACTGAATATATCTACTGTTTTCAGTTAGTCATCTTTACTTTATTTATACTTCTATGCACATAGTAAATAGAGTATGTATTGTAGTCCATCCAAGAATTCGTTGTAGATATTTCACCGGAAATATGTTTTGAGGTCCCCTGGGTCTAAAAAGGATTTTATAAAAGGGTGCGTTTATGTCCGTAGTCTGTGTAAAAACTAAAAACGATAATTCGGTTAACTATCAAACGTAATATTTAAGTTCAGCATCTTTCAAAAATGCAACACGAAGATTTCCAAGAAAGTCCCCCACTCCAAACTAATGGCTTTGCATTAAAAAAATTCGAAAATTTTGATTTTCTACAATATGACTAACGATTTTAATTAAAATGCCGTGTGTTAAAATGCTTAAATGGCAAATAAAATAAATATATTTAATTTTCTGGGAATAACATCTGAAGTCTTGTCCATTCTTAAAAAGTGTTCATTCTGATTAACTTTTGCATAACAATTAAACAAATAAACCGTAAGAAAGACAGACAAAAGTTATAAATTCAATTAAAAAAATTAAATATGTTAGAACACGCAATTTATGTTATGAAGATAACCGTTTCCGAGATATTCCTTGTTATTTGTTTCAATTTTAAAATACTTAAATTCACATTCAAGAAGTCGCAAGTTCGAATCTCGCTTACGATGAGTTACCCGAATAAAGTTTTTTTTTTTTTTCCTTCTGGCTTTTCCCTTATCCTGAGAAGACAAATGCCGAGTAACTTATGCTCCATGGACCGACATTATTTCGCCGATTTCATTCATTGTCCGTTATGGGTTAAAGGACATTAAAATACAGATATATAAAAATAAAACGCCTAAACACTTCTCTCATACGGGAATTTAACTTCTGGGCATTCAAAAGAGCCTAATTTCAATAACATAGCAACCAGCTTTGAAAATATTTATTATCTTTTAGCCTAGTGTGTTCCCATTTTCCCCTTCTACTTACACGGAAGCAAGTAATGATGCAATTTCTGTTAATGTATATCTTGATTAGCATGAAGTAGATAGAAGAATACGCTTTTTAAGATTAGTTTGCTACAGAGAGGCAGAGAAAGTCATGCGAATAGAACACATCAGCTTTTTTTCACAGTTTTATAGATCATTTTCCAGTATTGGTTAGATCTGTAACTTCCGAGCTCCACTTATTAGATAGCAGTTGGCTTAAGACGTAACTCGGCTAGCTTTTAATATTCTTAGTGACGAATTAATTTCATTTACCGCCCCCGTTTTTTTTTATTAAATTATTGCGCAAGTATCTATCGATTTTAAAATGAATCCCGTATAACTGCAATGTGCAGTCCCCTAGGGGAGAGGGAGGAGCTTGGGAACGATACGCAAAATATGAAACATGGGCAGGTAAAATATGAAACATGGGTAGAACGTCTGACTTCCTTAACCTCCTCTCGATAGTTTTCCTAGTTCTGGAAATGCTACATAAGTTATAAGTATTCCTTTGGCTGTGGAAAAATCCTCGGTCAGAATGGTCAGTAATTCTTTAGGTATATAGCAGTTATATTTTGAACCTTTGTATCCCTCTTTTTGTTCCAATTTAAATTACATATTTCATTTGTGGTGAAAATATGTATTTTATTGAAAATCGCTATAGTATTTGTTAGAAAGCCTACATTCTTGGGGGAAAAGTTCCAAGTAAGGGGTAATTATTTTCTTGAAAATTTTGGAGAATGTCCTTGGATGATGCTGAACTTGAATATTAAATTTGGTGTTAAGCTGATATTTTGAGTTAACTACGTGCGCGCACACAATCACATACACAGGCTCACATAGACGAACTTTAGTTTTTCTAAAAATACTTATTTTATTCAGGGATCTCAAAACATGTATTCTTAGTGAAGTTTCTGTATAGAAGTTTTGGATGGAGTACAAATACAAAAGCAACTAAGAAACCATGACCACAGTGGTATCTCAACATTTTCTTCGTGCTGTGGAGAGGGGAGGAGAGAGGGAGAGAGAGAGAGAGAGAGAGAGAGAGAGAGAGAGAGAGAGAGAGATGCAGAGAGAGTGTGTGTGTATACTGAAATTTATAACCATCATCCATATTGTAAGCTGTTAAGCATTAATAAATAATGTATTATTATTATTATTATTATTATTATTATTATTATTATGATTATCATCATCTGTAAGTACATCCAGAGGTGGAAAAAGAAAAAACAAAAACAAACGACAAATGGACTGAACAAGAGTGGGGGGGGGGGGAAATTCAGCAAGTAAAATTTTAAGGGGTCCTGGTTGAAAAATGACAGATTAAACTTCTTTTAACATCTCTTCCAAATGATTTCCCCTGACGAATATAACAGTTGCGTTATTAAATAGGTAATGCAGCAGCACTTTTTGCTATTACCGAAGACAATCTTTATCAATATTCAATTAAAGTTTTCTGGGGGAGTGTTATTAATAAAAAAAAAACAAAAAACATGTGGACTGAAACAAAAGTAGTCTGCAACACAACCAATAAATGCGATTAATCTGAAAAAGCATTGCTATTTCTCTTGCTAAGGATCAGACACAAAATGCTTCTGGATCAGTAATGACAGACAAGAACGAAATATAATGGAACATTGTTAGCACTGTGGGGAAACATCCGCATTTCCAATCCAAACGTATTGCGATTTGCTTGGAGTGTAAGTGCAAAATATATTTTTATACTCATTTACTGAAATGCGCTCATTTACTGTTAAAAATTCCATACAGATTTTCATTTCGATATAGATTTTTACGCTTACGCGCTGCCTATTAATGGTTGTTCACTGCCTGCTAATCTGCATAAGATTACAGAAACGACTTACGCCTACAATAACCTCCAAGAATATTTAGTTATATATGAGAATTTTAAAAATATATAATTATTTCCCGAATCTAAACTCATAATATTACGTAAGCAAAGCAAAATAGGTCATGACATTGACATTACAGAGACGAGGAAATCAATAACCTAGGGCATGCGCGCTAGTTCTACTTCCTACCAAAATATTTATTTTTACGAGAATAGTTATATTTACATACCTTTATTAGTAGATATGTATTGTCAGGTGCATCAATGACGGTTTTAATTTCATCTTGCAAAATATTTTCGCTTTTTTCCTACTGTACCCTACCGATTTCTGTTTTAACAGTGAGTACAACTTCTTATATTGGGATATATCAATTCCATGTTTCACATTTTGAGTAGTTTTCAATACTGAATAATTTGTCCTCAAGGATTTAATTGCTTTTGACATGTCTTCAAAGTAAAATATGAGGATATTTTCCGAGAATGAAGTTACATTTTTTGTTATTCTCCATGCCATGAATTTATCATATAATTTTTCGTAGATCTTTTTTGATTTCTGTGGAAGTAAATTATTCACATTACTCGCGTCCTCTGTTGTATCAGGAGGCGTGGACCTAAACTCCATATAATTATCACTAGGCCAAAATACTTAAGTCTCCATCTTGCAAATCAACTATCACCAAGAATCGAATTTCATTTGTTATCGACGCATGCGGTCGGTGGAGTGCATCTTTCGTATATAGGATATCTAAATATTTATTGTATATCTACATGCCATAGAAAAATTGTGTATGGAACTTTCATATAATGGTCATTAGAATACTCGTGATGTATTTCGACCCCAGTAAAGAGAACGTCGAAACTTACCTCTCACACATATCCCAATTACTACCATTATAGGATCGTTGCATAAATAACTATTGTTCTCTCTGGCTCGTATGTACAATGTACATGGTAGATAGAGAAGATATATTCCAACAAAAATTCGATGTCGAGATTTCATCAGAAATGTGTTTTGAGGTCCCTGAGTCCGGAAAAAGGCATTTTAGAACAAGGTGTGTGTGTGTGTGTGTGTGTGTGTGTGTGTGTGTGTGTCTGTGGATAGCATAACTCAAAATCGAAAAGACCATTACATACCAAATTTAGTATTTATATTTAGTGTCCTCCAAGAATGCAACACGAAGATTTTCAACAAAATCACCCCACCCCACCAAACTAACTTGTGAAAAATTGTTTTCTAAAAAGTAGCTCTAACAGCGTTGATTAAAATAGTCTTATTATATATTTATATAAAAATAAAATTTATTTCTTTTGCATTTTTCAGTAATAGTCTCTGAATACCTCTTTATTCTGGATGAGTTTTGCAGAACTTTGCATAACGGTTAAACCGTAAGAGATATATAAAAACCTACTGCATAAAAATGTAGGTCTCGATAAAATACGTGTTTTTCTTGTAGAGTGACCGTTTTCGAGATATTCCTTGTTTTTGGTTTCAATTTTAAACCATCTAACTTTTCTCAAATGGGACCATGCAAAGCAAACCGAACCTCAATTGTTTCACATAGCGATCAGCTTTAAAGATTTGATTATCACTTTAGTCAAATGTATCCCCTTCTACTAACAAGGAACAAGTAATAAGACCGTTTCTGCTATGTGTATCGCGATTATCCTGATGTAGAATAATCTTTTGTAAGAATGGTTTGTATATGGGACAGGTAGAGAAAGTTATGTGAATGGAGCACACCAGATTTTTTTTTTACTTTCTCTACCAGCTACATTTTATACCTTTGATTTCAAGGCTAGCATGTAGCAACCCGCTTTTAAACATTTGACTATCACTTCGGTTTCTGTATCCCTCTTATACCAATGACAAAATTTGAAGTAAATGGAAAATAATCTTTTGTAACAATAGCGTGTAGATGCTACATAAAATAAATGATATGAGTAGAGAAAATCCTGTAAATTAAACATATGAGATTTTTAATGTGCTACCGCTACTCAATTGTTTCTCGCGGTCATGGAAAGAGCGCGGCATTTCAAGGACAATATATAGCGACCCGATTTTAAACATTGGGACTATCGTATATGTTTCCTGTATATCCTCTAAAAGCCCTCGTTATCGTCTGAGAACAAAGGCATACCGATTAGCCAACGTTTCAGAAGCGCTATTGTCCTGAGTAAAATAGGAGGTGGCATCAGCGATCACATTTAGGGCCCCTCTTGTAACCAATGGAAGCGTACTTGTTGCGGAGACAGCTGCAATTGCAATTCCACGTGGAGAGCGACTGCCTGTACGTGTTTGCCAAACTTCGCCTAGTGCTAAAATAATATGGAGGCGTTTGAATACAGGCGAGAAGTTCTCGTTATTCAAGAAAGCCAAGGAGCCTTCGCCCACCAGCAGTGCGATTACGAGGAAAATTACAACTTCTCTTAAGCGAACAGCCTCAAACATTGATTTGCAGCGCGTTATGGTTATCCTTGAGACTCAATTACAGATAAAGTCAGGCGTCATTAAATTGTAAAATGTTGCCCAAAATTTCCGCAAAAGTCAATAAGCAAAAGAAAACGTTTAAAAAGATGGGTAATTTTATGTCTGAGGCCATCCATCTGGAAATCTACAAAGTGTTTTCAAAAGGAATCTTTCCTACCTTACTAAATTGCTTGTTCATGCATAGATAAAATGTAAATTGAGTTTATTTCTGGTCGCTCTTTAACTGATGTGGCTCTCAGCGTACCATTCTATAAAAGACCCTCAATTTTGCTCAGAGTCCTCTGTTGAGGTTCTTTTTCGTGTCGTAAATCAACGATACGGGACCACCAGCTTTACTTACCTTTCCAAGAAAGTCTTGCTAAGGACTCC
This sequence comes from Hymenopus coronatus, assembly GCA_030762935.1. Taxonomy (NCBI): domain Eukaryota; kingdom Metazoa; phylum Arthropoda; class Insecta; order Mantodea; family Hymenopodidae; genus Hymenopus; species Hymenopus coronatus. The sequence continues at coordinate 33,595,091 of CM060896.1, read as the reverse complement.
TACGCTTAAAATTATATACATAACACACACACACACAGACACACACACACACACACACACACACACACACACACACACACACGCCGTATTATATCCAAAACAAGTTGAATGAACAGGAATTGCTTACTACTAGGTTTTGCTTCGATAAATGGTCTTGTCCTATTAATAATGTTGAAAAATATGCCAAGAACATAATATCAAAGAGAATACATTCAAACGAAGAGGTGATTTTAAAGCACTTTTGTACTTACATTAGTCAGATTCATCGCCAGCAGGTATTGCTACAACTCTCAAGTCGGAATCTAAGGATGACCCTGAACTGTCATCACCTAAGTTTATCACTAAACTATTGCGGTATCAGTGAGACAGTCAGTTGTCACAGCTGTTTTTCTTCCTTGTATTTAAATGTGGGATGTCAGCCTGCCACATTTCCGCCGTCACTTGAGCCAATGCTTCGTCTAAAAGCTAACGCACCTCTTTCAGTTTGAAAGTTTTATTGTTTCTAAAGAGCATTAGCATCTCTATCTACAATTATGTTGACATTGTTTCGCCTCACAAACGAAAACCCCAATTCTGGAAGCTCGCATATTTATTGTAGTTGGCTCATTTAAAAAAAAAAAAAAAAAAAGGATTAAGAATGTCAATTCAAAATCTTCTCGGGCTTCTAGCCAGGTAAAAACTTAAATACCAGGCCATAATATCACGCGAACCAATCAGATATTAGCTTCATCCCAGCTCTTATAAATACCAGTCTCCGCAAGCTCAAACCATCAGTTCACCCTGAAGACGAAGAAGATGCACTTCTTCGAAACGTTGGTGTCAAACCAAGTTTTTACTTGGCTAGAAGCTCGAGAAGATTTTGAACTAATACGTCGCCAGGAAAGCTTCAGTTCTTATTTTATTAAGAATGTCGTTCACTTGTTCTAAACTGCGTTAGCTCTCTTTCTCTTTTACAAGGTGTTTTAACACTACCAGTTTAAATTCTTTGCGAGCGTGAACAACACTCGCTTCTTTACTGTTGCTGTTTAATATGTGCTTATAATGTAATCCATGTAGCAGCTAAATAAGAGGTACAATTGATTTTTAAGATCAACAACCAGATGTGGTTAATCGTTTATTTTGCCACCAAGGTATACTGGACCACCATTTGCAGCAGTGGTTAGTAAAACAGTTATTTTTGTTCTGATACTCTTGATGATACTTGAAATTTGAGCATGCATATCCTGCTATTGGGGCTTTTTAAAGTTCAAGCGAGCCATTCACGGCTAACTCCACAATAAATATGTAATAAAAGACCATGGGTTCCTGAAATACTCCAGGTGTAGCGTTCAACAGTGGAAGTTAATCATGAGTTGTCTGCGACTAGCCAGAGCGTGTACCTACTTCCGTAAAGCGCTTTATTGTGCAATTCTTCTTGTAAATTAAGCCAGTGTACATTAATATGTATAAAAAGTGGCCCTTTCCCGAAGATCACAGTAGCGTTTTCCATCTATAAGGTTTTCTCACCTTCAGGTCTCTACCTGGCGGTACCAATTTTCCGTGTGACTGGCCGGAAATTATGTTTTCGCTCTATAAAGTTTCTACCGCCAAGTAACCATCCTTCGACTTCGCGCTTGCGCTATCAGTTCTCCTTGTGACTGGCCTCAAAAACAATTCAGGACTCAAAAACGAACAATGAGGATGTTATAGATGTGAAATGGAGTGGTTCAGATAACGTCAATACGAAAGAATTTCGCTAAGCTTGGTACACAAGAAAAGATAGGGATGAACCATTATCTGTAATTATCGTTAAACTGAACGACACCTACAACGTTTATGTGAAAGCTTAATCAGCCATACGGAGACAAAAGTTTAAAATTAATGCCACCAGAGGCGTATGTTGTTAAGTTCTGGACTAGTGCTCCCTCTTGTTTCTCTCCCTCTCCCTCAACTTTACATGTTTACATTTGTATTCTGAATTTAATTAATGTTATCTATATCAACTCATATATTTAAAATAAAATTCATACTTAACTAAATAATAGTAATATAACCAGTATTATAAAACAATTGTAAATACTCATTAATTAGATATTCAAATTAAAAACAAAACAATGAAAATAACACCTCCATCTATTTTTCAAGTAAATAATTAAAAGACTTGTACCCATAAAGCAAATAAAAAAATACTATTTTCAATAATAAAGATCACTAGACAGTCTTTAACACATATTAGGAACTGCTTTGGCTGCCCTCGAGACTCGTTGGCTATGTTTGACATGACAAGAGAGAAGAGCTGAAAACTTCGTTGTACTGATTTCCTCCTTCATGTTTCGTCCTTCGGATATGCCCAGGTTGGTCAGTCATGCTACTCCCGGCCTGAGAGAAGAAGTCTACAAATACATTGCGAATAGAATCGAGTTTTATCGCAAGGAGAGCATTTTATGCCATCACAATAGGCCATATTGCAAATAGGCAAAAGATTAGGAATGCAGAGATTTAATAGAAATTATTTCTTTACACATTTACCGGTCTTGGCGGCCATCCTAGATAGCCCACAGAATACGCCCCTGATTACCACCATCCAGCGGCAATAATAAAAAAAAACAAAAAACAAAAAAAAACGGCAGTATATTTTTAAAATCTTTAGCTTTGAAAAAGAAAAAAAAAGAAAAAAAATTATTACATTCGTCTTTATTCCGACATTTTTATCATCGTTTATTTTTGTACATCAATTCAACAAAGCATTGGCATAAGGTACTCCACTAGTAAGAACATGGGCAACTAGTAGTCGACCATCGCAGTTCCGTCATATTACTTTCTCTGTAACGTATGTTCAATGTACATTCGATACAGAGATTTCACCGAAAATACATGTTTTGAGGACTCCTGAATAAAACGCAGTTAGAAAAAAAGTCCGTGTGTGTAGTGTGTCTGTCTGTAGACACCATAACTCAAAAACGAGAAGTAGTTAATTACCAAACTTGCTATTTAAGTTCAGTATGTTTGAGGAATGTTACACGATATTTTCGGAAAATCCCTACTTCCCAAACTACCTTTTACGTGGAACGTTTTTGGAAAATTTTGCTTTTCTAAAAAATAGCTCTATTTTTATTAAAATACTCTATGTTTAAGATATTTTTATTACAAACGAAATGTCTATCTTGAATTTTCTAGAAATACCCTCTGAAGACCTCTTCATTATGGGTGATTTGTATAACAGATGAACTGTAAGAGATAGAAAAAAAAATGTAGATCTGTTAAAAGAGACAATTTATCTCACATTTTTTTTTTGTTTATTCATTTAATTTATTTGTAGAGGTAGTCGTAGAGGTATTACTTGTTATTGATATCAATTTTAAACTACTTAAAACTGTTCTCAAACGAGAACTCATATCTCTTGTTTCACATAGCGCCCAGCTTTTAAAAGATTTGAGTATCGATTTAACCTAGTGTATTCCGTCGGTTTGGGCAGCTCAGTTGGTTAGGCCCCAGAGGTGGTTAAATGTGCTTAAGGGGGACGTAGGCAGCAATACCTTGACACAACAAAAATTCTACCATGGTCATAGCTTTATGTCTAAAGCAATGACATTTTGCACAGTTAATTTTCTTGATATCTCCTATGACTGTGCTATTTTATAAGTAATTTTGTCAACAAATAAATAAATTACATTACATTGGAATTTTCAAAACATAAAAAACTTATGTACCTTTTTCTTAGTATTTCTTTGGTGAAGTTGCTTGAAAACAGGTGTACTTATGTATTAGAATTGTGCTATATTTTGGCGCAGAAGTTTTTCTCTATCTCCCTTCAATGATTTTTAAAGTATTTTTCAAGGTATGTGAGTTTTTTATTTCAAATTATTATGCATTTTCATAGCGCAAATAGAATCTAAACCAAAAGAAAATACTGCGCTAAAATACTCATTGTGAACTGAAATATGTGTGTGCAAAATTTCATTGCAATATCTCAAATAGTTTACAAGAAAGAGGTACATAAGTGTGAAAAATTATAAATCTGAGAAAACGAGAAAAGAAATTTTGTATGATTGTTTTATTTACGGAGTGGTCTACATACTTAAGATACTGCCTAAAATCTACCATAGCTATAGTCAGCTTCTTCTTCCAGGTCAGAAACTAAAACTAACCTTCTAAATATTTATAACTATGTTTGCCTGTAAGAAATGTAGAGAAACAAGGGATCAAAGCTGATAATCAAGCAAGCAGAAAAAGTGAGCATGGCAGGACAAGTCCTAAGTTTTTAATTTATTTGGACAAGAAAGAAATCGAATTAGGTTATGAAACTTTGGGAATATAAAGCTGAATGCATTAACAATTAATTAGTGAAATAAAAAAAATTGAAAAATACGTCATTTTTAAAAGCGACAGCCCCATGTCTGTGGAATAATTGGCATATTAAAGTACTCCTGCGGGACGAAATTACGGCTACCGGCGTATTTCAGTGTTAACAAACAAATATACATATATATTTTATTTTTTAAGGTATTCCCTAGATTAGGGAATAATAAAAAGCAAGTAATAAGACAATGTCTGTTGTTTTTCTCGATTAGCATTATCTATTGCACCAATGAAGCACCTCTCCCCTAAAAAAGTGTGTCTTGCATGGTTGCATATGTTCGAGCCCAGAAGGCTTCGTATCTAATTAATAGCTGCGTATCGCCCTACCCGCAGCCTTTTTGTACGATTCATTGTTACATCTCTAATTGTCACCCCTCTCCAAATAATTGCAGCCAGAACTGTGTTCAGGATAATCCTGGTTTAATAACTGTTTTTGCTGTTCCGTGTATATTCATGTAATCCAAAGCGCCGTTCCACATTGTAAATAGGTGCGTGCGCTTCCTGGTTTTTTTTCCCCCCTTGCCTTTTTATTCTTTGTCCTGCATTTGCTAGCACAGTGTATGGATATATTAATGCGCAGTATGAAATTTCCATACATTGTTAGTCTGCTTTCTACTTTTAACAAACAAAAATGAGTAATCAACTTGACATTGCAATACAATCTGGCAAGGCGATGGTAACTAGAAGCCACGTGTAGTATGAACAAAAGCCGAAAGAGAACAGGCTGTTACATAGCTAGGTTTCATATTCCGGAATAATGTGGAACATGCTCACTGTGGTTCTTTTTACACTAGTTTAAGTAAAACCGTATGTAAGACAAGAGAACCAAAGGCGGGAAGAGGGAGGGATCATTAATTCTTCTGCAGCAGTATCTAAGCAAACGTCTAGATCTGCAGTTATAGCAAAACTATTTACTGGAAAAGCCTTAAAACTAGTTTTATTTATCTGTATCATTTGACAGAGCAACATTTCTTAGCAGCTTTGAGACAGCTTGCTCGGTGCATTGTCGCGCATTCAGCTCTCCCAAATCAAATCCAGTACAAGCAACACTCCACTCGTTCCTAACTGAAATTTTAGGAATAGCTGGTTGAGACATCCTTATTAGAAGTTTCTACGGCTTTAACCCAGAGTGATGTTTAGTGCCATTTTCATGCAGTAGGCTTTGTGTTCCCGCGTCGAAATTCTCCTCTAGCGCAATTTTGCCATCTAGCTACAAGTCGTTAAATCTGAACTCTCTTGCAAGTCATAGAGCGACAGAATTCCAAAGGCAGCGTCTATCAACTTTTCTGATAATTTTAGGAGTAATTTAGAAACAATTTTGTCGAATTTAAAGAATAGGTTCAATGCATTGAAGTATCAAATATGACTGGCGCAACTTAAATGTTATAAGGCAAAAAACATTTCCACCACAGTGGCTTTTGCATAAAATAGCTGCAAAGATGTGGTGGAATCAAGTCGTTTAAAGAAAACGGTAGATTGCAGTCACAGTTCCCATCCTTCCACATTCCATTGTGGAAATAAAACTTTTGTTAGTTGAACATTATTAAAATTAAGTTATAGAATCAGCTTAAGTTCTCAACAGTGGTGGCTAAACTCATTGGAGAATTATATTAGAATCATGGAAATGCGTTTCTCGTACACATTCCAAACACATTTATACGTAAAATTAGTACAATGTCACTATGCACGTTTCAGTGCTTCTCTTCTGATTACACAAGCGAATTTTTCTGATAATAAATATTAAATATTATAAAATACTCGTAATAATGGTAATTATTTTCTATCTACTGTTAGTTTAGACTTTGGTGACTTTTAGCTAACACATTTTGACTACTGCGCGGCGCTTTTCGCTCAATTTGATGTTGGTGGCTGGCTTCGCCTATTCACTCATATCCACGATGTTCTAAACGCCAAAATACATTCGGCCGAAATCAGTCGCAATTTCAGAGAATCGCCTACTCTTGAAATTTGAATGAAATTCCAGTTTCGAACGAGTGAAATGTTCCTTATAATATTGGTGTGTAAAATATTTCGGGACACCGATTTATCCGAAAAATAAAGTCAATATGAACACGATCTGAAATAGTTTGTTAAAAAGGTATTAGGGGGTTTGCCTCGTCACTGACAACATTATTTAATTGAATTAAGGTGTTGCCCGCTAATTGTGTGTGTGTGTGTGTGTGTATGTGTATGTGTGTGGGTGTGTGGTGTAGAGCAAAGAATTAAATTAAATTTGTTGTCAGCTGATTGAAGGCAGAAGAAAATTATTCTGTGAATGAAGAGACAAATGTGCATAAAGGTACCGACAGGCAAGTTCGTTTTTCTTGAGCATTCTCACGAATTTACTAATGTTTGAGAGAGAGAGAGAGAGAGAGAGAGAGAGAGAGAGAGAGTAGTAAATCATTTGAGAGGAGTGTTTTGGATGTTAGGAGACCAAGAGAGGTTCGAAGCATTGACAATGAAGAACGAGTTCTTCGTAATGTGAAGGCAAACCCATCAAATAACACGAGTCACTGCAGTAAGGGAAGGCGTTTCTCACATGACAATCTGGAAAATCGTGCATGGAAATCTATGTCTGTATTACCTTAAGGCTGTGCAAGGATTAAATGGGGTGGTCTTCTGGGTTAATAAGAACTCTGTGCCATTGCATATTACAGAATTGTGGACGTTCATGAATGTCAAGCATGCGTACTTTTATTGATGAGGCGCGACAGTTCTTCAGTGTTTATTATACTCATAAGTTGAGTCTATGAAAACCCGCATGGAGTACGACAGAATAGACAACAGAGCTGTATAAACGTTTGTGGTGGATTCTTCACGTTCGCCTTATTGTCAGAGACTTATGTACAATTTCTCAGAAATGTGTTGCATCATTTAATTGACGAAGTGCCTCTGGACAGAGAATGTGGTTTTTACAATATAGTGCGCTAGCTCATTTCAGTCGGATAGTGTGTAATTTCTTGAATGATAAATTTCCGCATCGATGGATTGGGCAAGGAAGATTCATTACATGGTCTCCTCGATTTTCTGATTTGAATCCAATGGACTTTTTTTGTCCGGAAACATTTAAAGTCGCTGGATTATGCGACTCCTGTACTACTTTTTGACACGCTGAGAGAGCGTGTCCACATTGAATCTAACCAAATACGAAACATTCCAGGAATCTGCAACAGAGTACGCGATAGCATGGAACGCAGGCCTAGGGCATGCATCGAAGCAGTGGGAAACCCTTCGAGCAATTTGTAATTGTAATTGCATCTTGTAATTCAGCAATGAATAATTTTCAGATTCATGTTCATATTAAGTTTTTCTTATTCTTTTAATTTTGGGAGGGCGTTTCCGAAATATTTGAAACCATTATGCATTCTGTATGTAAGTTATATTTGTCTCGTATTATAATTATTTGTGCTGGGATTCTTTCAACTAATGTATAATGCATAAATGTTAAAGCATAACATTAATAACATTATGTTGATACATAGCTCACCGGCAAGATCAGTGGCATAACCTATTTACAAGTTGTCATATTAGGAGTTAAGTATCACCGAGGAATGCAGAAAAATGCCGCCAGGGAACAAGTTTGTGGGGTTTTCCATTAGGCCGCAAGAAGGAAGTGGATGTGTCACTTACGCGGTCAAACCCATAGGGGGATGACTACCGAAGACCTCGGTGGGGGATACAGTTGCTCTTGTGTACTAAACTCTCCAAGTTAGTGTCCAGAGGACATAAAGGCGTCTCACAACCCTGCCCAGGCAGCACCACCCAGACGTACCCAATCTCCCAGGGGAATCACTGCCCCATCGAGTCCAACCCAATCTATACAGTTCCCCTTCAGTAGGGGCTCAGATGCTCAGCCCGAGTACTTCTAATAATGTCAGAAGTACCACCGGTCCACAACGCTCGCACCGGAGTAGCTGAAGAAAGCGCAATCTCCCCTTTATGCATTGATTAAAGTGATAAAATTCTATTCTAAAGCACAGTGTTTTGAAATTCGAAATACGCATACATAAACCTATATAAGAATCACTCTTGCTAAGAATGTGAGAGTTACTGCTAATCAAGGTATTACGGGTGAGTTACTGCTAATCAATGTGTTACGGGTATAGCTTTTGTATCATGTTGCAGATTTGGCGAGCTGTTATTTGAGCCAGTCAGGCCCCCTACACGCCTAGCTGCGCAGACCAGATAAATTGTCGTAAAATGAACTGGACTGGAGGGCAAGAGGCCACTAAGGCGCAATACATTGGTTGTAATGGGAAAACAGTGAAATTTAAAACAGCTATAATTATGTCATAAGGATACCTGAGTAGGAAATAATTGCGACAACACGTTCTTTATGATCGTCAGCATCTATGTATAGGAATTAGCCCTGGGATGTCCTTGTTGGGAGTTGAATAAAATCACTTTATTAACTAGACGGAATGTCATCCCACAAATGAAACAAAACAAAAATAATATTATCATTGAACTTGAATATCGCATACCTGCATTTAAAGTGTTCTACAAACGGGATGTAAGCATCACATGTTCTACAAACGGGATGAAGCATCACAGAGAGTATAATTCAGCTCGTGTTCGCAGTTTCATCTCAGTGATTACATGCATGCTTTTTACTTTAATGCATAAAGTCGTCAACAAGAATTATAAAGAGGGCTTATCTGTAGTGAAGTGGTCAAAATGCCGAATTAAAAATGTAAAATATGCTGGGTTCGATTTTAGGCTGATGAAGCTATTCTTATTCCCCACCCTTAAGAGCCTAGAAATATGAATGCGATACTGAATGTGTGTTAAGTTAATCGAGAAGCGCAGTTTTAATGTACACCTCGACAATTTAAGTAGTCGTTATAGAAGGTGAAAGTGGTGATACGACGAATTACATAAGGCGGTATGAAAATAAATAAAAACAAACAAATGAATAAAATGATTTAGCAGAAAAAAATATACGCGATACTGGATTTTCAGAGAGAGTATTGTACAGTATGGGGGGGGGGAATAAAATAAACGTGAAATTATTCCAGACGCTAAGTAAATATTTTCTATCAGTATGTGTGGCATATTGGAGTTAGATAAGTTAGGTATATTAATATGTTCACCACAGGAGATCATGGTCTGTGATTCCCAAAATAATTTATAAACAAATTTAAGATTAGAATTTATTATTACTTATATTGTTTATGTTCTAACACTTTTGCAAAATTCCTTTTTGCACCCTATGGAATTGTGTTTCAGTCTGAATTTACATATTTGAAAAATTAACTTATTCGAGATTTCGGGTAATTTTTTTTTTAATTTAGGACAAAGTATAATATTGTGTCTTAATACTTTAGCACTGCCTTCTAATGCTAATGAAACGTATACAAAATAGTTATAAGAATGGCATTAGCGTTCCCATTAGCTTTGTCAGATGAGAAGTGAAACTAAATACTGAAGGAACTGTGTCAGGGTGTAGCATCATCTTGTCTTTATTCTCATGGAAACATTTTTGCGAAATACACTGAGTCGATGGTACAAATTTGTTACGTCTCAGAGCAGCTATCGACCTACTCAGTAATTCTAGTTTATGTATTGGGAACCTAGAATACATTATCATTCGCTTAGTAACTGAGGAAACCCACGAGAATAAATAGGAATGAATTTGGATCACAAATGTTACAATTTTGTTCTTACCGTTGGAAAGTGGCCTCAAAATCATTTTTCCGGTAGTTGATACAGTTATGCAGGATAGAAGTGCACCATGTTAATTATTAAACACTAATACCACCTCACATTTAAAGCCTTTTAAGCGTACTGAACATATGGCAAAAAGCACGTTCGCCCTCCACCTATTTACCCGCGAGAGGTTTCAATTAGCGACACACATCAGCGCCAGCGGTGAGTCTAAGTAATATAATTCCAAGGTCTTTGGAACCAGTGTTTCAAAACGACTTTGCGTCACTGACGACAGTTTTAAACTCAGCACTGTCATTTAACATTTCAAGTTCTTTAGCATATTTACAAAATATTCTAGACCACAATAGAATACCTACACGTCCACTAATGTCTTTTATTTGACTTGTTCTTTAACGAGAAATATATGTAAGCAGCACTAATGGCCACATTTGCTACACATGTAAATGTGTTTGAACTAGGCGACATTAGTGTAAATATGGTGAGATTTCTCAATTATTTACAAGCATTCTGTTTATTTGTTTGCCAGTTTAGAAATATTTGTTTGGAAACACTTGTACTAAATGATCAGGATAAAGGAGAACAGATTTCTGGGCTCTTAACCGGCCGGCGGCGAGGCTTCAGTGTGAGTTGATCCCTTACTAAAGTGTCACATGTTTGTTTGTTGACGCAATATGAAGTAAAATGGCTCTATTCGGGAACCGGTATTCTGATTTCCAAAAAAAGTATTCATTTATGATCCTCATGTCTGTATAGAATCTGCGAATGGCCGGCCGTTATCCCGATTTAAACCCCTGCGATTTTTATCTCTGAGGTGAAATAAAAGAGAAAGTTTTCAAAACAAATCGACACGTTTTAGAGGAACTTAATAATAACATTCGTCAAGAACTTGCTGCTATTTCTCTGAGGGAACTGCAGCGTGCAATAGCCAATTTCGTAAGTAACTGCCAGAACAGCGAAGGGAGGAGCATCTCCTGGTTATATATATATATATATATATGTATGTAATTACTCATATATATATATGAGTAATTTTATTTTGAAGTGTTTACTTTTGTTTGTTTAGAAATAACTTACGCGACAAACCTTAATGTATTTACTGCCGACATGCTGTCACTCGCTCACTGCTCATAGCAAGCAGGCATTTTTCGTACATTAAGAACCTCAAACCCTGATCTGCTGTATCCTGAGTACCCAGTAAATATTATTGTTTGCAATTGAATTCAAGCGTTTTTATTTATTTACATTATATTGATTACCTTTAAAAATGTTAATTAAAAAAAGGGTTTTTGTGCTGCCTTAAGTTGGGCTAAGTAACTAGTGTCATCTAGCTTAATCCAGATTAAATGTTGATGCATCCAGTGCAGTAACTAGGTTCTTCGACCGTTTGGTCTATTCTCGCATGTTGTTATTGTTTAGCTTTTTACTCTCTTTCGATCTATAATTTTCTGCATATTGTTTATCTACAACCTATATCATGTATATACTAATTATGCAATGTAGAAAAGAATAAGGCTAAAAGTTGATATAAGAGTTCGAGTTTCAGTCAAGGTTATAAGACCTTGAAAGTTAAGACGGTAGCATAAGTGAAACTATAAAAAATGTCCTTGATACTTTGATTTTTAAGCTCGTTTTTCGTAGATCCTAATCTCTATTATTTCAAACTGTGATTGGATGCCAAGCTCATAATCAAATATGGTGTACGGAGTGAACACATGCAATGGTTCTCAATGATTTTACTTGCCCCTGCGGAATGTACTAAAGACATCTAGTAGTAATCCGCGTAGTCTGTAATTTCCCCAATTTCGAATATCCATCAACGACCCCTGCGATTACTTCTAGCAAACTTCTAAATGCTTTGCCCATTAAATTTGTCGTTTGTTTTAAAGCTCTCGGATATTTTGCGTGGTGGCTTCATGTTATGTACCACACAACATTATCATCGATCTTCCTTGTCATGCTATTTTATTTAAATTGGGGATGGAACATTGGGGTTGTGTGTGCCATTAAATTTGCATTAAGCACGGAATGCTTGAAAACATTTAAGGTCTTAAATGTGCACAACTGTGTTTAGAGGAGCTTGCCGCTAGTATGCCAGTGTTAGAAAAGGGAAAGAAAAATATTTAGGGGCATTTAAATAAAGATAAGCGATGGGGAGCGTGATATGTAGATAAATGCAAAAAGGGCGAATGTTAGTGGAAGAAATGCAAACAATACACTTGTGAAATCAATATGAGATACTGGACAGCTTGAAATACTCGAGGCGTGCTAAATGGGCTTTCCGAAAGACCAAATAGAATAACAATGACAAACGTACTTATAATAAAAAAAAAATCTGATGTGTACCATTCACATGACTTTCTCCATATCCCTGCAACAAATAATTCTTAAAAAGCTTATACTTCTATTTACTTTATGCTAATCAGAAAAAATTAGCAGAAATAGTCTTATTACTCGCTTCCTTGTAAGGGACAACCGTAGGTTAAAGTGATAGTCAAAAGCTGGTTGCTATGTCAATGAAGTTCCTTTGTTTGTATGGATAGGAGTTGACAAGTTCCTGTATGAGAAAAGTATACGTTTTTCATAGCAGAAACCAAAAATAAGGAATGTCACAAAAACGACGAACTCCACGAAAAAAGTGTATATAACATAAATTGTGTGTTTTAAAGTGCTCTACATTTTTTGTGCAGTAAGTTTTTGTCCGTCTCTTACGGTTTAGCAGTCATCCAAAATTTAGTAAAATTCATCCAGAATAAACCACTCTTCAGAGGCTATTCCCAGAAAATTCAAGATATACATTTCATTTGTCAGGTAAATATGTTTAATATCCGAAATTTAATCAAAATCGTTAGAGCCATTTTTGAGAAAATCAAAATTTTCGAAAAAAGTTCCATGTAAAGGGTAGTTGGGGGTGGGGGGGATTTTTCTCAAAATCTTCGTGTCGCATCCCTGGAAGATACTAAACTTAAATACCAAGTTTGGTATTTTACCGACTTTTCGTTTTTGAGTTATCGTGTTCACAGACACACGGACACACACACACACGGACCTTTTTGTGAAAATGCTTTTTTTGGATATTGGGGACCCTAAAACATATATTTCCGGTGAAATCTCGGTATCGAATTTTTGGTGGAGTGCAATATATTCTCTATACACTATGTACATAGTGCGTATGGAGAAAGCAACAATCTGACTGAGGTCGTGTACTCGCTAGACTTTATGTACCGCTTATCATATCACAGGTAACTTAAGCATTATGCTATTCATATAAATAGCGATTCTCCTATTCGGTGTACTTAAGGAACACTGGGAGTGAATTTTTAAAGTTTCACATTTTTGGGAGATTTCTCTGAAAAATATACTGTGACTGCATCGATGTTTGGTTAATAGTGCACAAAACTCTCTTTTCCTCTAACAAACATCTATTTGTTTCTTCCACAAACTGATTACAATCAGAATCTGCTCACAAATAACTGTCTTTCTTCGATCCCTCTGCAAAAATTCTGCCGTGTAGTTTCCTTTCGACGTTCGCTGCGGCCACTACACGCTACGATTTCCCGTCGAAACTCCCTAAATTATTCGCCATGCACTCTCAGTTGAAGCTGAACTCTGGGTAGGGATTCGTTCCCCTTTTTATACCTGTAAATTACGGACAGGAAACTTCCAGAAACATTCGCACGTGCAAACCACAGCAGGTGTCACAGAATCATTCAGGTGTAACAATCCACGGTTTCGTCGTCAAAGAATTTACCAACGCCACACATGTCTATTTGCACAGGTGCAACAATCGCAGCTTCGACAGCTAAAAGAACTTCCTGCCGGCAAATAATATGTATATCTTCAATTTTCTGGGAGTAGCCTATGAAGACCTTCATTCTGAATGATTTTTGCATAACTAGTAAATCGTTAGAGATATGCAAAAACTTACAAGGCAAAAAAGGCAGAACTCGTTAAAACACACAATTTATGCCATAAATTTTTGCCGTGTTGTAGACCATTTCAGAGATATTCTTGTTATTGATTTCAGTTTTAAAATACCTACTTAAACGCTTGTAATAGGTACAGAAATTTAGCAACTCTTGGCCCTGTAAAGAAACGAATTTCAATCGCATAGCAACAGCTTTTAAAAGATTTTACTATCGCTTTAGCTTAGTGCATTCCCTTATTTACTTGCTACTTATAAAGAAGTTAATACGACCATTTCTGCGATATTTTGTTTATCTTGATTAGCACGAAGTAGAGAGAAGATTCAACCTTTGTAAGAATTATCTGCTACAGAATAGTTAGAGACGGTCATGGAAATGGAACACATGAGATTTTTAATCTACATCGTACTAATCGAGACAAACAACCAGCTGTGAATTACAAGAAGCCGTTCACACATTTTGGCGATAATGGCCGCAGGGCATAGTGACAATATGCATACAAAGTTCATTCAAATTTAATAAATACTTTGAGAATTGTACATTATTTTATAAAAGCCATTATAGAAATGTGTCACATAACCAAAGTGCCCCACGCGTCTTATAATTTAAAGGAAATTGGTTGGAATTTTTGCAATTTGAGCAAGCCATTATTGGTAGTAGCACTATTTTGTCCTGTAGAATTTTACAGTTGATAATTTTGAACTTCTGGGAAATTTTAATAGAAGTTAATAAAACGGAAATGCATGGAATATTTGATGATATGAAAATGTATTTTTGAGAAAAATGTTATAGTATGCTAGTGAATATGTGTAATGTATGATCTTTAAATAACTGTGGAATCCGACGAAAGATAAGAGACATGCAAATATTAGCTCTCAATGGATTCCCAAAGGTTCTAAAAACATGTGCTACAGAAAATCTATTTTCTATTCTTTGCCCGATTGTGGTGAAAGTTTCACTTGTGTTCCTTAATTACGATTTAAAAAATGTATTGCCTAGAAGTGGTGCCAAACATTACTATAGATTGCGACTGTTGTCAAATAGTCATCATTCTGATCAAAGGTCACGCGTTCGATTTCCGACTGGGGGATTTTTTTTCTAACCAGGCAAATTCCCTATCCTCCAGAGAGAGTGAAAGTAAGGGTATGACAATACTTTCTAAGCGCTTGATACGTACGAGAAAAGTGAAAAAATGAGGCAATTGCGCTGAGATTTCTTTATGGTATTAATTTCTTTTACACGAAGGCCATTTATATTAATTTATTTATATTATTTGAGATATTAGCTAAATATATATAGGTACATATATGTGTATAATATACATATTGATGAAGGCAGATTACGTTTTAGAAGGTGATTCGCTTATGTGTCGTTAAAGGATCAAAATATTTGTAAATAACTTTTGTGCTTGTCCCACATTAAACTTTTTTATATTAAGTTAATTATGGAAAATGCAATAGACCACATGCCCAATTCTGTGTAAGCAGAAGACGCTTGGAAAAATGCATATATCGAGTTAATATCGCAGAAATCAAATAAGAGTTACGAGTTGGCATTTGTGTAATTCGTTCTGCAAATGGTTACAAGAAAACTCTGTTGATATTAATGAGAAGAATGCATTGGCGTTTTTCGTTTGAGAAGTAGTAAATTAATTAGTCCAGCAAGTTTGTGGTGTGACTTTTCGATGTTGAAAAATATGATTGGTTATGCGAACGCAACTATTTTCAAAACATACTTATCGTTGTTTCTTCTTCTTCTTCTTCTTTTTTCCCTCCAAGAGAGGTTTCAATGGATATCAAAACCTGTGTTTCCGGTGACACTTCATTATAGAATTTCTGCGCGAAATAGAATACCTCCTTGCATGCTATAGGTTTAAGCAAATGGCAGATGGAAAAAAAAAAAAAAAAACAAACATTTTTATTACTGGATTTTTGCAAAAGGATCTAAGGAAGATGTTTAGAGTTATTTATATGCCATCTAGCAATGTACTGTGCGAAATATTGGCGACGAAATGAGGAAACATTTGAAATATTGATATGTAGAAATGTAAGTAGGTATGTAAATTGACAAAAGAAGTAATGAATCTATTTTTATAGAATGGACTAAAGAATTACAATAATGTAACTAACCAGGAAGAGGAAAATAAGTATTAATACACTGGAGAGATGACTAAGATCCGCATTGGGAGGAAAATATCAGAAGATAATTATGACAATGTTAGGTGATACTCAGTATTAAAACTACTTTGATTAAAATTAATAGATTAAAGTTAATGCGTGAAGAGAGTATGGTAAACTGAAAAGAGGAAAGAAAGGAGGAAAATGGTTTTGCAGTAATGAACTTTACCTTAAACTGTGATTGATTATGGACACTTCTCAGTTCATATTAGCAACTAAACAGCATACAATCGCCAGTATCACATCATTTTTACTTTCTCTAGCGCATATGTACAACGCACATATTAGATAAAGAAGATGTTACATTCTACCTAAAAAGTCGATACCAAGTTTTCACAGGAAATATGTTTTGAGTCCCCCTGAATAAAAAAAAAATCTTTAGAAAAAGGTCAGTGTGTGTCTATGGACAGCATAACTCAAAAACTAAAAGTCCGTTAAATACCAAACTTGGTGTATAAGTTCAATATCATACAAGGATACGGTACTAAGGTTTTCAAGGAAATCCCTCCACTCCAAACTACCGTTTATATGAAAACATTTTCAAAATGTTTGATTTTCTCAAAAATGGCGTTAAAGATTTTGATTAAAATACCGTATAAAATATATATATATGTAATTGTCTAGAAATAGCCTCTGAAGGCCTCTCTTCATTCTGAATGAATTTTGCTTAGTTGGTAACCGTAATAGATGGACAAAAACTGACTACACAAAATATATAGACCTAGTTAAATCACACAATTTATGTCCTTTACATTTTTGTTATAGAGGTAACAATCTGATGTGTTCCATCACATAGGTTTCTTAAGCTATTCTACAGCAGCTTATTTTTACAAAAGCTGGTCTTTACCTCGTGCAAATCAAGATAAACAGAAGATCACAGATATGTATGTATTAATTACTTTCTTACAAGTAGAAGGAAAATAAAGAAATTTACTAGGCTAAAGCGATAGTCAACTGTTTTAAAAGTTGTTGGAAGTTTTTTTTTAATTGCATAGTCAGATGTTGTTCAATCCCGTATGAGAAAAGTTTTAAGTATTTCAAAACTGAAACTAGTAACAAGATTGTCCGGGAAATGCTCAACTCCATCGAGGGGCAAAAAAATACCTGACAAATTGTGTGTTTTAACGAGATCTAGATTTTCCACGTAGTACGTTTCTATTTTTTTACAGTTTGCGAGTTACACAAAAGTCATGCAGAATAAAGAGATCTTCAGAGGTTATTATCAGAAAATTCCAGATATAGGTACATTTCATTTGTTAGGAACATATCTTCAACATATGGCATTTTAATAGCCATTTTTGAGAAAATCAACATTTTCGAAAAAAATATTCCATGTAAAGGGTAGTTGAGGGTGGGGGAGGATTTTCTTGAATATATTCGCGTTGCCTCCTTGGAAGATAATGAATTTAAATATGAAGTTTGGTGTTTTACCTAATTTTCGTTTTTGAGTTATCGTGTTCACGGACACACACGGATCTTTTTCTAAATTTTTAATATACAGGGGACCCTTAAACGTATATTTCCGTTGAAATCTCGGTATCGAATTTTTGGTGGAATACAATACCTTCTCTACCTATGTGCATTGTTATACGTGCGAAAGGGAGGAAGGAGATAAAGCATGGAGACGAAGGAAGAAGTTGCCGGTGTAGTGAATAGGATTACCATAGCTGAATTGACAGTAATGATGGTGAGCGAGGAAGGAGATTAATGGATATGAGGGAGATGAAGGTGCCGGTGTTGGAGTAGGATTATTATTATTACTGAATATATAGTTATGGAGTGAGCGAGGAAGGAGAAGAAAATGGAAATGAGAGAGAAGAAGATGCCGGTGTAGGGAATAGGATCGTCATTGGTAAATTTACAGACGCGGTGAGGAAAGAGTGTGATAGTGAAAATGATGAATAATTATTAAAGAAAACAAGGACAATTATAGAAAAATAATTTGTTAGTAGAATACAATACATTAAATATTAAATCATATAAATTAAACAATATGGAATGCAATATAGTTAAATACATATACGTAAATTACATTATTAGTAGGTAGAATAAACTTATTGTAGTAAATATACAGCTTAGTGCTGGATACCAGCACCTTTCGCTGGATATCAGTGACGGTAGTGAATAGGGAGCAGCTGGAAACCAATTGTAAAATTGCTGGTTTTCCAGTAATGTTTTAGTTTTAGAATATGTTTTATTATATTACTATATTATATTTTAATTAATTACACATTAATTTTTCTTTTTATATTCTTGATCCTTCTTTACTGATTTTAATTTGAAATTTTAGCTTTTAGATTAGTAAATTATCGAAAAAAATATATAATAAATAAAATTTGTGATGCTTGTCTTTGGAAATAAATTTAAAGTTTGAATGTATGTCCCGGCATAGTTATCTAGGTGCCGGAGTAGCATATTTGGATTTTATTTATTTTTTTACATACGTACTAGTGAGTAGAACTAATCGTTTGTAAGATTTTTTTTTGGAGGGGGGGCAGAACATATGGATAAAGTCATGTGAGTGTAACGAAATTTTTTAAACTTTCCCATTCATTTCATTTCCCTAAACGGTTAATTATCAAACGATGTATTTTATTACCCTGCAGGTTATGTTCATTTTAAGTGTTCCCTGTCTAACGCCTGTCTCCCATCCGCCTGTGCTTTGTAATAGGAAACATGTATACGGATGGAGTGCAATCAAGACGTGTTTCAGAGTTGAAATCTGCTCTCGGCTGGGTTTGAGGTTTATGTGGAAACTCGCCTTACGTAACGCGTTAACGTCGATGGGAATGTGTGCGACAGAATTCCTGCATTTTACGTAATGTGTGCAATTTGTTGGTGACCAATTTATTGTTTCGTAAGGACTCCAAGGGTGAACAAACTTTCACAAAAATAACGGATACCTTTGTTTTCGCTTACCTCTTTCAGTGGGTTCTTTCTTTTCATGCATAACTATGTTCGAATTCCTAGACTGTTTAAGAACATAAAAACCGTAAGAGGAGGAACTGGTGGAAAATTCTTTCACTGCTTGTTCGAAAACATGGGGATTCAATTTTTGTGTGTAAATACACTAATGCTTAAAGACATTATTCCTAAGTTTTAACATACTGGCTTAATAATGGTTGTACACATTTTTACTTTTTCTACATATACTATATACATAGTGTATAGAGGAAGTATCGTCTTCCACTCAGAAATCCGATACCGAGATTTCACCGGAAATTCATGTTTTGGGACCCCTGAATCCAGAAAAAGTATTTTCAGAAAAAGGTCTGGGTTTGTGAGGTCTGTCTGTATGTGGACAGCATAGCTAAATAAAACGAAAAGACCGTTAAATACCAAACTTGGTATTTAAGTTTAGTATCTTCTAAGGATGCGACGCGAAGCTTTTCAAGAAAATTCCCCCACCCGAACTACCCTTTACATGACAAATTTTTCGAAAATTTTGTTTTTCTCAAAAATGGCTCTAACGATTTTGATTAAGATAAACCATATTAAAGCCATTTACATCACAAATAAAATTTATATCTTAAATACGCTGGGAATAGCTTCTGAAGACCTGTTTATTCTGGATGAATTTTGCTGATTTTGCATAATTAGTAAACCGTAAGCAATAGATTAAAACTTACTACGCCAAAAATGTAGATCTCGTTAAAATACACAATTTATGGCATTGGTTTTTTTTTTTTTTTTTTTTCCCTCGCGGAGTTGACTGTTTTCGAAATATTCCTTATTAGTTTCAGTTTTAAAATACTTATACATTTCTCACGCGGGAAGTTTTCTTCTGCCCACGCAAAGAAACGGATTTTAATTCCATAGCAACCACATTTTAAAACATTTGACTATCGGTTTAGTCTAGTACATTCCCTTATTTCCCTTCTGGTTACAAGGAAGCAAGTAATAACACCGTTTCTGCTAATGTTTATCTCGATTAGCATGCAATAGATAGAAGAATAAGCTTATTAACAATAATTTGTTACAAAGATGTAGAGAAAGTCATGTGAATGGAACGCATAGTTGTTTTATTTATGTTACACATCATACACGCACTGTGCCGAAGCTTCTGTGCATTTTCTACAAAGGTGGTGGTGATGCTGCTGCTGCTGCTTTATGTGCTGAGAAACAGATTTACGTAGACGATTTAAATTAGCACACATATTCCAAAAAAAATGTTTATTTAAGATTACAAATAATAAAACTTTATAAATCTTAATTCATAGTTGCACTAGCATGTGGGAACATATTTAGAAATTTGAATTATTTTAAAGAAAAAGCTAATTAACTAATATAAATAAAAACATCAAAGTTAGGAAATATCTACATTTAAAGGCATTAAGATTTCTTTATGTTTTGAAATTATTTAGAAATATTTTATTATTATGTTGCTTTTTAAATTTAAATAATTTTTATTTTTATCTAACTAGCTGGAAACAGTATGATTAAATAGTAATTTTGTATTAAAACGTCTCATGTGTTACATCTCAATTAATTAACCTATAAATTATTCTAATGAAAGCTTATTTATCAATTCGTGTTAGCCGCGGTAAACGTTTGCAAAAAATGGTTTCGTTATCCACATCTTTCGTTGGTATAAGGGAGTGACAGGAAGCTGAAGCGACAATCAAACCTCTAAAAAGCGGGTAGCTATATCTAGCTTGCAATTTCTTCTCTTTCTATGGTTGCGAGAAACAAAACAATGGTGGCTTAGCACACGAAAGTGTGTAAAATATCTGAAAATTTAAATCGATATGTGCGAAATGGTTAATGTCAAAAGGAGGATATGTTTAATTTATTTTGAGAAAAAAAAAATGTTGTCTAGAGTTTTGTATATCTCAGAAATTTTCAAGATGTAGACGCACTCTATTAGTCAGACACAGATCTAAATCATACGATAATTTTTATCAAAATCGTTTGAGCCAGTTTTGAGCATATCAAACGACTAACATGCGGATTTATCTTGAACATCTTTCGTTCACATCCCGGGAATATACTGAAATTAAATACAAAGTTACATGCGCATGGTACGTCCCCCCCCCCCCAAATATTTGTTTTTTATTCACTAGAACCTAAAATCGAGTATATCCGATTTAATTTATATATATATATATATATATATATATATATATATATATATATATATCGAATTTTGAGTGAAATACCCAGTAAATCACTACTTGCATTAATATAAAACATGAAATCACTACTTGAATTAATATAAAACATGACAATTCAACAGTCTCCGATCCCTTAATCTCAGTAGGAAGGAAACAAGCCGTTGAGTTTTTTCCCCTTTTTTTCTTTCTAGTATAAAAAGTATACTGCTAATTGATTATGATCTACTTATAAAAATCTTCCACTTGCGTGAGCGTGAGCTAACTCCTCTACCAAGTGTAGACTAAAATGTGCGAAACTGACCTAGTTTTCGCAAAAGAAGAATTTTTTTTTTCCATCAAATAAATGCCTTTTTCTCACATGTTCAATGGCGATAATCACGAAGTTAAGTATGATTTGCTATCTTATTCCTTTATTTAGCTCCATCAGGCCACCTTCTGTATAACCTGAATTGAGATAGTCTCTTGGTGGAAAGAAATGTTCGTC
The DNA here is from genome assembly GCA_030762935.1 of Hymenopus coronatus. Lineage (NCBI taxonomy): Eukaryota > Metazoa > Arthropoda > Insecta > Mantodea > Hymenopodidae > Hymenopus > Hymenopus coronatus. The sequence goes on along the minus strand of CM060896.1, from coordinate 33,573,385 downwards.
CGATGAAGGAAATTGTCAGTCGAGTATTTTTGAGGCCTGGAAGAACAAATTCCTGTGTCGGGATCAAGGCCAAGGAATGTATATCACATGGCCAAGTTTGTGAATACCAAGGGAGAGTGGTTTAAACTCTGATCATTGTTAATCGAGATTACATGCGGAAGCTGTCTTAATACATATTTCCCTGTAGCTAGAAAGAAATTAGGAGAACACAGTATGTTAAGAGCGGGTCGTCATATGATGACTTTGAAATTCCGTTCTCTTTTCATGGCCAACAGAGAGAGGGAGAGAGATACAAAACCGTATTACTTTTAACAGAAGTATTGGAACATTCAAATCAGTAAACGTTATCTCGTAAATGGTCAACATTACAAAAATATGTATTTGACATAAATTATGTGTTTAAAATATAACTACCTTTTTCATGTGATACGATTTTGTCTATTACGGTTTACCAGTTTTACAAAAGTCATTAAGAATGAAGAGGACTGGGAGGCTATTTATCAGAAAATTAAATATATAAATTTCATGTGTCGTTAAAAATTTTTAAACATATGGTATGGTTAATAAAATCATTAGTCATTTTTAAGAAAATACAAATTTTCCATGTAAAATTTGTGGGGGGGTCGGGTGAGATTTCTTGAAAATCTTCCTATTGCCTCCTTGGAGGATGTTGAATTTCTATAATGTTTTCGTCGTTGAATTCTGTTGTTCACACACACACACACACACACACACACACACACACACACACACACACACACACTTGCGACTTTTTGTTTGTTTTTTGTTAAGGGAGCCTGAAAACAATTTCCTCTCTCGGAAATCTCGGTATCGAATTTTTGGTTGGGATACAATAGTTGCTCTAATTTCTGTTGTAAGTACTGAGTAAACAAAAATCTGATAGTACCATTCACATGACTTTCTCTACATCTGGGTAACACATTACTGTTAAAAAGCTTATTCTCCTATTTACTTCATGCTAATCAGATAAACATTAGCAGAAATTGTCTTATTTCTTGCTTTCTTGTAAGTAGAAGGGATATAAGGGAATATACTAGGCTAAAGCGATAGTCAAATCTTAAAAGCTGGTTGCCAAGTGGTTGAGTTCTGTTTCTTTGCATTGCCAGGAGTTGACAAATTCCCGTATGTGTAAAATGTAAGTATTTTAAAACTGAAAAATTGTGTATTTTAACGAGATTTACATTTTTTGTACAGTAAGTTTTTGCCTATCACAAAATTCGCCCAGAATAAACATGTTTTCAGAGGATATTCCCAGAAAATTCAATATATACATTTTATTTATCGTGTAAAATATCTTAAACCTAGATATTGTAATCAAAATCGTTAGAGCCATTTTTTTGAAAATCAAATTTTCGAATTTTTTTCATGTAAAGGGTAGTTTGGGGTGGGGGATTTTCCTCAAAATCTCCTGTCGCATCCTTGGAAGACTAAACTCCATACCATTTTGGTATTTTACGGACTTTTCGTTTTTCAGTTATCGTGTGTACAGACACGCGGACCTTTTTCTAAAAATGTTTTTTATTTAGGGGGTCCTAAAACGTGTATTTCCGGTGAAATCTTGGCAGCGAATTTTTTGGTGGAATGCAATACCTTCCCTATACAATATGTACATAGTACATGTACAGAAGGTAATAATAATCTCAAATACCTTTCTGTGGTATAGTATCGCTGTTACTATTTGCATCATCATTATTATTTGGTGATAGTCATTTAAATTATTTATAGAAGGAAGAAGTTTAAATGAATTGTCACCCTGAGTAATGGTTCACGAACTTAGTTTTCTTTTGGAATGAAAATAATTCTTTATTCATTTATTCTGAAATTAAAATATGTATCTTTAGAGAGCACCTGTCAACCTGTTCTCACGATTGGAGGTGTACCCAGTTAAAGTGAAAATACCTCGCTGTGAATCAATTGCAAATTATCTATTATTTTTTTTAATTAACTGCACTTTCTCCAATAAGAGGGTATTTTATAAAAAGGGAAAGGGGATTCCAAAGAATATAAAAACTATACGGTTCGTTATTTGAGCTTGGAACTAAAATTGGTTCAGATATTTGTTGTTCGACAACAGAATTATTGATGGCTTCCAGCACACCCGGAAGCCACTGGGGAAAGTTAATGGATTATATGGCGCACATTGATAATCATTTGAACGTGTTTTAACCAAGCTTACCTTAAACTGGAAGCTTTTGACTGATGATTACAGTGTATATCGTATGCAACATAACACGCCGTCTATTCCTTTATAATCTATACATACGTACACGCGCACGCACACACACACACACACACACACACACACACACATATACGCAAACGAATCGCTTAAATGTATGCACGCGTATCACTTCCGAACTACTGCATCAAATTGAATTTTTTTTTTGTTTTGTTTTTTCTTTTGTAACTTTCACGACAAGATTTGTGGAAAGAAAATGATTAAAAATAGTACGGGAAAGTATTTAACATCTCATAAAACGAATAAAAACCGTGCCATGCGAACGCATTTCGGTTAATAGCCACCAGGTGGCAGTGGTATCACAGTAATTTGTTGCTAAAGTCGTAATACTGCTATGTTTTTCCCTCCCTTCAATATTAAGGTAACGCACCAGTTTATCGACACAATAACGCAACGCAGCAGTGAAATTCAAATACATTTTCATGTATTAACTGTCTTTTTCTTACTCCTGTTTAAAATAAAGCAGTAAAGAAACTCTCCTGGCGACTAACAGCTACAGTAAGTACTTATTTATTTACCACTAGATGACCATAGTGGTATTTTCCCTCCCCATCCAATGTTAAGGTAACGAAACCGTTTATCGAGATGACACAACGCAGCAGTGAAATTCAAATACATTTTTAAGTATTAACTGTCCTTTCCGTACTCCTATCGTTTAAGGGAATGTACCCGGTTATGGAGATAATGACGCAAGATAACTGTGGAAATCAAATATATTTCTTATGTATTAACTATCGTTCCCTTGGTCATATCGTATAAATAAAGAAATAAATATATTTTTGTTGTAATTCTTTAAAACGAACAAGTTATAAACAACGCTCAGAACCATTAGTCCTGCTTGGAATCTGAAAATGGCGAGAAATAACGGGATCCGTATTAGTTTTAACTTCCTATTGCCGATGTTTGTTATTTGACGTTATGTGGTACGTGCGCTAGCTAAAGAACATGAAGATACCCGCGTCACCATCACACTACAATTGCGCTGCTCTTAATACATTTGATCAAGTAATATTTTGTGTTAAATGGAGAAATTTAATACATAAAGCTATCATCAAATAAAACCCTATCAATTGCCCAACCAGATCTACTTGCTCTTCGACCAATACCTTAAGGACGCGCTGAGATCGTCCTTTTCGCAATACCAACTATATATGCTACATTGCGCAGATTATAGCGCTTCATTGCACTTTTCAGATGACTTAGTCATTATTAGACATTTGCAATGGTAGATTTCTGTTGACACATCTACTAGCCTCATTTCGTTTCCATCACATTTTTGTCACTTCACAACTCAAAGGAAGAATTAATATGGAAACTGTTTCCAAATATTTGTGCAAATTACAAAAACTATGCTTGGTTGAGCGAACGAGCCATTTTAGCAGCCAGCAATAGGAATTAAATTATTTGAGTATAAAAATTCAGGTTAAAATTGATGGACAAATGCACATTTAAGTCGATCGATTCCATTACCAATCCAAATAAAGTCGTAGTCACCTTACTGAATTCCTAAATTCATTGGATTTACCAGGAATACCGCCACACAATTTACAGCTCAAGGTTGACTTTGGGATAATTATGTTACGTAATCTCAATCAGCCAAAATTATGCAGCGGAGAACAAAACTCACTGTTAAAAAAATTATGAAAAATTTGATTTAAGCTACTATAACACAGGAAAGCTCAAAGGCGAGGATATACTTATTCCAAGAATACCACTAATGTCAACCGACTTTTCTTTTAAATTTAAGCGTGTTGCTTCCGGCGCGCCTTGCATTCGCAATGACAATAAATCCTAAGGTCAATCGTTAGAAGTGTGTGGAATATACCTTCAATTTTCGTGTTTTTCGCATGGATAGTTGTACTTTGCGTGCTTGAGAGTCGGCAAAACATCGCCGCTATATTTTTTCTCTCCGGAAGCAAAATTGTACATTACAAGGCATTACAATAAAGTATTGTCAAATTATGCAATTGTAATTTTACTCCATTGCAGATTCGTACTGTAAACGGAAGATTTTGACTATGTTTTTTAATTGGTTACACTACCCGTGCGAAGCCGGGGCGGGCAGTTAGTATATAATATAAAGTTTATATGGCAGGTGCAGTTTCAGAAGGTATTGGACTACAATTACTCTGGAAATATTCACAGCGTTTAAACGAATATGTATCAAATAACCTTCTTTAACGTACTGCTATGATTTTTCTTTTTTTCCTGCACAAAGGTCAATTGCCTGATCTTTGATTTCAGATTATCTGACCTGACGTTCAATATATTGTATCAAAGTGATGCTATAGTACAGACCTCCTATGAATAAATGGTTGTATACATCATTTATTTACCAAATTCTTGAGGCATAAAATTAAGTTCATATAATAGATATATGGTAAAAATGGATAAAGAGGCCCAAGTGTTATAGAGTAGGTCCTAAAAGGTTCCAGTTGTGTCATGCCGGTAAAAACAGTACGAGTCGGTTAATGTTTTGGATGTGTCGTTTGCTTCTCTTGCTGTGTTGTGGCATTATTTGGAAGATAAGTGTGCTCTTATTTCGTCCCCAAAGTTTTGCAGAAGTGATCTTTCACCATGAACTCATTACAAATCAGTAATATTGTGATTAATTGATTACTAACTGGTGTATTAAAAGAACACATTTTTGTACACCATTTCTTTGTGACAAAATCTCAGCCATACAGTTGTCACGTGATCGTCTGGCCCATCTTTGCACCCGAATCAGGGAGGGAGCCCCACACTGAATGGGTAAAGAAGCCCGCCCCACTGCTTTTTGGTCTTGTGTATGTTTAACATGATAAAAAATGTTATTTTAAATAATTTGTATAATTATTGTGTAAACTAAAATGCAATGCAATACTACAATATAAACATTAGGCATGCATATCTTTGGATATCATTGAAAAAATTGTTACAGCAAGAAAATTAGAAAATATAATTAATAAACATTAAAGTTAAATAGAACGTTTATGAACGGATTCTGACGATTGCGGACAATATACAACTAGCAAGACACTGTAGTAAGCAGTTGTCAAGGCCGCAAAGAGTCGAAGAAGATAAAAAACAAAATTGTAGTTTACTGTGATTTGGAGGACTCGGGCATCTAAGCTGAAACTAATTCTAAAATGACAATTTTGTACATCTGCAAGAATTTAAGGAGAAGTAAGAAGAATGCAGCTGGATACAGCGTACTGCGTGTAGAAAGTGACTATATGAAAACTAATTTTGGAGCGCTTTTCATTGGAATGTTATAGAAAAAATTCATACATGCCATAAAATGTGTGAAAACATAAAAATCAGAAAAAATCCATAGAAATTAAATTGAAAACCTTAGATTCTTGATGGCGTTTTATTTTTTGTGTTTTTTGGGTTCAGGTGTTTCATTAATAATAAGTTATTAATGGGACATCTCTCACCAACCAAATGCCTCTGATGCCCTTTGCACTATGATCCTATTTTGTTATAAATTACCAAGCTATCAATTAACAAAATTGAACTTATTTACGTATGTAATAGATGTTACAAAATGTTTACATTTTTGTTGCACTTCTCATCATGTTCTTACTCGGTAAAAATATTAGTGTAAATATTATTGACCATTTTTCCGTACAATTGTTACTACATCTAATACTGCTTACATTTCCCTAGTTTATACATTTGCTAATTAACGTAAGCCGAAAACCTTTTCCTGTTCATTTTGCTTATTTTAAAACTATGGAGACACATTTCTTCCGATTCCCATTAAACGCAGGTTGTATAGGCAGGCGTGAGCAAAACAGTTTAAACAATAATATTAAACTAATAATTATTATTATGCGTTAGCAGTATAATGATGGAAGTCTGTTTCCAGCAGGGCAGGGCTGCTACTCGTTATGCATGAATTATACTAGAATTTCTAGCCCAAACATTTCTTAATAACTAAACAAGATTAAGGGTACAAACATAATGATAACCAAGATCTCTGTTTCTTACTCATGCGTTTATTTGGGTCTTAAATATAACATTTCTGCAACGAGGCTATCTATTTAGTGTTAATAATATGATTCAACTCATTAGGCATGCCAAAAATTGTTGCAAATAAAGGAACTGAATAGTAGAATGTGTTTGAAAGTAGAAAAAGAACCATATGTCAACTGAATACCAATATTGCTAAAGTTAATTGTTGCAAATAAATTGTTCAATAACACCAGGAAATTCTACTACTTATTTGGATATCATAGCAACGTTAGCTATACATATGTATAAAATAATTGATAGACTGTATGATCATATAAGATAATAAAATCTTTGAGATGGTATATTAAAATATAGGGTATTTAAAATACTTTCGATTATGTCACAAATTGCACAGCAATAAATTTAAAAATGGTTTTATTCTATGAAAAAGTGTCTTAAAATATACTGTTGACGTGTCCGAGCGTTATTTGAAGGGGGGAAAATCCATTTAGCAGTAGCAGAAAATATACGGGACTTTTGAAACACCATTCCCCTATAACCACTGAAAGTTTTTCGCTTGAAATTTGTAAGTTTCTACACATATTGTAACAAAAATGTGTATTTAAGTTACTGCAATCCTTGCCGCTGCTCCACTGATGATGCCGGAGTCTGGTCAGGACTCCGGCGCTGTATCCCCTATTTACATCCCCCCCCCCTGTATGGTTACTGGTTTTACTGTTCCTTTACACAAACATATACACATTGCACAACATATAACACCCATGCCCAAGGCAGGACTCGAATCCACGAAGCACCAAAGCGAGAGCCTTAGCGAGCGTGGCCATGGGGACCGGCATTCTTAGGTAGTAGTGAAATTTTGATGGCCACTCCCGAAGGGAAGGGGTAGTACTTACGATCAGCTTTTTAGCGTTTGGACGGTTTAGTGCCTTCGTTACCGGGGCACAAGTCGTTCAGGAAAGCCAGTAACCGCATATATAGTTTTCTATGAGTTAGTATTCCCCCAGAGAGACCTGACAAAGGCGTTCTCGTGATGTCAATTGGCGTAGATTGGTTCTAGCTGCTCTCGCTATATATTCGGAAATTTCCAAAGCCGATAGGAAGTCGCTCATAAGCGTTTTTATTCCGTTTCTTTCTTGGGCCATTATTGCATGTGTTCATTTAATAAGGTAGCAGAAACTTGAAATAATCCAGCGGAGCTAAATAAAGCGGTCGCTGGCATATTTGTTCTTATCTCCAATAACTCTGATGCCTATGTAAGCTCTTCGCTCACACGTGCAACAATCCAGAGGACAAGGTAGAAGCGCAATCTGCATTGCATTTGGATGTATTCATATTATATATTAACATTTAATTCACTTACGCATATATAAGCTTACTCGGTCTGAAGGCATTTGCATAATTTTATTTTCTCTAGCACGTGTATGTACAATATACACAGAGTCAGAGAAGGTATTGTATGCAATCCAAATATCCGATACAGAGATTTTACCGAAATACATGTTTTGAGACCCCTGGATTTTTTTTAGAAAAAACTTCTGTGTGTGTGTGTGTGTCTCTGGGCAGTATAGTTCAAAAACTAAAATTCTGTTAAACATCAAATTGGATATTTTAAGTTCAGTATTTTCCAAGGAAGTGACAGGAAAATCTCACCACCATTTATATTGAACTTTTTCTAAAGTTTTGATTTTCTCAAATCTAATGATTTTGATTAAAATACCATATGTTTAAGATATTTCCATGTCAAAACGAAATGCGTGTCTTAAATGTTGTAGAAAGAACCTCTGAAGACCTCTTCATTCTAGATGACTTTTGTGTAACTGGTAAATCATAAGAGCTAGACAAAAACTTACTACATAAAACTATATATTTCATTAAAATACACAATTTATGTCATACATTGTTTGTAGGGTTAACCGTTTCCAAAAAATTCTTCGTTATTTGTTTCAAGTTTAAACTACTTAAATTGTTTTCAAACGGGAAGTTATATTTTATACCTCTTTTGTTTTACTCCTATCCACGCAAAGTAAACCGAATTTGAGTTATTTCACTTAGCGATAGCTCTTAAAATGTTTGACTATCGCGTTTGAGTAAGTGTATTTCCTTGTTTTCTCTCTGATTACAAGGAAACAAGTAATAATACAATTTCTGCTTATGTTTGTTTTGATTAGTGATGTAGATAAACGAATGTTTTGTAAGAACATTTTGTATGCAGAACAGGTAGAGAAAGTCCTGTGAATGGAACACGTCAGATTTTTTTTTTCTTTCATATATTTGATTCAGACGGCAGTAGCAGTGTTGTACAATTAATTACGTTTCTTAAGTATTAGTCATAGCTTTAATAAATTATTACTTTACTCGGGGAAAGCATCGTGTTTATTGAGTGACGTACTTATCCAATGCTTCAAGGTCGTAATCTTATTACCTGTGCAGAAGTTAGCCTTTAAGATGTAAAACAATGAGAGAAAATTACAGGAAAAGATTAAAGTTGTCGCTGTTTGAGTAGGTTCCACGTTAAGTGACCTTTGTGGTTCTTATTGTGGTTATATGTCGGTTGCTTAACATAGGTCTTCGCACGTGTTTAAGAAGCATACTTTTTCGCTTACTTTAGACTGATTAAAAGCAGGATATATTAAAAAAATAACAAAATATTTTTAAAAACATATCTTTCTCTACCACACATTTAGTAGGTAGAGGCATTCCATTTAAAAAAATCCATATCAAGACTTCACCGGGTGGCCACCTAATAAGCATAAAACCTTTATAGAAGGTCTATGCAGGTGTGTATATGCGAACACTGGGAACATTTTTGTGGCCACCTAATAAGCATAAAACATTTATAGAAGATCTGAGTATGTGTGTATATGTGAACAGCGTAACTCAAAAACGATAAAGATCAAACTCTTGAGAAAAGTTAAGCATCTTCCAAAGACTCTAGAAAATCCACTCTTTGTAGCCTCCCCCACCCCAATCAAAAGTTTTTTGTTTTGTTTAAGAATACTTTATATTTAAAGCATTTGCATAACAAAGTACATTCTTTGTATTTCAAATAACTTATGTCGTATCATACATTTCAGAGATATGCTATTGGTTTAAATTTTTCACAGATTTAGAGATATAGAGAAAGTCATGTGAATGGAACACGTCAGATTTTTTGGATTCAGTGTGTCTCAAAACATGTACTTCAGTGAAATCTCGGTATCGAATTTTTGGGTGCAATACAATACCTTCTCTATACATGTACATAGAACGTGTAGAGAAAGCAAAAAGAAATTTAGAAACGTGCGTGCGCGCGCGTCTGGGCAGCATAACTCAAAAACGAAAAGGCGGTTAAATACAAAACTTGGTTTTTTAAGTTCAGTATCTTCCAAGGATGCGATGCGAAGATTTTCAAGAAAGTCCCCCACCCTGAACTACCCTTTACATGCAATATTTTTCGAAAATTTTGATTTTCTCAAAAATGACTAACTAGTTTTATTAAAATGCCATGTGTTTAAAATATTTTCATGACAAACGAAATGTATATCTGGAATTTTCTAGGAATAGCCTCTTAAGACCTCATTACTCTGAATGACTTTTGTATGATTGGTAAACCGTAAGAGACAGACAGAAACTTACTATTAAAAAAAAAAAAAAAAGAAAGTAGATCTCGTTAAACACACAATTTTTTTCATCTCTTTTGTTTACGCCTAGCAAGCAAAGAGAACGGAATTGCAATTGTTTCAGATAGCGACCGGCTTTTAGAAGATTTGATTGTCGCTTTAGCATAGTGTATTCCCTTATTTCCCTTCTACGAGGTCGGCTGATAATTCCCGGGCCTCTCAATGAAAACAGCATTTAAATTTTTTTTGCTTGATTTCTCCACATAATCTTCAGAAAGGCTAATAATACATTTGTCATATCGGTGTTCTAATTTAATTAAATCATTTCTGTAGTGCGATTTATCAAGGTCCTCAAAATATGTGTTTGCCGCATCAATGATCTCGTTGCTACGATATCTTCGTCCTCCAAGAAATGTTTTGAGGTTTGGGAACAGGTGGCTAGATCTGGCGAATAGGGTGGATGTTCAAGCAATTCCAACTTTAATTCGCACATTTTTCCCGTTGCAATGACTGAACGGTGGGCTAGAGCATTGTCGTGATGAAACAAGATTTTTTTTTTTTTTTTTTTTTTTTTTGAGCTAAATGAGGTATTTTTATTTTCACCTCGTCACTTAAACGTTACAGTAAGCTTGCGTAGTAGTCACCAGTGATGTTTTTACCCTTTTCCATGTAATCAACAAAAATAATTCCCTGTGCATCCCAGAAAACATACGCCCTAACCTTGTTAGCTGACAATTAATTTTGCCTTTTTTGGAGTTGGTTCACCTGGCGCAATCCACTGTATTGACTGTGATTTACTTTCTGGAGTGTAGTGATGTATCCAAGTTTCAGCCATAGTAATAAGCCGTCTCAAAAATGCGCGGTAGAGCTCCACATTCTTAATTGACAGTCTTTCTTTCAACTTTTAATTAGGTATCAACAAACGAGGCATCCATCTTGCACAGACCTTGTGAAAGTCCAAAACATTACGTAAAATATTACCTGCACGTTCTTTTAATATGCTTACAGCCTCTGATATCTCAAACAACTTTAATCTGCGGTCTGCCAGTACTAAACGATGACTTTTTTCAATGATATCTTACGTCCCATTTTAAGCTCTGCAACCCACCTTTTAATCATTGAATATGAAGGGGCAGTGTCTTTTAATGTACTGTCAATTTCCTCCTTGATTTCTTTACGCGTTAAGCCTTTCAAATGGAAGTATTTAATAACTGCTCGTGTTTCCAGGTCCTCCATTTTCGTGCAATCTCCAAAGTTGTCTTGCTTAAAATGCTGTCATTCGAAAACTAAACAAGATATTGACCTGTAACTATGGATACAAAGTAGTCTAGAGTTAAATTATGCGATGCTCCCGTCTACCTGGCTTAGTGGCGCCATATCTGTGTGAGGCCGGGCTTATCAGCCAACCTTCATACTTATGAAGAAGCAAGTAACAAGACCAATTTTGGCAATGCTTGTATTGATTAGCATGGCGTAGATAAAAGAATAGTTTTTTGTAAGAATAGTGTTTGTGGAACAACTAGAGAACAGCATGTGAATGGACCACATAACATGTTTTAAAGTGCTATCGATATTAAGTTATTTCTTGGGATGTTAAGGAATGAATATCAAGATCAGCATATAGCTGCCCGCTTTTAAGCATCTGGCTAGCAATTATTGGGCTTCTTCTATCCCCCTTATACTCACAACGAAATAGGTAATGCAAACTCGTCTACAATAGTTTATTCTATTTAGATTTTCATAAGACTCGCTGTAAAAGTGTAGATGTGTGTAGAAGTTATATGAGCAAAACGATTATGGATTAGAGGCAGTCATGAGAATGTAACACATTGACATTCCCTTTTCCTTTTTATATTTTGCTAGTATGTTAGAAATGTGATGCACGTCATTATACTGTTCTGTCAGTCTAATCGCAATACCCATTTGGTCAATTTTCGGTTCGCATCTAGAAGTTTTGATTACTAATTTTGGGGCGAGCAATATTTTATTCAGAGAAAGTAAAAAAATAAGCTAACCATTATTTTATAATTGTTGAGACATTGGAGTCGTTCGAATATTTTATAATCAGTTTCAAAAATAACGCTCTGATAGTAGATGGTTCCTTTCGTTACAATGCCACAATTTTCTATCCGTATGTGTATGATATAAACCCTTGGATTTGGAGTTAAGTCGTTGAAATAAGTTGGATGAGGTAGCAATGCGTTGAATTTCGCCTTTGCAGCATATAGCGTGCACGTTGAGACTGCAATATGTTCAAAACTAAGCGTTGTAGAAAGAAATGTCTTCAATAAAAGTTGCTTAATATTATGGCGGAAAGTAAATGCCGTTTAAGTGTTTTATTTGGTGGATTTTGTTATAGTAATTTAGGGTCAATTTAATTTTTTTAAAATGAGAACGTTAACCATTTCTTTTTCTAGCAGTAGGAGTATACCCTCTGGATCCAAAACATTTTTATAGGTATGTCAGTGCATGTGTGTATGTGACAGCATAATTCAAAAACGAAAAGTATATTAAATACCAAATTTGGAATTGAAGTTTAGTATCTCCCAAGGATGCGACACGAATATTTTCAAGAACATCCCGCCAACCCATACTACCGTTTACATAAAAAAAATTCCGACAATTTTGATTTTATTAAAAATGGCTAACGATTTTGAATAAAAGACAATATATTTAAGCATATAAAATGTATATCTTAAATTTTCTGGAAATAGCCTCTGAATGACTTAAACAAATCTGGTAAACCCTAAGAGATAGACAAAAACTTACTATACAAAAAAATGTAGATCGTCAAAACACAATCTGTGCTTTACATGTTGTTGTGGAGCTAACCGTTGTTAATCTTTGTTATTAATTTCAATTTTAAAATACTTGTACTTTTCTCAAACAGAAAATCGTCTTTGCTTCTTTTGTTTTACTCTTGGACATGCAAAGTACGAACTTCAATGATAATCGCACAGTGTCAGATTTTAAAATATTTGACAATTGCTTTAGCATAGTGTATTCCCTTAGATCCTTTCTACTTATAAGGACCTAAGGAATAAGACCATTCGGCTAATGCGATTAGCATGAAGTAGAAAGAATAATAATAATAATCATATATAAGAAGTTTGTTTGTAGAATGGTTAGAGAAACTCATGTGGATGGAACACCTAAGATTTTTATATCGTTTTCTCACTCCTTAAAAACAACTAAACATATGCATAAAACATTGTGCAATTGTTCTTACTCCAGGTAAATAACAGGTAAAATTCTGAATGACAGTGTACGAAAAGCCAATTCAATATTGTACAGTCTCAAGTTGATGGTGCATTCCTATGTATGAGGTAGAACATCTGTCTGAAGGAAAATAACGTTCTTCTTTGGCGAATACGACTTTTCCTAGCGTATTTTGCCTTTGCTTGGTCCAGAATGTGGGCATAAATGGTTCCGGTAATAGATTTTCCACGGATAAGATAAAAGCAATTAACAACTCACCTTTGATATCCCAGAAAACCGACGCCATAATTTTCCTAGCCGATTTCCCACATTAGCGTTCTGTTTTTGGAGATTCGTGGTGCATCCGTTGATTAGACTGCTGTTTTATTTCCGATGTACAGTAATGAACTATGGTTCATCATTTATTACAAATCAGCGCTTAAAATCTATGCGATCTCTGAAAACAGCCAAACTTTACTCAGCGATTTATACTCGTGGTTTCGATCTTGATTCGGAGTCAGTATTCGCGGCACCCATCTCAATTCTGCGCTCAAACTGTAGAACGTGCATTTTCTGATGTGCCCATAATCTCTTCTTCAATTTTGGACATCTTCATTCGACGATCCTGCAGAATCATGTAGTGGCAATGGCTCAAAGTTATGCGGTGTGTTTATCATATCAGTATGAATTTCTGTTATATTCATACTCTTATCTTAGGAAGTCCTTAACTGCATCCGTATAGACATGATTGCACTGTAACAAATAGCTATACCAAGAGTGATTCCTGAGAAATGTTATTATTTATATTATTATTAATTTATTTTTATTATTTTTATTTGTAGTATTATCATCATTATTATTGTCATGACAGGATTATTGCACTGAACAATGCTGTTTAGGCCACCGGGACAAAGGTAGAAACCAAACCCATTCATAAAACTATTGCAACTAAAAACAGCCAACAGCAGTGTAGGTATGTGCAATGTATAAATTCAGGATAATGTAGTATTGAGAAACCTGCGACAGAAACTCTAAAACTCTGTCACAACCAAAGCAATTAATTTAGGATCTCCCAACAAAGAAGCAGGAACAAATAATAATAATAATAATAATAGTAATAATAATAATAATCAAATATTTCCATAAAATCACTGGTTTTTAAAACAAAATTGCACCGGAAGTGCTCTGCACTCTCTGGGATAATCCTATACCTTTAAAAGTGAACCTCATTATTATTATTATTATTATTATTATTATTATTATTGTGATTAGATTACTACATTGAATAATAGTATTTAGGCCAATGGGACAAAGGCTAGAAACCTACCCCAATCATAAAACTATTGCAACTAAAAACAGCCAAAATGACTGCAATGTATAATTTCAGGATAATGCGATACTGAGAAACCTGCGTCCCAAAGTTCTAAAACTTGCTCACAAAAAAAAAAAAAAAAAGTTAACATCAGTAAAAAAAGCAGGAACAATAGCTATTGTCCATCTCAGCTAAACACACTTCCTTGTTAAATTGGTAAACATTTGAATTATCTAGTTCAAAATTACGGTTTGAAGACTGAATTGCATGCTAACGTGTCCATATTTTGTGTATGTAGCTTTTGAGCAACTTCTATCTGGCTGCTAGTTATATGGAAATTATATTAAAATATTAATTTCCTGAAAAGCCAGAATGTTTAATATTGTATTTATTTATGTAGCGTTCTTACTCCCCTTAAGCACACGCTAATTGTTAAGCGACTAGATTATGAGTACAAAGTTTTCAAACCATTAACAGAAATTAGCTCTATAGTATTAAATTGTCTATTCGCTTTGTATTTCGATCAATTTGTTTTTAAACGTATCATTCGCTGACATCGGCCAACAAAAAGACAGTTTTTGAAATACGGTTAGGGCTAGCGGAACTTATTAAAATCCTTAGGTTGGAGACTTGGTCCCAATCATATACTACATGAAAACCTTCATTAAAAATCTGATGTGTTACACTCACATGACTTTCTCTAGCTGCTCTACAAAACTCCTACAAAAGATTATTCTTCTTTGTACACAATGCTAATCAAGATAAATGTTAGCAGAATGTTATTACTTAGTTCCTTATAAATAGAAGGGAATAAGGGAATGCACTATGCTAAAGTGATTGTCAAATGTTTTAAAAGCTATCGTTATGCGATTGTCATTGCAAATCACTTCTTTGCTTGGGCAGGAGTAGAACAAAAGAAAAACCGACACTTCCTGTGTGAGAAAAGTTTAAGTATTTCACAATTGAAACCAATAACAAGGTATATCTCGGAAACGGTTACCTCCACAACAAAAACGTAAAGGACAAAAATTGTGTGGTTTGTCATGAGGTACATTTATTGTGTAGTACGTTTTTTTTCTATCTCTTACGGTTTTGCAGTTAAGCAAAATTTATCCAGAATAAAGAGGTCTTCAGAGGCTATTCCCAAAAATTCGAGATATACATTTTATTTCGGACATAAATAGCTTTAATATACGGGATTGTAATAAAAATCGTTAGAGCCATTTTTAAGAAAATCAAAATTTTCGAAATTTTTTCCATGTAAAGGGTAGTTTGTGATGGGGGTATTTTTTTGAAAATCTTCGTGTCGCATCCTTGGAAGATACTAAACCTAAATACCAAGTTTGGTATTTAACTGTCTTTTTGTTTTGGGGCTATGCTGTCCACACACACACACACACACACACACACACACACACACACACACGGACCTTTTTTTAAAAATGCTTTTTTCGGACTCAGGGGACCCCAAAACATATATTTCCGGTGAAATCTCGGTATCGAATTTTTGGTGCATTACAATACTTTCTCTATCCCTATGTACATTGTACATATGGGGCTAGAGAAAGTAAAAAGTGGAAGATTAAAACGACGCCTATTTCATAAGTTATTTATGTGATGCAACGTGTCGATGTGTTTTGCTTCGTATTATATATTGCTTTCCGACCCTAAAAGAGCGCGCAGCTATCAAATAAATATAAAAGCGGGTTGCTACTTCCACGTAAACTCTAATAAATTTCCAAACGGCGATCATTTCCCATCTAGCTTTCCACAGAGTTGTGTGAAAGTTATTTATTCATTAAGTATTGGTTCGGGAATAAAGGTCGTGCAAATCATAATCATTGTGGAATGAATCTTTTGATACTGCCATACAACTCTGGCCCAAAAATAACGCATTTGGATAAACAACTTGTTAGTCAGGGTTTGGGCCCCCCTCCCCCCCAAAAGTTATCTCTCCGTTGAACTGAAGTTTGAATAAGTGGTCATCTCAATTTGAAACCAAAAGGATAGAGCGTATGCTGCATGTGTTACTTTATTGTTCGATCAAGAGCTACATATCAGTCCCGAGAAAAAATTATTCTTTGTTCCCTTTTGTATAGTGCTGCTCTGGTTACTCAGTATAAAACACACCGGTAGGTACGATTACGTATTTCAGAATGTTATTTCCTACAGGTGATTTCTTTTTTATTGATTCATATATATATATCCCTTTAACGTCTTTAACGTCTAAGGTCATATCAGGGGCTTTGCATTAGAAGCAATTCGTCTGGAGGTTCGTTACTGTGAGTTTAAATAGTTTTTCCTCAAACACACACACAAATGTAAATGGCGTGTTATTTAGGACGCTCTTTAACTGCTGTGGTTCCCAGCGTCCCATTCTATTCTGGGCGTGAAGACCGCTTAATTTTGCTCAGAGGCCTCTCTATCAGGCTTGAGATTCTTTACGTAAATCTACGACACGGGACAAACGGCTTTACTTCCCTTCCGAAGGAAGCCATGCTACGGATTTTTACGCCCGAAAAAATCCACCGTCCTCCGCCGGGTTTGAACCCGCGACCTTGGGTATATGAAGTTAGCATGGTAACCATTACACCACGAAGGGCGACACACACACACACACACACACACACACACACACACACACACACACACACACATTCACTCTCTCATAAATGCTTCCAGACTCTGTGGGGAATAGGGAATAATTCTGCTTAAAGAAAAATTCCCCACCCCAGCCGGGAATCGAACCCTGAATCTCCGGATGATAAGGTTGCTCGCTGACCATGGAGAAAGTCTAATTTTTCATTTGTAATTTGATCCGAGCTTGATTAATACTTATTCACATACACTTAAGTCGAATAAAAGAACTGAAGAAGCCACGAACACTTGGCGAAATCATGATTTTCTTTTAAAGTGTAACTGAAGTGTTTAAGTATTAATTGAGCTCGGCTCAAATTAAAAATCAGAAGGAACTTCACTGCTATAATTCCTGTATTTTTATTAAAAGTGCCGTTTTATTCTACCAAAATGTTCCAGGCCACATTTTCTTGGAAAAAAAAATTGTGGTTTTAATTTTATTAAATTACTAAATATATTTATAGTGCTTCGAATTAGTAAAACTAAAATATCCAGTAACAAACAAAAATATACCTATGTGTTGCATTCACGTGGTCTTTTCTACTCAATCTTATTCAACTGTTCTTACAAAAGCTTATAATTCAAGCTACTTCTTGTTAATCCAGTTAAATTTTTCATTGGCATCTACTCGGGATGGCGCCATTCGATTGAGCACTGCCTGCTGTGCGAAGGGTCCCGGATTCTATTCCCGGCTGAGAGGACATGTGATTTTTCTGTAGTCAAAATTATTCTTTATCCTCCCTGGCATCTGCAAGTACATAGGGAATGCGAATTTGCGTATGAATTTATGTAAAAAAACCAAAGCATACGAGTTCGCATAATTGCTGTTGTGCAATATGTTGTACATATTTCGCTGTAGCATATACCAGGCAAAGCTATAATTAAATTTATAAAGTGTGTATCGCTGTCCATACAGCTGCTTGCATGGACCATGAAACGTGGGGGGGGGGGGGAGAGGCAGGAAAATCTCGGAAAAGGTTAACTGCACCAAATAAAAAAAATAATAAATAATTGGCGTAAATTATGAAAGTATGAGCTTTAACGATGTTTATATTTAGTGTGTAGTAAAGTTTTGTGTATCTCTTGCGGTTTACCATTTATACACAAGTCATTCAGAATAAAAAGAATTTCAAGCTATTCACAGAAAATTCAAATATGCATTTTATTTTGTATGTAAATATTTTAGTCATGTGCTTTTCCAATATAAATCGTTAGAGCTCTTTTTGAGAATTAAATAAAATCTGATGTGTTCCATTCACATGGTTTTCTCTATATCTCTAACGAATTATTGTTAATGAGTTTATTCTTCTATCTACTTCATGCTAATCGAGATAAACGTTAGGAGAAATTGTATTATTATATAATTCCTTATAAGTAGAAGGGGGGAAAATCTGATGTCCATTCGCATGACTTTCTCTATATCTCCACAATAATTATTGTAAAAAAAAACAACTTATTTTTCTATTTACTTAATGCTAATCGAGAAAAAAATAGCAGAAAGGGTCTTATTACTTGCTTCCTTGTAAGTAGAAGGGAAACAAGGGAGTACTTGCTTCCTTGTAAATAGAAGGGAAATAAGGGGGTACCATAGGCTAAATCGATAGTCAAATCTTTTAAAGGCTGGTTGATGTATGATTAAAGTACTTTGTGTGGACAGGAGTTGACAAATTCCCGTATGAGAAAAGTATAAGTATTTTAAAGCTGAAACTAACAAAAAGAAATACCTCTAAAACGGTCAGCTCCACAAAAAAACATATATATGACATAAATTGTGAGTTTTAACGAGATCTACATTTTAATTAAACAAGTTTTAGTCCATCTCTTACGATTTATCAGTTATGTAAACTTTCGCAAAATTCATCCAGAATAAACATGTCACCAGAGTCTATTCCTAGAAAATTGGGGATATAAATTTTATTTGTTATGTATATATCTTAAGAGATTTAATCAAACATTTTAGAGCCATTTTAGAGAAAATCAAAATTTTCGAAATGCGTTCCATGTAAAGGGCAGTCGGAGGTGGGGGAATTTTCTTAAAAATCTTCGTATCGCATCCTTGGAAGATACCGAACTTAAAATACCAAGCTTGGTATTTAACAGTCTTTTCGTTTTTGAGCTATGAGGCACACACACACACACACACACACACACACACACACACACACACACATTTTTCTAACAATGCCTCTCTATACACTATGTACATAATACGTGTAGAGAAAGTAAAAAGGGAATACACTAGGCTAAACCGACAGTCACGTGTTTTAAAATGTGGTTGCTAGGGATTGAAATCCGTTTCTTTTCGTGGCCAGGAGTTGACAAGTTCCTATATGAGAAAAGTTTAAGTATTTTAAAACTGAAACCATAACAAGCAATATCTCGAAAACGGTCAACTCCAGGGGAAAAAATCTGATGTGTTTCCATTCACATGACTTTTTCTACCTCTGCAACAAATTATTGTTAAAAAGCTTATGCAATATACACTATGTACATAGTACGTGTAGATAAAGTAAAATGTGTATGACAAATTACGTGTATTAAGGAGCTCTACATTTTTGTGCCCCAAATTTTTATCTATCGCTTACGGTTTACCAGTAATGAAAAAAAAAATAAATTAAAAAATATATATCCAGAATAAAGAGATCTTTACTATCTATCTATCAATTCAAGATATACTATTTTTGAGAATATCAAATTTTTCGAAATTTTTTCCATGTTAAGAGTAGGTGTTGGTGGAGGATTTTCTTGAAAATCTTTTTGTCCTATCCTTGGGAAATACTGAACTTAAATATCAAGTTTTTTATTTAACGCACTTTTCGTTTTTGAGCTATGCCGCCCTAAGACACATACGGACCATTTTCTAAAAATTCTCTGTTTTTTTTAGCGGGTCTCGGAACATATATACCCTATGAAATCTCGATATCAAATTCTTGGGTACAATACAGTTCAGTACCTTCTCTATACACTATGTACATATACGTGTAGAGAAAGAAAAATAAAATCTGTGTTTGTTATTAAGGGGATGCATCTGTTAAATTAGACCAAAAGTTGTGATAAAACTAAAAAGTTGTGATAAAACTAAAAAGTTGTGTTTCATATTAATATGATTCGGGCTCTAAACTTGAAGAAATTTTATCGTTTTGCTCACTTAGCATAGTTTAACTATCTATTAACTGAAGCTTTAGATGGGTAGGCGCATGCAAAAATATTGATGTGTTCCATTCACATGACTTTCTCTACATCTCTGCAACAAATTACTGTTTATATTTACTTCATGCTAATCGAGAAAAAAATAGCAGAAATAGTGTTACTCCATGTTACTTTTAAGAACAAAAGAAATAAAGGAGTACCATAGGTTAAAATGATTGTCAAAAGCTGGTTGCCATCTTTGTATGGATAGGAGTTTACAAAGTCCTGTGTGAGAAAAGTTTAGTGTTTTAAAGCTGAAACGAAAATCAAGGAATATCTAAAAAAAGATCAACTCCACGAAAAAAATGTATACAACATAAATTATGTGTTTTAATGTTCCTTACATTTTTTATGTGGTACGTTTTTGTCCATTTCTTACGGTTTAGCAGTTATGCAAAATTCCGTAAAATCCACCCAGAATAAAGTAGTCTTCAGAGGCTATTGCCAGAAAACTCAAGATATACATTTTATTTGTCACGTAAATATCTTTAATTTTAATCAAAATCGTTAGAACCATTTTTGAGAAAATAAAACTTTTCGAAAACAGGTCCATGTAAAAGGTAGTTGGGGTGGGGGAATTTTTCTCAAAATCTTCAAATCGCAGCCCTGGAAGATACTAAACTTAAATACCAAGTTTGGTATTTTACCGACTTTTCGTTTTTGAGTTATCGTGTTCACAGACACACGGACACACTGACACACTAACACACGCACACAGTAACACACGGACACTCACACTCACACAGACCTTTTTGTGAAAAAACTTTTTTTTTTATACAGGGGGCCCTAAAACATATATTTCCGGTGAAATCTCGGTATCGACTTTTTGGGTGGAGTGTAATACCTTCACTACACACTATGTGTAGAGAAAGTAAAAATAGGTGCTCCCAGCTTTGAACTTATTTTTCCAACCCTTTTCCATATTCAAAACGTTCCCACACAATGCAGTTTTGTAAATTGTATACTGCCTTTCAAAAGCACTATAAAGAAAATGGTCATATTACTTTTTCCACTTGTGATAAGAAGGTTATTAAATTTAAAAAATAAATAGTTTTGGAGAGTACGAAATGTAGTAATTTTTCCACATTAATAAGTGTAATTATAAACAAATATATAATACGACATCTACATATTTATAAACTCATTTACTGTAAAACTGGTATTTTATGTAAATATTTTTAAAATGCAGCATGTGGCTCATTTTATTAGAGCAGTGCATTTAGACAGTTAAAATTATTATTATTCAAATAATCATGCAAACTAGAATTATAATAGATTGCAAAAATATAACTATCTTGTGTACAATGATAAACTTCGACAAAATATCTTGCATACTATGAATTTTACAAATTCACAGATGTATTATCTTAATCCCACTTCTGGTTGTTGAGTTATTTTGTTCTTTGCCAAACGCTGACCGTTTCCTAATTTTTAATTTATTGAAGGATTAAGGTGTTTAAGGTGAACTGTCGGTATCGAAATGTTTAATGACATGCAATATATTCTAAGACATCATTATAGCTAATTAGAATTTACGTTTCAGTTAGTCAGCATCCACCTCTCTGTCTCTCTCTGTTCAACGTTTAGGCTTTTGCCTACGTTAAATCTCATCAGCTAATGCGCTTAAGACCAATTAATTGTGCTCAATTTCCTGCAATATTTGTTCAGAAATCGTCCTAGCTTCAAAAACATTAATTCAGTGTATTTCAAACTTGACACGCGTCTTTGCCTCGGTGCCACGAAAGTATCAGTGATTGTTTCTCGGAATTGCAGTTTTCAGATGGTCTTCCTTATCTTAGGAAAGATAATCACAAACCATTGCAAAATGCTAAATGCAGGTGAATGTATTCCTATCTTGTAGAATTAACACCTGAAGAAGATTAGCGAGAAAAGTATATAGAATTAATGAAGAATTTCGGCGAATTGTATTACCAAATTATAACAATTATAAATCTTATGAACAAAGGTTTAAGCGTGTTTTGCGAAGGATATTGGCTTCTATTCTTAAAGCAGCCATGAGTTGCCAGAGAAAAAAGAATGTGAAATGGGAAGACTATTTTCAAGACCGATTTGCCAAATAAAGCTTTTTTATTTTCTCTATACGTACTATGTAAATAGTGTATAGAGAAGGTACTGCACCCCACCCAAAAATTCGATACCGAGAGATTTCACCGGAAATATATGTTTTAGGGTCTCCTGTGTGTGTGTGTGTGTGTGTGTGTGTGTGTGTGTGTGTGTGTGTGTGTGAGTGTGTGTGTGTGTGTGTGTGTGAACACGATAACTCAAAAACGAAAAGTAAAATACCAAACTTGGTATTAAAGTTTAGTATCTCCCAGGGATACGACACGAAGATTTTGAGAAAAATCCCCCAACTACCCTTTCACCTGGAACTTTTTTCGAAGTTTTTTATTTTCTTAAAAATGGCTCTTAACGATTTTGATTAAAATATCGTATATTAAAGATATTTACCTGACAAATAAAATGTAGATCTTGAATTTTTTTGGAGTAGCCTCTGAAGACTGCTTTATTTTGGATGACTTTTACGGAATTTTGCATAACTGCTAAACCGTAAGAGAAGGACAAAAACTTACCACACAAAAAATGTAGACCACCTTTAAACACTCAATTTATGTTATATACTTTTTTTGGTGTAGTATGTCGTTTTTGAGATATTCCTTAGTTTTGGGTTTCACCTTAAAAAAAAAAACTTACTTTTCTCATGCAGGAATTTGTCAACTCCTGTCCAAGCAAACAAAGGAACTTCAGTGATACCAACTTTTGACTATAATTTTAACCTATTGTACTGCCTTATTTTGCTCCTACTTACAAGAAAGGAAGTAATAAGACTATTTCTGCTAATGTTTTCTCGATTAGTATGAAGTAAATAAGAGGCATAAACTTGTTAACAATAATTTGTTGTAGAGATGTAGAGATGTAGAGAAAGTCTTGTGAATGGAACACAGATTTTCCGAAGGAAGCCATACTAAAGATTTTTATGCCCGAAAAAAATCCATCGTCCTTCAAACTTGATTGCTTGCCTAGCATTCTTTTATTACTTCTCCACACGTACTATGTACACAGTGTATAGAGAAGGTATTGCATTCCACCCAAAAAGTCGACACCGAGATTTTACCGGAAAAATACATTTTAGGGTACCTTGTATGCAAAAAAAAATATTTCAGAAAAAGGTCCGTGTATATGTGTGTGTGTGAGAGAGAGAGAGAGAGAGAGAGAGAGAGAGAGAGAGAGAGAGAGAGTGTGTGTGTCTATGAACAGGATAACTCAAAAACGAAAAATCGGTAAAATACCAAACTTGGTATTTATATTTGGTATCTTCCAGGGATGGACAAAAAAAATCCTTTGAAAAAATCCCCCCACCCCAAACTACCCTTTACATGGAAAAAATTCCGAACGTTTTTATTTTCTCAAAAACTGCTCTTAACGATTTTGATTAAAATTTCTTAATATTTAAGATATTTATGTGACAACTAAAATGTATATCTTCAATTTTCTGCGGATAGCCTCTGAAGACATGTTAATTCTGGAAGAATTTTGCGGAAGTTTGCATAATTGGCAAACCGCAAAAGATAGACAAAATGTTACCAGACATAAAATGTATACCTCGCTAAAACACACAATTTATGTTATATACATTTTTCGTGGGGTTTTTGATATATTCATTGTTATTGTTTTCAGCTTTAAAATGTTTATACTTTTCTCAAATGATAATTTGTCAACTCATATCCATACAAGCATAGGTACAATCACATAGCAACCAGCTTTTAAAAGATTTGACTATCGATTTAGCCTAATGCATTCCCGGATTTCCCGTCCACTTACGAGGAAGCAGGTAATAAGACTCTTACTGCCAATTTTTCTCGATTAGCATTAAGTAAATAGAAAAATAAGATTTTTAATAATAATTTGTTGCAGAGATGTAGAGAAAGTCTTATGAATGGAACACAGATTTTTTTTTTACCCTGTCTAAAATATTAGAATAGATATTTATTTATAGCGATTTAAAGTTAATAAATCAATACTTCTTTATTCCCAAATAATACCTTTAAATTGATTTATAGTATTTTCATTTGTTTCAGTTATACTAATTTTATTTAATACAATAACTTATTATGCACCTTATAATAAAAGAACTTCTCTTCCTTCAATTAAAGTAACAACTTGAGGTGACTTGTGAAAGACCTATTCATTTATGTAAATCTTACAAACACAAGCCGACCAGGTGTGTTGGATAACACTGCTATTGGTTTTCCTAGAAATATTAGAAAATTTTGTAGATATTATGCACATTTTCCGATACAATGGCTTGATTTGTGAGTTTTACTGGTTTTAGGCGGCAAGGACGAGAGAGGGATTTTAAATAGCATATCCGTTGGTTATTGAGTAATAAATACTGCGTGTAAAAACACTTTACTTTGTAGGTTTAAGCCGCGCGCGTTCAACACGTAGCTTGAATGTTACAGCATTGTTAAATTTTGTATCGTAAATCAATTTATATTTAGATAAATGCGGAAATGGGTCAAATGTTTTAAGGGCATTCGGTTCCATTCACAGCAGTTCAAAGGTGGATATACTTAACTCTTGCAGCCTGTATGCCAGTTTTTAACCATGACACCTTGTATATATATATAAAAAAAAATTAAAAAAAAAACCTATATATATATCGTTTACTATTTTACCTGTTGAGTCCATAAAATAATGTTTATAAAGTATTAAATTAAACCAGAATTGGATTAAAACTATTTACAATGGTTTAAAAAAAAATAGGCAAAACTGCTGATTTCACATCGGGAAGAATTGCC
This sequence comes from Hymenopus coronatus, assembly GCA_030762935.1. Classification (NCBI taxonomy): domain Eukaryota; kingdom Metazoa; phylum Arthropoda; class Insecta; order Mantodea; family Hymenopodidae; genus Hymenopus; species Hymenopus coronatus. The sequence goes on along the minus strand of CM060896.1, from coordinate 33,548,410 downwards.
GGAATTTTGGATAAAAACCTTGAAAGGTATTTCGTCGTTTTTTCTTCTTAAGTGTCCTTTTAGTATAGTCTTCATAAACGAATTTTCGGCGTTTTTGTTAAGTAAGGCTATGGCATAAGCAGTTTTACAATGCCCAAATTTACACGTAATTTCGCATTGCTCATTCTAACCTGTCAAACAGTTGGCATGAGACATGAAAGACATTTTTCCCTACTTATTTCCAGGACACCGTTTGTATAGCAAGTATGTTGTATTATTATACCACCTTGGGCGTTCCGCCCCATGTATTCTGTGGGAGTGGTATGCACAACGAGTGTATTGTGTTGCAATGTGGGGCGCTGTACCAACATATTGTTAGCATGGCACGCACTCACAGGAAGTGAGCTCATACATTTTTCCCCTTTTCCTTTGTCCTTTAGCTAAATAGCGTAGTTTATTGATTGCACCGTGTGCTTTAGCAGCTCGAGAAGTGGTATCGAAGGTACGTGCCCTGGAGTTCTAAGTATTTCTTCATTGCGGATGTTTCTTCTTCCTTCATTGGACCTTTTCTCTTCGTTATTTGCTTCTTTGACATTCTTTTTAGCAATAGCTCAGCAACATTTTCTTTCTACAAAACTCTAAGCTAAAGTTTTAATTGCCAATTTTTTGCCTGCTCCACACGACGGCGGTCTATTGTGAAGCCGATTTCCTACGAAATTACTTAGAGCAACTGTGAAGCGGGAAAATGGTTGGAAGAATCTTCCTTCGTGCTCTCATCTATATCATATACACTTTCTCTACCACATACCTAGTAAAAAGTCCATGTCGCGGTAACTCATGTTTGGGGCATCTGAATGTAAAAACAGTACATTTTGCGCACGCGTGTCAGTCTGTGAACAGCAGAATTTTTTGTGTTCCATTCACGCGACTCTCTGCATCTCTGTAACAAATTATTATAATAAAGCTAATTCTGCTATTTACTTCATGCTTATCGATATATAAACTGGCTAAAGCGATAGTCAAATCTTCTAACAACTTATATCCGTTTCTTTGCTTGGCCAGGAGTTTACAAATTTCCGTATTAAAAAGTTTTAAGTACAATTTTGAAACTGTAATCAATAACAAGGTATATCTCAAAAATGGTCAACTCACGAAAAAAAGTACATATGGCAAATTGTGTGCTTTAACGACTTCTACATTTTTTGTGGAGCAAGTTTTTATCTATCTCTTAAGACTCACCCGTTATGCAAAAATCATTCAAAATGAAGAGGTCTTCAAAGGTTATTCCCAGAAAATTCATGATATACATTTTATTGTCATGTTTTTATTTGTCAAAAATTGTTGGAGCCATTTTGGGAATATCCATTTTTTCGCTGTTTTTCATGTAAAGGGTAGTTTGGTTCGTGTCGCATCCTTATAAGATACTAAACTTGTTTTGTTTTTAATTTATTGTGTTCGTAGAAAACTAACACACACACGGACCTTTTTCTGAAAATGCTTAAATTGGTTTAGGGTGGAATGGAATACCTTTTTCATCTTATGAACAAAGTAGAGAAAGTAAAAACGAAATCACGGATAACTACCAAACTTTGCATTCAAGTTTCAGGAACCTCCAAAGAGTAACCAAAGATAAGAAAATGTTTGCTCATGTTTATCTCGATTAGCATGGTGTAGGCAAAAGAATAATGTTTTTAAGAAGAGTTTGTTTGCAGAACAGGATAAGAAAATCTTGTGAATGGAACATATCAGATTGCATTTTTTGCAGCTTATTTGTTACACGTGTGGTTAAATGATCTCTTCTTGTTTATATGCCTTGGGCGCTTAACCGGTTTGCTTGCGCATTTGCAGTTTGAAGTGCAAAGTGGAACATTGTGCATGACATTAACTATTCACCTTTTAAGTACCGCGTGGTGCATTGGTTGCTATTATTGTGGTAAAGTTTTGCATTAATGAAGTGCTGCAGTTCTTGTTCTAAGTGTTGTAGACTAGATACGAGAAAACACGGATCTTGGACCTGTTGCTAGGTCCATCTTCAGTTTTTCAGAAGCATGTTTAGCGTGATGCTAAGCGGCAGGGCGTATTTCTTTGGAGTGACTTTTATAGGTTAAACCTATATACTTGTCTACAAAACAAACGGATTAGACACCTTTAAATACTCCACGAATACGGGTGGCCGAAATGTGGCCTTCCTAAATGTCCTTTGCCAATTATTTCATATCATTTATCAACCATCATATAATACCGTAAAGGTAAAAATACCCACCCACCTATAACAGAGGAGTCCCCAAAACCGGGGCAAAGCATCACATGGCGCTTTACGCTTCAAACGCGTCTCCTGGGAAGCAAGACATCCGAAGGACGACCAGGTCCGCACGCGTTGAGAGTCCTTAACGTTTCTATATTGTTACTAGCTTTGCCTCAAATGGACTGTTTTGCTATTCAAATAAACTTATCTTAATTATCTTCTTACCAACTTTTGTTTAGAATCCTACTGACATCTGACGTCGCAGTCCAGCTATAAGTCCCTAACTCCCGGGGATTCCCTGAAACGGAGTCTGCTCCCAGAGCACCCGGAGCAGGGCCATGAGCAGTCCGACCGACGTCAGGAAGTTCCTGTTCCACGTTGTATTGTATTTCAACCAAAAGCTCAGTATTGAGTTTTTACTGGAACATATTTTGAGGTCAGTTCAATAAAAAGGTACACGCGCACACATGTATAAGCAGCCTAACTCAAAATAGAGAGAATATAGGTTTTGAATTCGGATAGATATACAGACGTCCAAATATGTTACATGCACCCTACGGAGTTTAAAATTTGGGTTATCTCCTTTTCTTAGGTTCAGATTTGTTGTTATTTTCCTATATTCAAAATCTCCCACAAATATGCAGGCTGACCCCGCCCCTAAAGCACTGAAGTATTTTTGTAATAAAATCTCTATTTAGTATTTTGTTATTGGTCATAGCTTAGTTATAAAAATTAATTAGTAGAATTTGCAGGTTGTATGCAGGTTTTTACTTTCTCTACAGGTACTATGTACATAGTGTATAGAGAAGCTATTGCACTCCACCAAAAAATTCGATACCGAGATATGTTTTAGGGCCATCTATATATAAAAAAAAAGTATTTTCAGAAAAAGGTCCGTGTGTGTCCGTGTGTCTGTGAACACGATGACTCAAGAACGAAAAGTCGCTAAAATACCAAATTTGGTATTTAAGTTTACTATCTTCCAGGGATGCAACACGAAGATTTTGAGAAAAATCCCCTACCCCAACTACCCTTTGCATGGAAGTTTACTCGAAAATTTTGACTTTCTAAAAAATGGCTCTATAGCTTTTGATTAAAATATCATATATTAAAGATATTTATTTACCTGACAAATAAAATGTATATTTTGAATTTTCTGGGAATAGCCTCTGAAGACTACTTTATTCTGAGTGAATTTTACGGAATTTTGTATAACTGCTAAACCGTAAGAAATGGACAAAAACTTACTACACCAAAAATGTAGAGCACATTAAACACACACAATTTATATTGTATAAATTGTTTTCGTGGAGCTGATCGTTTTTGAGATATTCCTTGTTTTTTGTTTCAGCTTTGAAAAACTAAACTTTTCTCATACAGGAATTTGTCAACTCCTGTCCATACAAACAAAGGAACTTCATTCACACAGCAACCAGCTTTTGACTATCACTTTAACCTATGGTATTCCCTTATTTCGCTTCTACATACAAGGAAGCAAGTAATAAGACTATTTCTATTATTTTTTTTTCTCGATTAGTATGAAGTAAATATAAGCATAACCGTGTTAACAATAATTTGTTGCAGAGATGTAGAGAAAGTCATGTGAATGGAACACATCAGATTTTTTCACTTTGAGAGCAAAATAATTTTAAAAAGTGCTATTAACTTTAGGAACATTTGAAACTGACAATTTGTTACAAAGATATAAAAGAATGTAAAATCTGTTTACATTTACACAACCTTCTCTATACCTCTGCAACAAATTATTATTCAAAAGGTTAATCTTATACCTATTCCATGCTAATCAAGATTAACATTAGCAAAAACTGTCTTTATTATTTGCTACTTTGTAAGTGGAAGGCAAATAAGGGAACACACAATGCTAAAGCGATAGACAAATCTTTTAAAAGCTGGTTGCTTTGTGGTTGAAATCCGTTTCTTTGAATGGCCAGGAGTTTTAAGTATTTTAAAACTAAATCCAATAAGAAGGGATATCTCTGAAATGGTTAACTCCACGAAAATAATGTATGCATGACATAAACTATGCCTTAACGAGATCTACTTTTTTTTTTTTTTTTTTTTTTTTTTTTTTTTTTTTTTTTTTTTTTTTTTTTTTTTTGTTTAAAGTCCTTTAACCTAGTTTGTCATATCGGACGATGAATGAAATTGGTGAAATGATGCTCAAATGATCTCGGGGTCCACGGAGCTTAAAGTTACTCGACATTCGTCTTCTCAGGAAAAGGGAAAACCCCGAAGAAAACCTTATCCGGGTAAATCACCCTAAGCGAGATTCGAACTCAGAACCTTTTGAATGTGAGGCAAACACGCTACCACCACAATACCCAGGCGGGCTCTACATTTTTTGTGTAATAAGGTTTTGTATATCTCTTACGGTTTATTAGTTATGCTAATTATCCACGATAAAGAGGCCTTCAGAGGCTATTCTCAGAAACTTCAAGATATACGTTTCATTGTTATGTAAATATCTTTAATATACGGCATTTTAATCAAAATCATTGAGCCGTTTTAGAGGAAATCAAAATCTTCTTGTCACATCCTTGTAAAATACTAAATTTAATGCCAAGTTTGGTATTTTACCGACTTTTTGTTTATGAGTTATTCTGTTAACAGACAGACACACACTCACACACACGGATCTTTTTTTAAATTTTTTTATTGGATACAGGTTCCCTAAAACGTTTATTTCGGTGAATTTTGGGTGGAGTGCAATATTTTCTATACCTGTGTGCCATGTACTATATAGAGAAAGCAAAAATAATGCATTTAGCTCAATATCGGTAGAAGATAGATTTCGATTTTAGTCAAATAATGTACCTAGAATGAAAACATATTTGAATGAATGGTATAAATGCTTCTTTTGTTACCGGTAATGTCTGTACAAAAAATTAAAGCTCAAGCCTTAATACTTTAGAAAATCACGTATCTCTTCGACCCCCGCCTTGAAAAAATGAAATCTTAATAAAAGTTTATCCACATGTTACGGATTGCAGTGGATTTACGTCGGTTGGCTCTCTTTAGAGTGTTCATACAAACGAATGACGCAAAAGATGTCATACCCAGTGTTTCTCAGGCCGGTTGCACAATGGGACTACACCATAAATGACATAACAGAGAAGAAGACCGGGAATTATATAAATATACAGCATGAGTAACCTGGTAGCAGGAGAGTTAATAAGGGAATCTTTGCACAAGTCTCTATACGACATTTCAGATTTAATTTCGGTATATGTCATGGTCCTTTGTGTAGGGAAGAGGAAGGTTTGTGTACGAGCATGGCCTAAGAGTTCAGTACCGAACTTTCACGGTAAGCACACTAATTTTATATCCCCATAAAAATAGTGCAATGCTGCTAAAAGTAATCGCATAGTTGCGAAACAGAGAACATGTAATTCCAACGAAACAGGAATATTTCAATTCAGCAAACTAGGTGAAGATTTACCTCCTTCCGTTTCACCTTTCGCTTTGTTTGAAAAAATCAAAACCCTGAAAAACTGGGATTTGTACTACGGACCACCCGGAAGTTGGTGTAAACATTGAGCTACCATGGCAATATGCCAACACGACATTAAATTTTCCAACTGACTCGCGTTGGCATTGCATTATTCAGTTTGACTTCCCAGCTGCTGCTCTATATACGACTAGTGTGGAAGAAACAATTAGCAAATTAAAATTCTGCTCTGAATTGGCAAGAAAATCAGAAAGACCCAATTAAGTGTGTGGGTGGGTCTGTGCCTTTTAATACCTATTAAAATCTAATAAAACATTGGTCTTGTAAACCAAAATTAAGTCTTACTTTTAAAACTTCAAAGGAAAGAAATTCTTATCATTAATTCCCAAAACTAAATCAATACCTAAATAAAGGATAGCTGATAATAAATTGCTAATTACTGTAACTCCTCAAAAAGATATTTCCCCTATATTGTAGTGTTTGATTTTACAACTTAGAAAAGCAATGCAGTGCCCCACAAAAAGTTTCTTTAAATACTACGTGTGCACCTTTTCTGAGGCGCTGGTTTTTCGGGGAAGCAACGGGGGAAGAAGAAAGAGCCCGCCCAATAGTCTTCCCGCAGTATTGTCAACCAACGTTTCTTTTAGGCTCTCAGATATTATAGCTATAATCGGCGCCAACCAAGAAAGGGCTTGACAGTTCGTAGCGTGGGAGAAGCGACGTGGCGGAAAAGCATAAATGAACGGGAGGGGATGGGTGCGTCTTAGCGGTTGTCATAGAAACGAAAAAAAAAAAAAAAAAGAAAAATGGACCAATTAGAGCTAAGGCATTTCCATAGAAACGCTACACACAATGACCCTGTTGCCGATATCTAACATAAACTGATTTTGTTAAGTTCTGCTATCGCTGCATAGTGCTGTAGTCCGAGCTTCAGCCATGTGTTTACGTGTGTCTGAGTCTGTTTTTTCTATGCGTGTGTTGCGAGCTTTTGCAATTGCGCTAACGCTTTTAATGTGTATGTAACCAATATCTGGCTTCACACCTAGACGCTTTCGTACGGAAATAGCAGGTGTAAGCGCTTTCGCGCCAGAAAGAATACACTAACTGCCTACGGAGAGTGTGTCAAACCTGGATGATCCGGAACAGGAGACGAACAGATGAAGAGCACGGGTTACTGGAGGAACATAGGATACAAATACCACAAAATGGCAATGCAAGTGTTCCTTTATTAAAATCACTGTATACAATATTAAGTGAGCAACAACAGATTTGCTTTTTATTAAGTTAATTGCTCAATTAATATTAAAAAAAAAAAAAAAAAAAAAACTAAGCTCTTCGTTGTGCTATCACTGCATCTTGCCATTTCACTGTCTTCAGAAACAAAGTAATTCTTATAGTTCTCTCTGTTATAGACGACGCTTTGGTCACTTACCCTTGATACAAGAACTCCGTGAACAATTTCCTGAGCACTTCAGAAACTACTTACGAATGGACGGTTCATCATTTGATATCTTACTACGGAAGGTGGAACCAAAAATATGGAAGCAAGATACCATTATGAGGAAGTCTATTAGTGCAGAAGAGCGTCTTACAGCAACCCTTCGATTTTTGGCTACAGGGTGGACGTTTAAAGATTTAAAGTTCTCTACAGGGATCTCCGCTGCTTCTTTAAGCATACTTATTCCGGAAACATGTAAAGCTATATATGATGTTCTCAAAGCTGAGTACATGAAGGTAGGTACAATTGCTGCTCAATATTCAACTGGTGAATAATAGTTCGTGAATCATTTGACATACCAGTAGTGATAAAAAATATTAATAAACATTAATTTAATGAAATTTGTATTGTTATCATCCATTTACATAGATTAAGTGGTACAGTCTCTTGCTAATTACGCATACAGTTATAACTAGACTCATAAAATGAACATAAGTTCTCACTTGTAGTTTGTGTATCCACGGGTTGTAGCAAGAGAGCCAATTCACTGGAGGTTCCTGAATAAGGAGTGTCTCTTCTTAAACGGTTGCAACCTTCACAGATACCAGTGTTATCTGTGAGTGTAATAAGTAACCCTTTACGGATTATGGCACTAATCAGGGACTCGGCATACACTGCTTGCCTCGGGTCCATCCTGGCCAACTTTTTAGAAGTGTTTATAGCGAATGCGTCATACTCGCTCAGTGGCTGGCTATTAGATTTCAAGGCAGCGGTGCAGGCTTGCAGGAACAGGGCATGAGAATCGACAATTTTTCTTTTCCTTGGGCGTACTGTAGAGGGGGGTGTCTTCTCGACCTGGGGGACGAAAGTAGAATCTGAGTTATAAAAGTATTCTTTTGATTCTAATCTCGTTAAAATTAAATTTCTATTTCTTTTCAGTTTCCAACTAGTAAAGAAGAATGGAGCAAAATTGCATGCGGATTTCACAACAAATGGCAGTTCATCAACTGTGGAGGGGCATTGGACGGAAAACATATCCGAATTGTTCCGCCTGCACATTCCGGAGCTACATACTACAACTATAAGAACTTCTATAGCATCATTCCGCTGGCAATAGCGAAACTGATAGGAATTTAAATTTTGTGTTCCTTGGGGATGAAGCTTTTGGTTTGCATGAGCATTTTCTTAAACCTTATGCTCAAAGAGAACTGGATAGGGACAAGAGGGTTTTCAACTACAGATTATCACGTGCTAGGAATGTAGTTGAAAATGCGTTTGGAATTATATCATCCAGATTTAGAGTACTACACACAGCCATAAATATGAAACCTAAAAATATTTGCTCAGTTGTCTTGGCAATTTGTGCTTTACATAATTTTTTTGCGCATTTCTAGCACATCATACCTGTCTCCTTCCACAGTTGATAGAGAACATACAGATTCGGGTGCAGTGCAACCAGGAGACTGGCGCTCTAATTCAGTACAGTTGCTTCACCTACAGGGTTTCAACAACAGGTATATTAACCGAGAAGCAAAGCATAACAGAGAGAAGTATAAGAATTACTTCGTTTCTGAAGGCAGAGTGGAATGGCAAGATACGCTGATAGCACAAGGAAGAGCTTAATTTTTTAATATTAATTGAACAATTAACCTAAAAGAAAGCAAATCTGTTGTTGCTTACTTAATATTGTACACAGTAACTTTAATAAAGGAACACTTACATTGTCATCTTGTGGTATTTGTATCCCGTCTTCCTCCAGTAACCCGTGCTCTTCATCTGCTACGTCCTTGTCGTGTTGGCTTGTCTCCTGTTCCGGATCGTCCAGGTTTGACACACTCTCTAGGCAGTTCTTGATCTTTGGTGAACACCAATAGCTCGTAGTGCCATAGTGTTGGTGTGTACAGTTCATCACTCCCACACCCACTACGTTGGCTTTCGTGTACCTTTTTCAGTTCTTTTCTGAAAGAACCTCGCAGACTCTGTATTTTTTTAACAACAAAGTCCCTATTTGCGTCGGGAAAACTATGTTGCTAACAGAATTCAGTCATTTTATTATACGCTACATCGCAAGTTCCTGTTTTTGTATTCCTGGCTCTTCACCTTCCACAAACATGGTAACGATTTGTACAGACTAATAAAGTCAGTGATCAGTTCCTTCGACCATAAGCGGACATCCATTTTTTTCCTACGCGTGTGGAATGTGTATGTAAAGGCACAACTAGTGAAGTAAAGTGCGCGAGATTGCGTACGTGACTGGCCACACGCTTTCCTTCCCTCTGCTCTTCCTCTACACGTGCATTCTTTCCGGCGCGAAAGCGCTTACACCTGCTATTTCCGCGCGAAAGCGTCTAGGTGTAAAGGCAGCTAATGTCGAAAAATATTGACAAAGATAGTGCTGCCAAGTAAAAAATTTAGCGTACTCGCGAACCTAGTAAAACTGTGTTGGTAAAGGTATCCTAATTAAAGGACAAGCGATCTGTAAGAGAAGATTTCGAAGAGGAAAAATTGAACGGGGCCTCTTATTCCAGTCTCTAAGATAAATAGGACCTCGCATGCTGTAGAAATCGGTAGGAACACTGTCGTTAAAATTGGGAAAGAAAAGTACGATAAAGAGGAAACTCAAGCATCAGGGTCTAAAATAGAAACTCCTGGAAAGAAAAGAAAAGAATGCAAACGTGTCAGCAACTTAGATCCTTTCCTTTTGCTCCTATTCCTATTATAGGAGAAGAGAGCATCCGACTATCTTCAAATTACATGTATCTTTAAAAAGAAGCCGAATTATTTGAACGTAACAAGTCTTCTTTACGTAGAATAGTGAAGAAATTAGGTTTTAGGCAGCAAATTGCTGATGGAAAAACCCTACATCTGTGCTTGGCACTGTAGGTTTCTTCGGGAAATTCTTAAACACAATTTCCAACATATTGTTCGGCTTGATGAGACGTGGGATGCCAATCATTCTATCAGCAAAGGCTGGACGGACGATACGCTAGAAGCAGCAATGAATAAACCGTTAGGTAAAGGAAACTGCTGGAACTGCGGCAGGTTTTATTTCCAATTGTCTTCTCTTTAAATCCAAAAAGACAGTCAATTACCACGAGGAGATGAATCATAACACTTTCCTTAAATGGTTCCAAGAACAGCTTCTTCCAAATTTGCATAGACCATCAATAATAGTAATTGACAATGCGAAAACACTCCGTAATTTCTGATAGAACACCAAAAAATGGGAACAAGAAAAAATGAAATTATTCAGTGGTTGCACGCCGTAATGTACCAGTGAAGCAGGAACTGAAAAAATAGAGCTACTGGAACTTGTGAAAGCGAATAAGCCGCGCTTTCCAAGTTATGTAGTCGGCGGCATTGCTGCAGAACATGGTCACAAAATGGTTAGGCTTCCCCCTTATAATTGTCATTTTAACCCAATTGAGCTAATCTGGGCCGAAATAAAGGGTTATGTTGGGCGAAACAACAAAGATTTTACTGTGTCGTCTGTAATAAAGCTAACAGAAAAGGCATTAACAGCAGTAAAACCTGAAAACTGGGAAAAGGCAGTTATCCATAAGAAGGGCGTAACAAGTGCAGCATGGAAAATGAAGGATTTTTGGAAGAAGAGATGGACCAGCTCATCATTTCCGTGAGAATTCCAGCAGCTCTGCGGATGACGATGACGACGGTTGCGGTGGCAACATTTTCTATCAAGCGAGTAACGTAACCTGTATTTTGTATGAGTCATGTAGTTCACAGAAACTGTTGTTAAATTACTGTAGCGAATGTCTACGAAATAAATACTGTTTGTTAAAGTGATATTGGTGTATACTACCAGAGTTTCTTTATAGTCCATGTCACTCACCATTACAGGGTGTATAGCATATTTCATGCCTCAATGTGGTCGCCTGCTCTTATTGTGCGAAATCTACCGAATAAAGACTAAGGAATCGAGCGCCCAAGAAAACGCGCACACATAGAACTTGAAGAAACATTTCTTCTCGTTTCCTTGGCAGTTTATCATTTCATAAAAATCTTCAGGTACGTACATTTCTCAGATTACTTAAGCTCTTTTTACTGTTGAGGCTTTTGAAAGAAAAGAAACAGTAAGCAGTGTCAGTTACTCAAGTTCACAGAACATATGTAATTTGTCTAAAAATATCGTTTCATCACCAACGTCTCACGTAAATGTTGGCCGCCTAGTTAATTTTTCAGAGGAACAGCGTCAAAAAGGAAATTAATCCAAGATTCGTTTTATTTTGCAAAAATAATTTCTGGAGACATTTTACACACTAATTGTGTTTAAATATAGCCGTTGAACTTTTCTCACTGCTACTAGCAAGTACTAACACATATAATAAACGACAATAAGCAAACAACGCAGCATTTACATACAAAGTAAGGCTCAATAGGCCCATAAGCATTGAGAATGCCTGCATTTTTTCGGAGACAGTGGAAAGGGCAAATGTAGTAAACAAGTTGCTCGTGCCCAGGTTGGTTACGTGTATCGGACTTTGAGATATCCGTTGGAGCAGCCACGTGCCGTTATCTTTCCCATCCACGTCTCAAAAGATGCTGGCTAAAGTATACACTTTACGAGCAACAACTTGCCTCTCCCGCAGTCTCCCCTCCCCCGTAGAATGTATACCAGTTTTTCTCGTTTATGGTACTAAAATTCGATTCGCAATGGAGCAGATCAGATTTAAACTGAAGTATGACTGCAGCCCTTAATTGCTAAACCTTGCCCGCTGTTACGCATTCTTCCGCACTCCCTTCCCTTTCCTCTTTGCTCTAATTGGCTAATGTTTGAATGACGATATATAATAAGCAAGCCCATGCATGTGCTTTCGTCATCCCGAGAGACAGGTTTATATAGAAGTATGAATTGAAGACAGATGCAAAACCACATAAATCCACTTTAGACTAAATGTGTTATATGTGACCTAAATCGAAGAATGCTATGCATTAGTTGTGGTGCAAAGCAGCATACATTTTCATTAGGATATTCGTAAAATTTGATGGAGAAAGTGAAAGCAGTTGCTAACAGCACAAGTTCTGGACACCATATACAAGCATGGCCGGTAACAAAAGAGCAGCAGTGGCTGTACTAATGGGCAGCAGTACTAGTAAAGATGAGTTAAAACGTGTTATAAAAAAGACTTAGCTCCTAAAACTTTGATAATAAAATCAACTCAGGTACAAAAACTCGGGGTTGAAGCGCAAGTGAACCATGTGAAAAATCTGTTCCTGCACATACAACGTAAAGATTCCAAACCTGTTGATAGAAATAGAATAAACTTGGCTATAACGTCGCATACTTATATGGAGTTTATTGTGACTATACTAACAACACCCAATAATAATACCTAGTCACATGAGTTTTCAACTTCAGGTAGACTGAACTTCCTAGGAACTTCCCCATTAATGCCTATAAGGAAGAAATACCAATGAAAGTAGCAAAAGTAAGAGATACTGATCTATCCGGGCATAATGAGTTTAAATTTGCATATCAGGAGCTGGTAAAGAAATAGTGAAACCTAGTAAACAATTATTAAATTTGATACCGAGAATGGCATTGTGATGGTTTTTACTATCTTGTAATATAGATACGAAGAAAAATACTTCTGAGACAATACACTGCGGTAAGTGGCATTGAACCTTGGTACCCAGACAGTAATTAACACTAAATTCCATGGCCCTACAGGCCGAAATCGGGCTAAAGCCAGACCGCTGCGACCCCCACCTCTGACCATTAAAGGCGCAGTACTGGCTGGTTAATGCGGTCTACCCAACCTGGAGCCGCTATTTTCCCCTTTAAATAGCCCAATTGGAACTCCAAGGATCTCGAGGTTGGCTGTACCCCGGCCTCTCAGCGGAAGAAAATCCCCACGCCGGTACCGGGATTTGATCCTGGGCCTACCGATTGGCAAGCAGCTTTGCTACCACCCCGTTAAGGAGATGACCCAGGCAGGTTTTTTATGGTGTTAAGCACCCGCTTTTACTACACATGGCACCACAGGCGATAGCACTAATTATACATGGAATGAAGATGGAGCACCGGTGAACCCGGAGAAAACTCGCCCCTGCGACGCTTTGTCGACCACAAATCCCACATGCGGTCGCTTTGGAGCACCTGGGTGAGAGGCGAGTGGTGTAACCACTGGGCTACGGCGCGGCCGACCTAGGCAGAGATTAGCGCTTGAAAATAAAAGCTATTTCAGAGTTAATTTTATTCAGAAATTTAGTTTTTAAATTTGAAGTCATTGTGTTTCCTAATATGGGGAATTGCAAAACGACAGAAGTCCAAGTAGTTTATACTTTTTACTTTCTCTAAACGTCTACGCCTGATAGTGAAAAGCGACAATTCATGCTTTGAAAGTAGTTTTATTTTTCAACATAATCTCCTCTATTATCAATACTTTTACCAGCGGTGTTCCAATGCCATTATTTCCTGTGTAGTATTGCTCTGGAAGTGCTGCAAAGTACTCATTTAAGCCGCAATTCTTCATTGGACGAAAAGCGCCTACCAGCGAAGAATTTCTTCATTTTTGGAAACAGATGGAAGTCCGAGGGAGCCAAATCTGGGGAATAGGGTGGATGGTCCAGCTCTTCATAGTGTAGATCTCTCAATTTCCCCATTGCCAAAACACTTTTGTGGGCAGGTGCATTGTCCTGATAGAAAAAAAAAATTTTTCCTTCCCTTTTTTAACCCGGTGGTTAAAAGTTGAGAGTAGTATTCTCCAGTATTGGTTTTACTTTTTTTGAGATATCAATCAACAAAATTCCTTTGGTGTCCCAAAACACTGACGCCATGATCTTTCCCGCCGATGGCACCATCCTCGCCTTCTTTGGAGCTGAAGAACCAACTTCTGTCCACTGCTTCGACTGCTGCTTGGATTCGGGTGTGTAGTGGTGAATCCATGTTTCATCCATTGTGACGTATCGTCGCAAAAAGTACTTCTGTTCTTCTGAAAATTCGCCAAGCAGTTTTCAGAAAGTGTCGTGCGAATGCGTTTGTTATCCACACGTTACGCGGCACCCTCTTGCGCAAAGCTTTTTCATATTTAATTCCTGATGCAAGATGTGACAAATACGTTCCTTTGAAGTTCCAAGAGCATTAGCAATTTCACGCAACTTTGTACGCCGATGTTCCAAGAAATATCATGCGCTTTTACAATAATTTCTGGTGTGGTTACAGTTTTTGGACGTCCTTCGCGTGGATTGTCTTGAACGCTTTCGCGGCCACGGCCACGGCCACGTTTAAAATCGGCCGCCCATTTATTCACAGTGGAAACTGAAGGTGAAGGGTCATACATTTATAATCCGCAAATGAATTTCTGTAGCTGTTAAACCTTCTTTTACGAAGAATTTTAACACTGCACGGTACTCGAATTTCTCCATTTTCAAAGCAATGCGCACTTCCGCTGCTTCAAACAGCTATCAAGTCAACTATTGTCTGGAATGACTTGTAATTTTACATTTTAACACGTGTACCAACGTAAGGGAAAAAATCATTCAAGTAGTGCCGCGATCTCTGGGTGAGGTCGAGAACTTTTCAGACCACTCTTGTAGGTACATTGTGTATAGAGAAGGTATTGCATTCCACCCAAAATTTTGATACCGAGATTTCACCGGAAATATATGTTTTGGGTCCCTCTGAATCAAAAAAAAAAAAAAAAAGCATTTTTAGATAAAGGTCCTATGTGTGCGTGTGTGTTTGTATCTGTGGACAGCTTAACTCAAAAACGAAAAGACGGTTGAATACCAAACTTGGTATTTAAGTTTGGTATCTTCCAAGAATGCGACATGAAGCTTTTCAAGAAAATCCCCCCGCCCGCAACTTCGAAGATTTTGATTTTCTCAAAAATGGCTCTAACGATTTTGATTAAAATATCGCATTTTAAGATATTTACCTGACAAATAAAATGTATATCTTGAATTTTCTGGGAATCCTCTGAAGACTACTTTATTCTGGATGAATTTTGCATAATTGCTAAATCGTAAGAGATGCACAAAAACTTGCCACACAAAAAATGTAGAGCACGTTAAAACACTTAGTTTATATACATTTTTTCGTAGAGTTGATCGTTTTAGAGATATTCCTTGTTATTGGTTTCAGCTTTAAAAAGTATACTTTTCTCATACAGGAACCTTGTCAACTCCAGTCGATACAAACAAAGGAATTTCAGCCACATAGCAACCGGCTTTTGACTATCACTTTAACCTAGGTACTCCCTTATTTCGCTTCTACTTACAAGGAAGCAAGTAATAAGACTATTTCTGCTAACTTTTTCTCATTAGCATGAAGTAAATAATAACAATTTGTTGCAGAGATACAGTGCTCATGTGAATGGAACTCAGATTTTTTAGGTCATTAGACAAATAAAACCAATTACCTTTGCACAACCCTGCATACTGATAATCATTTCCAACACACACAACTCTCTCTCTCTCTCTCTCTCTCTCTCTCTCTCTCTCTCTCTCTGTTTGAATCGGCTGTTTCAATTTACATGAATTCCAGTTCCATTAAGTCTGTTAAGCATATATTTGATTATGAACATGTGCATTTTACAATTCCCTTATTAGTTAATTATTATTAACTCTTATATTATATATAAGATATATATGATGTTATGCGAATAGGCTTTATAAGCGTTTCTCCACCAGTGTAAATATAAAACACTAGACTTGTGAGAAATAACTACTGGTAGTTTGTCAGTTAACTATTTTAAAGTGGTTCTAAAATCGCTAGGCTTCGCAGCCTAGTCCTCAGCGTACTCCAATTTTCTTCTGACTAAACGTGGTTTTTGAAACGTGACTTATACAGGCCTTTGCATCACACAAACTTTGAAGTTTTATTATTCTCTCTACCGCTTGCATAATAGTAATTAGGACGAAGTATCTTACCCAACAATTCGATACCGAGACTTCAACAGAAACAATGCTTTCAATGATGATAATAATAATGATGATAATGTTTTTAAAAAGACCTTGCGGTGTTGTAGTTCTTTAATTGCTTCATTTATACCCTGCCTTACACTGCACGTTTCTATCGGCGACATTTCCCTTTGGAACACAGTTTTAATCATTAGATCACAACACACACACACACACACACACACACATTCACACTTCCGGATGCAGTGAAAATAGGGAAATCCTACCCCCACCCGGGAAACGAACCCCACCTCTTTGACAAGCCGGTGCTTTATCGACCGGGCTAAGGGGTTGGCATTTGATCTTTTTTAACGCCCTTTAACTGATACGTCATAATAAAATTCTCAAATTAGCCCGGGGTTCATAGAGCTTAGAGTTACCGGACTTTCGTCCGTTCAGAATAGGGGAAAATCCAGGAGGGGGACACTTATCCGGATAACTCGCTCTATATGAGATTCGAACTCGGGAACTTTTGAATGTGAGGCAGACACGCTACCACCACACTACAGAGAGTCTGTGAAGATCATGAATAAATTAAACTTTAAACTGTAACTTGGTATTCTGTTCAGCGTTTTCCAAGGATACGACACACAAGAAGTTCCGATCCAAACTGCCCCTCACATAGAAATATATTTGTTATTTTTTATTCTTTGCTGTTGGTCTGAATTTTCAAAAACTTTGTGCTTTTCTCAATTGTATTCTTTTTCGTGTACAATAATTAAAGAGAAGAAATTTCAAAGTCATCACATAACCAACTACAGAATAAGTAGCATACAGATAGAACATGATTTATTTTAAATATTTCTTGCCCGCGTAGGTTAAAGGTTTTTTTATCCAACGTATCAATTTTAGAACTATGGATTAAGGAACACTGGGAATGACATTTTCATTACAATCGGTCACACACACACGCACACAAAGGAAAATCTATTTTATGGTAAATGGTTGTTGGAACCTTTGGGCAACCATAGAAAATCAATATTCAGCTGTCCCCTCTTGGTTTTCAGGCTCGGCAGCCATTTAAAGATCGTACAATACAGCTGTTTTCTAGCATAACTATCTTATTAAACAGTTTTCCTCAAAACTGCATTTTCACACTTTCAAAATGTTCCACGCGTATCAGTTTTTGTTTAAATATATATACACACAATTTTCGGAATATGCAGAAGTAGTATTGAAATTATAGGCGATTAAATTATCTTAACACCAAAGGTAATTAAAAAAAATTAAAATTTTTAACATTTTGACAAATTATCATAATTCACTATGAGTTACTGAAATATCAATGTACAAAGTTTATGTTTGTGATTGAAAGCTCCAATTCAAAACATGTCAATTCAGTTTTCTCAATTTTTGAGGCGTGTGGAAATTTTGATTGTGCAATATATTTCATAATAACATTTATGAAAATGCAGAGTTTATATCCAATTTGAGTAACATTTGGTATTCATATTAACATTAATAAATATGTATTCACAGTAAATTGTTCAGAAAAATCTGGAAATTTCACTCCTTGTGTCCTTTAATGGGTGGGTGTTAACCGTTCAGTCATTCTCGCTACTCAGATTTACTGCGGCTGGTGGTTAGGAGGTAACCCAGCTGACAGCACTTGAAGAACAGAGTTGTTCACAACAACAGAACTGAACGATAAAGTTTGAACTGCCTTTGCTCGGAATCCGGTATGGAAACAGTCCGGTTAAAACTTTCACCTCTGCAGTCTTGGGAACTTAACTGTATACCAAAAGTGATGACAACAGAGCTTGGGGAGTAACAAGCAAGCAGGCGTGCTGGTTGAGAAGTTTTGTACACGAAGGGAAATAACAAATAGTTCTGCTCGCCTGGATAGTGTGGTGGTAGCGTGTCTGCCTCACATTCAAAAGGTCGTGAGTTCGAATCTCGCTTAGGGTGAGTTATCCGGATAAGGTTTTTTTCGGGGTTTTCCCTTATCCTGAGAAGACGAATGTCGAGTAACTTTAAGCTCCTTGGTCCCCGAGACCATTTGAGCATAATTTCACCAATTTCATTCATCGTCCGATATGACCTAAAGGACGTTAAACTACCAAAACAAAACAAAACAAAAACAAAAACAACAAAAAAAGTTCACAATGAATGCTCCTTAGTTCAGTAGAAGACATTTAACATCACAAATGCTTGCTAGCGTTAAATTTCTGGTATCCTTATTTTTGGCAGTTATTCAGTAGAGTTTTTAATATTCTATAGACGTGTGAAAATTATAGACCCAAGTACATTTTTACGGTAAAATGAATTGTAAGTTCCGACTTTGAAAATAATTTGTAAGTATCTAAAATCAAATCAAAGCTATAGGTGAAAAGTGGTAGCTACTTTTCGTTATGAAAATTCATTTTCTTCTAATAACAACATTGCATTAGTAGTTTTTTTGGCGAAAAATCAGTTCTCATGGCTTTATAACTTACATGGAAAAACTACACATTAACAAATATCTACTAGGTATTTAATTTGAAGATAAGGGTTTGATATTTTACCAATAGTATGAGGTTGAAGAAGGACTAATAACGCTCGTTTAAACCACATTTTTCATTGAAGAAAAGGTTTCCACATGTCCAATAGCCTTGGTTAATTGTAGTTTTGTTCTACTTTTTCAAATAGGGAGTCTTCTAATTCTGACTGGATTTTATCACATTAAAGATTCAAATATCTTTGGAGATACACTCTTGAACAGTAAATTTGCAAAATTTTGCTTTAAATCCAATACTTTTCACAAGCCTACAGAACATTATCCATTAACTGTCCTAATCAAAAACAGATCTCAACCAAATTTAGAATGATTCAATGATAACTTTGTTCTTTAAAATCTATTTGAATATAGAGAAAATTTGTGTTTGTGTATGTAGGGTAATCTCTAAAGCCGTTCAACCGCAATTGAAAAATCCAATTAATTCCGATGGATGTGGGGCAATAAAGTCCTCTAATATAATTTCTTAATTAATAAATTATTAAGAAGGATTTGCAAGGCGCTAGTACTAGAATACAACCCATTGGATTCATAAAAGAATATGCTTACGAAGGCCATGTCCTGTAGTTGAGAATGCTATGGAGTAGAACAGCCTTCAAATTATGAAGTTGCAACGAGACAGAAACCCTTAATCATGTGTTAGGATTCTGCCGGATTACTTACTGAATTGCTACGAAACAATCATCACAACAGAATTAGGACTCTATAGCGACGGCACTGGGAGGTACACGAGGAAGTTCACTGCGATTCTGCGGAGGACTCAAATAGAGCAGACGTAGTCATAAATAGGAAGAGCAATACCGCAATGGACCTAGATGCTATTATTCGGTTTGAAGAGACCCCAGACAAGCAGAGGAGATTCTGCAAGATTCGTTGTAGATACACTTCCATCTGTAGGTATCTAAAAAAAAAAAACAAAAAAAAAACCTTGAAAACTAATTAACAGTTTCATTTATTGTAATAATATTTGCAATATTTTTTATCAAAACATTATTGAAGTCCGTGAAAAAATTCTCCTTTAAGAGACCATTACTTGCTTTTCAGTTATCTGACGATTATTGTTTTTCCGATAAATTCATAGATATAGGAAATTATCTTAGGTTATAATATATTTGTCGTTATGTTCCAGCTGCTCTTTCAACAGTTCTTCTAATATTTAATAAGATAATAGAACTGTAAAATAGTTTATCAATTATTATTTATTCTTTCAAGTTTATGCCTTATATAGATAATATTGTATTCACAATCCGTATGGTCAACCTTATTGGAGGACTGATGATTTAAATAAACCTTACATGTGCACACACACAAAGACACACACACTCACACAATATAAATAGTTGGCGCACTCCACAGAATATAAAAATCTGATGTGTTCCATTCACATGACTTTCTCTACATATCTGCAGCAAATTATTGTTAAAAAGTTTATGCTTCTATTTACTTCATGCTAATCGAGAAAAAGTTAGCAGAAATAGTCTTATTTCTTGCTTCTTTGTAAGTAGAAGCGAAATAAGGGGGTACCATAGGTTAAAGTGATAGTTAAAAGCAGCTTGCTATATGACTGAAGTTCCTTTGTTTGTATAGACAGTATAAGAAAAGTAGTTTCTTAAAACTGAAATAAAAAACAAGGAATAACTTAAAAACGATAAACTCCACGAAAAAAAAATGTATACAACTTAAATTGTGTGTTTTAACGTGCTCTACATTTTTTATGTGAGAAGTTTTTGTCCATCTCTTACGGTTTAGCTGTTATGTAAAATTCCGTAAAGTTCATCCAGAATAAAATAATCTTCAGAGGCTATTCCCAGAAAACTCAAGATATACATTTTATTTGTCCTGTAAATATGTGACATTTTAATTAATATCGTTGAGCCATTTTTGAGAAAATCAAAATTTTCGAGAAAAGTCCCACGTGAAGGGTAGTTGTGGGTGGGGGAATTTTCTTGAATCTTCGTGTCGCACCCTTGGAAGACACCAAACTTAAATACCAAGTCCGGTATTTAACTGCCTTTTCGTTTTTGAGCTATGCTGTCCTTACACACACACACACACACACACACACACACACTCACACACACACACACACACACACACTCACACGCACGCACACGGACCTTTTTCCAGATTTCTTTTATTTAGGAGGACCCAAAACATGTATTTCCGGTGAAATATCGGTATCAAATTTTAGGGTGGAATACAATACCTTCTCTATACTCTATGTACATAGTACCTACAGAGAAAGTAAAAATGAAAGCCGGTTACGTTTTATTTTATGAGGTTGACCACACGATCCGATTTTGTTATCAGTACACTAAATTTTGTTTTCATTTTGCTCAGGAAGCAGATATGAAAAATCTGATACTTAAGTTTTATTAATCAGAGTTTTTGGAACATTCGGCATGCTCGGTCCTATTGCATTAAAATTGCAAGCGGAGACAGATTTTAAAAGCATGCGTTTTTAAACACAAAAACATTAATAACTAAACAATTAAAGCTATAGTATTGAAGCTTCAATAGGGTTTTACACATGCCATATAATATGTCTACAAAAATGTAAGTTCCTAGCTTTAAAACTCTTAAAAGTTAGATTTGAAACCCACTCGTTCCCTTAATTGTTATAATCGTTTAAATAATCATCTTTTTAAAACTATATGTATTTATATACCTGATTTATGCATTTATCGCTTTTAGAGTGTATGGCCACGTCAAATTTCTTCGTAGTAGAAAAATAAAAGGGTTCATTGAAAATCGCCGAGTTTCGGATCCTTATCATGACATATCATCATCATCATCATCATCATCATCACCTATCCGTGTCTTTAAGAGCAGCTGAAGCCTTACGACAATCAACAAGGATCGCTTAAAGCTTCTTTGGAAAATGAGTTAAATCGCCCTTACAATCAGCGATACGAATGGGAAAGATGCCGCCTTGGGAGTAATAAGGGGTGGTAGTAGTGCTCCAGGGTGTTTAGCTGTCTTGTCATTACTGTCTCTAGGGAGCAGTGAAAACATATTATCGTACGAGAGGTTGTAACCACTATATAGCGAGGGGGATTCAAAGATGAGGGATTCGTAGGCAACTTTTTTAGATGGGCAGTGCAGTTTGTTTTGCTGTTGGGCGAGTCCAGTGTAGCCCGTTTCTCTGTAAAATAATGCGCGAAGTCGTTTTCACTCAACAGTCGGTCTAATATTCGGTCTATCTCTTTCTCAAATTTCTCAAAAATAAGTAACAAAGCTCAGGGTTAAAATTCCAGATCAAATCATACATTTTCAGAGCTTTTTCTTTCGCGCGTGCTATTTCTGGATTGCAAAGAATATTTCAATGAAGTAAATGGCGTTCGATAATTAATGTTGATCAATATATCAACTTGAAATTCATTTAGAGCAAATCAGAAGCTAAAGCATTTATCACAGGGTCATACCTCCGTGGAATCACTGTTGATTTCAGACGGCGATGTGATAGAGCTTGCTACATTCTTTAGTAAAAATCACTAGTCCACAAATTAAATTGGAAAGGGAAAACTGGAATCTATTTCACTGACATGTAAAATCTCCCTCGTCATAGTCTACCAAACATGACGGGGCGCCATTGTTGTATATTAAATTCGGCGTCCTTCATTGATTAATCACGCACAAAACTTGCAGCTATTAGGTATTCTCTTTCTCTTTTTTTTGTGTTCAGTTGGTTTAAAAATTGGATTTCGAAGTTTCACCGGAATTAAAACTTCAGAGGCGAGAAAGAAGAAAATGTGTGTTTGTGTGTGTATCTTCTGTGAAAACTAAAACTTGAATATATACCGATTCACGTAATTAAATTGGGCATTTTACTTCCTTACCACGTACCTAGTAGATAATGGAACTACCCTTCATGCCGCCCAAAAAATTTACCGGGAATTTTCGCACATGCTTTGAGGTCTCCTGAATCAAAAGTAAAATACCTCACGCGCGTGTCTGTTTGAAAAGAGCATAACTCCAAAAATCTGTTATGTTCCATTTACATCACTTTTTCTACATCTGCGTAACAAATGATTGTTAAAAAGCTTATTCTTCTATCCATCATTTGGTCGTATTACTTGCTTCCTTGTAAATGGAAGGTAAATAAGGGCTAGAGCAATAGGCAAATCTTTTAAAAACTGATTGCTATGTGATTGTAACTCGGTTCTCTTTGCATGGCCAGCAGTAAAACAAAAGAAGTAGGAATGAAGCATTCCCGTTTGAGAGAAGTTCAGTAGGCACGTATTTTAAAATTGAAATTGTTAACAAGGAATATCTCTGAATGGTTAAATAAACAAAAATGTATATGGCAGACTGTGTTTTAACATCTGCTTTTTTGTGTAGGAATAAGTTTTTGTCTTTCTCTTACAGTTTTCTAGGCATGCAAAAGTCATCCACAATGAAGAGATCTTCAGAGGCTATTCCCAGAAAATTCTAGATGTACATTTTATTTGTCATTTAATATACGGTATTTTAATAAACCTCGTTAGTCATATTTGGGAATATCAACATTTTAGAAATTTTTTCCATGTAAAGGGAATACATGTGACCTCTTTGTAAAAAAAATCTAATGTGTTTTATTCATATGCTTTTCTCTACATCTTTGTAATAAATTATTGTTAATAACTTTATTCTTCCATCTACATGCGAATCGAAATAAACAGTAGCAGAAATGACCTTATTACTAAGTTCCTTATAAGTAGAAGTGAAGTAAGAGAACACACTAGGCTAAACCGACAGTTAAATGTTTTAAAATGTGATTTCTATGAGATTGAAATCCGATTTTTTGTGTGGCCAGGAGTTGACAAGTTTCCGTACGAGAAAAAGTTTTTAAGTATTTTAAAACTAAAACCAATAACAAGGAATATCTCAAACTGTCAACTTAACGAGAGAAAACGTGTAACTGTGTGTTTTAACAAGCTCTACATTTTTGTGAAAGCAAGCTTTTGTCTATCCTTTACGGTTTACCAGTTGTTCAAAATTCTGAAAAATTCATCCAGAATAAAGATGTCTTCAAGGGCTATTCCCAGAAGATTCTAGATATACATTTTATGTAACATGTAATTATCTTTAATTTAAGAGATTTTAGTGAAACTCGTTAGTCATTTTTGAGAAAATCAAAATGTTCGATTTTTTTTTCAATGTAAAGGGTAGTTGACGGTGGGGGATTTTTTTTTTTTTTAAATCTTCGTGTCGGATCCTTGGAGGATACTGAACTTAAATACCACGTTTGGTATTTAACGGACTTTTCGTTTTTGTGCTGCCCCCCTCCCACACACACATACACACACAGGACATGTTTCTAAAACTTTTTATACAGGGGATTTCAAAACATATTTCCGGTGAAATCTCAGTATCAAATTTTTAGTGCAATACAATACCTTCTTTATACACTATGTACATACTCTTAGTATGTGTAGAGAAAATAAAAATTGTATGATTTTTATACAGGGGACCCTAAAACGCGTATTTCGAATAAAATCTGGAAATAGAATTTTTGGGTGGAATGCAATGCATTCTCTTCATAATGCATACGAAATAGAGATAGATGTGTTCCATTCATCTGACCTCCTCTACCTATTCTGCAACAAATGATTCTTACTAAAGCTTATTCTTCTATCTATTCCATACTAAGCAAGATAAACATGAATAAAAATAGTCCCATTAGTTACCAGCTTTTTTTCGTGCCTGCGAGAAAATTGGAAAAGTTCCTTTGTGGTGCTTAAAATTATCTCAGTGGGTACATGACGTCTTTGACGATACAAGTCCCATTTCACTAAAGTGATCTCGAAGCTGTTGACATCCAACCGTTCGCTAGTTCTCTGCAAGAAGCAATGCGTGATAAACTCGCTATTCAGTAATGGCGTAATGCCCAGATAAACGGCTGGCGACAAAGGCCAAATAAATCTGAAGACCCTATATAGGAGAGAATATCCTATAACAATAGGTTAACATAATCTACTATCTCATGCACGTAATGAAATCCTTAGAGCCTTTTTTGAGGAAAACGAAAATTCAATCTTCCATGTAAAATTTAGTTTAAGGTTAGGAGGTTTTCCTGAATCAAGTTGCAGTCTGTATCAAGTTGGGTATTTAACCGACTTTTCGGGTTTTGGTTATCAATTCACAGATAGACGGGCGCGCACACACGGACCTTTTTCTAAAATTCCTTTTTTGTAGGGGACCCTAAAAATGTACTTGGAGTGAAATATCGTTATCCATTTTTAAGTCGAATGCCATACCTTCTCTTCCTATGTACAGAGTAGGAAGTAAAAGGATTGTGTCGAAGAAATAAGGTAAAGAAACTAAGTGTAATTTTGTCGATGTGCACAGACATCACAGCATATGCCCTACATTTATATGCATGACCTGTATTATGTGTATCAGATTAGCTCACCTCGATCTTGGTAAGGCTCTGGCAGTGACGGAACACTGAAACTGGATAACTGGTTATTCCTCACAAGCATATTTTTAGCGCGCTGAAAGGGAAAGGTTTCATGGATGAAAGCGGACACTCTTGTCTCACCCGGGGTTCCTTATACACGTTCTAGCTGCTAACCCAAAGATAATTTCACTTACGTGGCTGTAAACAGGTTTCTGCATATAGACTCGAGCAATGCAGAAGCAAGCAACTTTGCTTTTATTGTAACGGATCATGCATTAAGGATTACCCATCTGTGAAAAAAGACCAAAAACTGTTCAACTGCATACATATAGATTTTAGTGGTTTTAAGCACTACAAACCTATTTTAGTTTGTAGTAGCTTTTATAGTTATGACCTTTTAAAGCACATCATGTAGTGATCTATTGCCTTTAATTGTGGCTTCCTATAAAACGAAAGTGTTTGCCAAAAATAAAATGAACGAGCCATTCAAAAGGAATCTTTAAATATTGAATAGCTACCGAGGAGAAGAAAATACAGATGAAGACTGTATATTCATTGAATGCTTTATAAACAGGATAAAGCCAGACACAGTGATATTTAGCCTTTTGATGTTTTAACTGTCTTTTCTCAGGTTTTAATTTGTCGCCATGTTGTTAATTTTAAATTTTTCCATCTGATATTACAAGTTGGTGTAAATTAATATTTTGTTTACCTTGTTATCAACAGGATAAAAATTATATGAATTTTTGTTAACATTCTTAATTATTCAACAATAGTATTGGTGTTTTGTAAATATTTAACAAAAAAAATCGAAATCTCTTTGTTTAATAATTTATTTATTTTTGGCTTAACGTCCTTTAACCTGGATGGTCATATCGAACGATGAATGACATTGGTGTAGAATGATGCTCAAATGATCTCGGGGTCCATGGAGCTTAAAGTTACTCGACATTCTTCTTCTCAGGATAAGGGAAGACCCCGAAAAAACCTCATAGGGTAACTCACCCTAAGTGAGACTCGAACTTGTGAACCTTTTGAATGTGAGGCAGATACGCTACTACCACACTACCCAGGCGGGCTTTGTTTAATATTATTTCTCTCACACTAGGATAATTAGCCATTTATCCCTAAAATGTATTACTCGTAATGTGGTATTAAAGAGTTTAATTATAAACTATTTCGCTCTTGAAAGAGTGATTGTAAAACGAGGAGTATTTTTTTTTAAAAAAACGCTTAAAATATCGAATGAATATTTCAGGAATTAATTTAAAATGTGCATAAATTTGGACTGTATATTAAACCTTTATTGCGTATCAAAATGTACCTAAATTGTGTATACTTGAAATGTTATTAATTGGAGCCAATTTTCTGTAGTGACAACACTAAATTATTAAGCGCACAGATAATTCGCATCAACTGTCTTATTAATAACTCTACTACTTACCTAGTAAACAGAGGAAACATTAAATTCCACCTAAAAGTTATAAACCGAGATTTCATCGGATATACTATTGAGACTTCCTGATTCCAAAACAAATTTAGAAAAAGCCCGCGTGTAAATTTGTCTTTAGCTCCATCTCTCTCGTAGAAGTTTAAAACAAACCAAATTTAGGTGTTTTCGTCAAACAACGAAATCAAGACCCATTCTTAATGATCTGTTTGTATTAACATTTCATAAAATATCTGCTCTGGAAACTAAATAACAAAAAACGCCATTAAAATGTTTATCAGGCTATACCATATATATACAGGGTTACTACAAAAGAAATAGACAACTTCAACTGCCTGTAAAACAAAACTATTTACGGTAATTTGACGCCGTTTTCACTGGTTTGTAGAGGAGTCTTTGAAGTTTACATTGTGAACTCACAAATGTTCAATATGCGCTCCTCCAGTCACACGACACACATCCATGCGATAATCAAGTTCGTCCCAAACCTTTTGTAACATATCTGCATCAACACTTGCCACGGCTTGTCTGATACGTTGTTTCAATTCGTCTAAATTAAGAGGAAATGGAGGGACAAACACGGTCTTTCACGAATCCCCATAGAAAAAAGTCACATGGTGTGAGATCAGGGCCCCTTGGTGGCCAAAATGCAAGAGCATTATTGTCGGTTGTAGCACGGCCAATCCAACGATGTGGTAGGACTTCATCTAGGTAATCTCTAACATCTGTGTGCCAATGAGGCGGTGCTCCGTCTTGTTGGAATACAAAGTCATCCTGTTGCTCATTCAGTTGGGGCATCAACCAGATCTGTAACATGTCAAGATACCTAGCACCGTTGACTGTTTGCTCTGCAAAGAAAAAGGGGCCATACACCGTCGTGTGAGATACCGCACAAAACACATTGATTTTAGGAGAGTCCCGCACATGTTGCAATACAGCCATCGGAGGTTCAGTTCCCTATATTCGGACATTTCGTGTATTCACTTTTCTACTCAGGTGGAACGTTGACTCATCGCTGAAAATGATGCGCTCACAAAAACCAGCATCGTCTTCATCATGTTGCAACATGTCGATGCAAAACTCACGCCGTATGACATTATCTTCTTCACTCAGAAACTGCAACATCTGTAATCTGTAAGGCATCATGTGCAGTCGCTTCCGCAAGATTTTCCATACAGTTTGCTGTGGAATTTGTAATTGCATGCTTGTCCTAGATGTCGATTTCTGTGGGCTTCTTATGTAGGCAGCACGAATACGTTCAACGTTTTCTTCCGAAACTCTTGGTCTTCCCACTGTCTCGAATTTTCTATACCACTTGTAGATTGACTGTCTAGTCGGTGGCGTTTTGTGGTAACGTGTTCTAAAATGTCGTTGGACAACAGTTGCTGATTGCGTTCTAGCAAATTCCAACACGCAATATGCCTTTTCCACAGGATTTTCCGCCATTTCAGCTTCTGCAACAACAAACAAAACACTACAGCGTTACCAATAGTAACAAACGAAACTTTGAGGGTTTCTCAACATACCTCCAAAATAATTAGGTTGCTATCTAACTGTGTGTGTGTGTGTGTGTGTGTGTGTGTGTGTGTGTGTGTGTGTGTGTTTATTGAAAACCAAATATAATGCTTCAATTAAGGCATTTTTTATGTTGACATATGAAGATTTTTGGGGAACCCCCCTATTCCAAAACGGGCTTTAAATGCAAAATGTTCCGTTTTTTCTTTTCTTCCTAAAAGTGACGTGACAGTTTTATGGACTAATTGTTCTGAAAAAAAAAAAAAAAATACAGGTGAAGGATCCTTGATTCGTATTTACTTCTATTTAGCTGCAAAACTATAGATGTCAAATAATTTACTACAGCACAAATGTACCTATAAAACACTTTGTTACCTTAAGGCGTTCCCAAGACACTTCACAGACTCCACTTAGCTCCAGAAAAATAATACAAATTAGTAATTAAAAAAAAAAAAACTGGTTTCCAAGTAAGAAAACTGAAAATTGTATTCTTACGGTAAATTTGCAAAAAACGCCGTTAATTTGTAAGATATGCAACTTGTCAAAGACATCTATACTATTAACTGTCATAGAAGTTTATGGAGGAGACTAGCCTAAAATGAAATACTAGGGTAAATGGCACACTGGTGTTTCTGACAAATTTACACGTTCAATTGTGTAAATTAACCGCCATTTTATTTGTCATGATGGTGTTAATGTTGAGGAAAAATGGAGGATTTGTAATGCGTGGTGTTTTTCTCTTGCAAACATATATTTCTATTTCTTGTACGATTATGGAGTGGAGCTATATCAGCATTTTTGTCGTGAGAATATTGCTCAATCTTCCATAAAATCAGTATCCAGCTCAAGCACATAATATAAGCAACAACTTTATGTAATTTGTTTCGACAATGCATTATAACAACTTAGGCTATTGTATCAGGATAGAGTCGCCCTCCGTGGTGTAATGGTTACCAAGTTAACTTAGTATACTCAAGGTCGCGGATTCAAACCCGGCGGAGGACGATGGATTTTTTTCGGGTGTAAAAATTCTTAGCATGGCTTCCTTCAGAAGGGAAGTAAAGCCGTTGGTCCCATGTTGTAGATTTAAAAAAAGAACCTCAAGCCTGGGCGGTCTTTCACGCCCAGTATAGAAGAGACGCTGAGAACCACAGCAGTTAAAGAGCGTCCATAAATAACACGCCATTTTACATTTTGGATAGCCAACTTGGGGTAAACAACATACCAAGTTATTTTTGGCATGTCATTTTATCCGAGGGCCTTCTTCTGGCAGCAGTGTCACATTTTATTTCATACTTCAACAGGATAGTGAATAAGTAACTTAAGAATAAACCAGGGAGGACAGTTACTTTATTCCAAATTATTCTGCGCCTATTATTTGATGGCTGCTTCAGTCCAGAACGCAATTTCTGGTATTGAAGCGTATGGTATAAATCCACTTAATCCGGATGTCTTTCTGGATCACTTTAATTGCCCAGTGCAAAAACTGATAAACTTGATGAGGATTCAAAACTTATGCGACAATGCAATCCGCTGAATTGGATCTGCCCAGTGCTGAAGAAATTAAACAAGCTTTGGTAGTATCACTAACACCGTATTATGCAAATGCAGTCAAAAGAGAGAGGGAGGGAGAAGATATGGTAAATCTTCCGGGAGTCAGGTGATTACAAGCCCTTTTATAAAATTACAGAGGAATAAATAAGCAGAAAAAAGGGAAAATGAGCTCAGAAAATCAGAGAGGGCTAGTAGAAAATGTCGAATCAATTTTAAAAATGCAGTTAGCCGAGGAAGAAAAAGTGCAGGACCTGAGTGGGAAGTATAGTGAGGACGACTCTGCATCTACTGCAGTGAGATGTTTAATCGCTCAAAACCTGGAGAACCCTGGCTAAAAGCAAGTGGAGCCATTGTGATCCCACACAGCCTAACGTTTTATTTGTGAACTGTGTGCTAACTAGCCTCAGAGACTTGACTGCTTACCAAGATACAGTGCCAGTAATGTTAACTGTTTCTCGTGATTTCATTTTCATAAAATTATTAGATTACACTACAGACATTGGGGCATGAGCACTGTTGCTATCATTATATCCGACATGGCTCTAATGATTTGCTCGTAAATTATACTATAGTTAACACTTTATTTCTTACAATTTAATGTAGACCAAAGAACTTTTGAATTTTATATGTGTTATTGTTTCAAATATTTTTCATAATTTGTATTTGTTTCTTGTGAATAGTATTACTAGAGACGTTTATTTTGTATCTCAGTTATGTAGTTTATATTTTTCATATGAAGGGTTCTGCAGCTGTTGTCACTGATGTTTGTAATATTTTGCTGACTATGATGGATGTATGTCATTTTACCCAGAGTATATGTCTAAAATGACACACTGATAGCAATTTGATAATATTTTTAAAAGAAATGTTATTGTAGAAGTTTAAATTCATTTTGTATAAAGTGCTTGCTAATATTCCTGAATTTATAAAAAAACATGCAATCGCGTACTTAAACATAATGTACAAAGATGTAAACCAAATTTTGTTTAGGGCATGCCATTTTACTGACAGTCTTCCCTATATAAATAAATAAAAATAAATATACACATTTACTATAAACAACTCCGCGAATCAAACGGTAGTGAACACGTAAGTGTTGTTGATTTCGTTTATCTAGTCTTTATTAAGTTAACTGTTTAGACGATCGCAGCTGTTTTTCCTTCTCCGTCTCCTCCTTGCTTTATGTTATGATTGCAGGGAACCTGAAATTCTCACACCAGTCGTAAAAACAATAGGTTCTAATTATTTCCCGCAGAGCGTTCGGAACGTAAAACAATACACATAATGAACGATTTGTTTCGCCGAAATAAGTGAATATAATTTGTTCTCCAAATCTCGTCAATATCAGCATCTTGTACATAACAGAAACCTTATCAGCAACGATTTCTACCAGTAATTTCATTACTTCTATTAACACTAAGAAAATTGTTGTTTATTATGGAGAGTACACTACATAGCAGCCCTAGCAGATAAATAACGGAAAAACAACTAAATACAAATCCTCCTTAAAATAAGAATTCCTAAGAAACAAAATAAATATTTGATTAAAATCATTATAAACATTAAAATGTTTAACTTATTTAAACTAATATTTCCTAAACTTGTATAAAATAAGGCACTGAAATAGTCGCAAATTAGAATCTCGGTAATAGATATTCTAATATGCTACATTTATCTTTCTCTACCAATTCCTCAACTGGACTATTAACTGATTTTATCAAATCGAGTAGGAGATGTTGCTTTATTAGTAGCTATAGCACGATTATCACATTTTGGGAGATGACATATTTTTTAAATGGATTATGTGATAAATAAAAATATATTTATATATTTATTGCATTTTCTGCAGGATTAACACTTATTCTTTTTGTTTATTATGTTTAATGAGGGTATTTTAATTTAGTACCAATGTATAAGCTAAGAGAAGAGAGATGAATAATAATTTATGGAATAACCAGAAAGGCTTATCCTATCTGCTTTGTTAATCGATGTAAACATCTGCAGAACGAGTTTTAACACTATTATCTTTACGTACGAAGATATTAAGGGGATACGGTAGGCTTTAAGCGATTATCAAATCTTTTAAGAGCTCATCGCTATTTGATGATTAGAACTCCCGTTCTTGTTGCATGACGAATAACATGTTTTCCAGAGAAGAAAAGGCATGCATAACAAACAATTTTTCGGAAATGATGAACTCCACAAAAAGTATTTCACAAATCAGGTGCTCTAAGAATTTTGTTTTTTTCTGGTACGATATTTATCAGTTATACAAAAGTCTACCAGTGAAGACGGCTTTAGAGGTTATACAAGATATAAATTTAATTTCTTATAAAACATCTTAAACATATGATATTTTAATCAAAATCGTAGAACCATTTGCAAGAAAATCAAAATTTGAAAAATGTTCTATGTAAAGGGTAGGTAATTTGGGATGAAACCAGTTGTGGCTAAAGGATAACAAATCTATATTTGCTAATATGCCATTTTATTATTTTGCAATAACGAATATTTGGGCATTTTAAACCATAAAAGTGATGAATGAGAATCGAAAATTATTAAGAGTGTACTTAAAAAAATTACATTTTCCTTTGAATATATCTACTAATCTACTGTTTTGTTAATTTGCAAGTAGAGAAAGTTTCGGCGTTTTAAACCATGCATGTGTCCGCTTTACTGCTGGTATCCTGTGTAGTTCTGCAGTTGCTTTTCCACATGGATCCCGCTGGAGCATTGTTTGATTAAGCTCCAGGCCACACTGATAGTTCCCCAGTGTCGCCGCTACTCGCCGCTATCGGACGGAACAGCGCCATCCCCAAGCTTACAAATAATTCCTGCCTGTGGAGCATAGAGGCCACCCCGAGCTGACCGTCCTGCTGCCTGGCGTCATTTGCTTACAGGAAAAGAGTTCCTTCATAACTTATAACGACAAATGTATCATTTTGGGAGCCACCTTAGTATGAGGCTTACGTTTTATTATTGTAGTTCTAGCAAACATGTGTCAATATGAATGTTGTCATAACTCTATGTTATGAAACATGGTGATAGGCTAAACATTAAAATAATAATAATATTTATTTATAAAACCTTCTTTATCGAGTGTGGTTCACTTTTCTCTCTGTTGTATAAGTCATTTGTTCATTACTCCTCTGAGTGTTACTGTGTCGATCATTTTCACTTTCACTGACTCTATTTCTATTATTTTTCACTAATACTTTTACTGACTATTTCTATTTAGTATTTATATATTTACATTACATACATCAGAATTGTTAAGCTTATTTGTAATAAGTGTATGTCCATCCTATTATCAGAGTACATATATGCTGTTAATATGTCGTGTATTTGTGTGTATGTTCATCCTATAGAGTACTTGTTTACAATGTTTGATTATCTATGCCATTAGCCTATTGTATAAAAGATTTCAAGTGCTTTTTTATGAGGTCACTGTAGTCATTAAGGCCAATTTCCTGCACTTTTTGTTGTCTCCTTGATATTTCGCTGCTGGTTCAATAAGGTGCATTTCCAAATCAGATGTTCGACCGTTTGATCTGCATCACCTGGGTTTTCCGTGATCCTGAATGTATAATATATGTTCTTAGTTTGCCGTGGCAGTTAAGATTGTTGTGAGGTTTGGTGAGATTGGTATTTTGATTCTCTTCCTTTCTATGACCAATGTTATGAATTTTTTGGTGATCGCCCCCTTTCGTTTTGTTATTCCACAAGTTGTCATTTTTCGATGCTTTTCTTCCTTTCGTTGACAATGCTTGTATAATGCATAGGACGTTCCCAGAAACTTCAAGATATGTATTTTTTTTTTTTTTTTTTTTGTTATGCAATACATCTTAAATATGCGGGATTATAATCAAAATCATTAGTTCACTGGGAAAATAAAAAGTAATGAAAGAATTTCTATATAAAGTATAGTTTGGGGTGGGGGGGGGGTATCTTGGCAAAATTTGAATCGCATCCTTGGAAGATGCTGAACTTGAATACCAAGTTTGGTGTTTAAACGACTCTTCGTTTTTAGTAATGCTATTCATAGACACAGACCTTTTTTTAACATGCTTTTTTCTTCATAGAGTCTCAAAACAACTTTTTCAGTGAACTTTCGGTATCGAATTTTTGAGTGGAGTGTAGTACTTTCTGTACTTACTATAGTTAAACGGTAGATAAATTAAAATTAGATACTTTGAATATATACTGTATGACAGTTCAACCTCGAAAACATGAAGATTTAGAATACTTCGAAACTAGCCGTGTGTAACAAATTGAGTTATAAGACAAATTGTATGTTTCAGTTGTTGTGTCCAGTAAGTTTTTGTGTAGCTCGTACAATATACACAAAACTAACTGAGAGGTTATTTACAGAAAATTCAAGATGTACAATTTTTAATACATGCGTAGATAGGAAAGGTCAGATCTGGCGTATGCTACTTTGGACTCTCTTAGTATATTTTCCCCTGCTTTTAGAGGATATTTTTCCTCGGATTTAGTGGTTTTTAGTCATTTTCAGAAGACATTTACAAGCATTTAGGTTACTGGTGCTTTTAAGGTAATTTTATGCGCTTTGAAGCAGTTAAGGGACGTAGTAAGAAGCATTTCGGCATTTTGTGGCTATTTTTCAGTAGTTTGAATTGCTTTAACGAATTTTAGCACTTTCCCATGCATTTTGGGAGAATTGTGCTATTTTTTTATTTTTTTATGACTTCGAAATGTTTTAGGGATTTTTAAATTCCCCATATATTTGGGGGATTTTGTGGACCTTTTTCAATATTTTGACATGTTTTAGCGATTTTTTTAGCTCTTTTAGCCATTTCGTGGCATTTGGAGAGTATGTACGGCTCTTCAGGTATTTCCTGACTAGTATTAGGTAATTGAGCCTTTTTTTTCTTCCCATGGTATGTTGAAGGTCCTCCTAGAATAAGCACTACCGTGAAGCTTTTGAGAACATATGTTTTCAGG
The DNA here is from genome assembly GCA_030762935.1 of Hymenopus coronatus. Lineage (NCBI taxonomy): Eukaryota > Metazoa > Arthropoda > Insecta > Mantodea > Hymenopodidae > Hymenopus > Hymenopus coronatus. The sequence continues at coordinate 33,513,997 of CM060896.1, read as the reverse complement.
ATATAATTGAGGTATTTTAGCTAATTTGCAGACATTTTTGGAGATATTTTTCAGTATTTTGTACTGATTTTAACATTTTTTCGAGGTATTTCGGAATTTTAAGGATATTTTTCAATGTTTTGTAGCTATTTTTAACATTTAACAGGGATTTTGGACATTTTGAGGTTCTTTTTTCATTATTTTGCCGCATTTTATAGTGGATTTTCAACACTTTTATAGAACTTTCGGACACTGAGGATATTTTTGTCAATATTTTGCAGCTACTTTTTTCAGGAAGTTAGACATTTTAGGGCTATTTTTTAGTATTTTGGTGTTTCATTGTACTTAAGCCTCTTCAAGACATTGTATGGCATTTTTAGTGGTATGCAGAATTCTAAAAGTGATGTTAAGACCTCAGGTGATACTAAGTGTTTCAGGGTACTTTGAAAGTATTTTTATACTTCTTTTTAAGGATTTTTAGAATAATGGTAAATGTATATTGAGGACATTGTAGAACATTTAGGAGCATTTTGAAGGTATTTTAGGCTCTGGATCGCGTATTTTTGGTGATTTTAAAACATTTTAAACGTGTTTAGGGTGATGGAACAGGCATTTTCGATGTCTTGGTTCCGTTTTGTTATGTTTTTATGCTTTCTAGTAACTTAAAAGATTTTATGCTAGTTTATGCGTTTCATGACTATTTTCTGCGTTTCTAAAGTAACTTTTTCTGTCTTTACAGTAGTTCTCACATTTTTTCACAGCAATTGTTCTTTTAAATCACTTCCCTATGTTATAGTCTGATTTTGAACACTTATATTCTGTACGGTCTTTCGCAGTTTTAATGCAGTTTTTCAGTGTTAACATAATTTATTCTATCATTTTGCACTCTTTTATAGTATTTTGTTGTATTTTAACAGTTATATTGCATCATTTTGTAAACTTCTGCATGTTCAGATGCTGTGAAGCTAGGGGATAAGCTGTGTATGGTTTACAGTCTTTCTGAATTATGTACAACTAACTTAACCTAACCATAAACGTAATCACACGTGACCAGACGTAACCACAAATGTAAGCAGCTTTTATTCGACTTGTATGTTTTTGCTGGCTCTAATCTTTTATCAAGCTTTAAGACTGACATTAAGAAATGAATAGGTCCTGTGTTTTGAAGTATTTATGGTTTGCAAATTTGTGTTTCTTGAAGTTTTTAATTTTTAATTTGTGTTTGATATTTGTAAGGCATGAAAAAAGCCTAAAAATCCTAAAATGTTTGTTCTTATTTTTCCCTAAAATGATCTTAAAATACACCAAAATAGCTTTAAAGTGCCTTTCATATCTCTACCAGCAACCTAAATACTTGCAAAAGTGTTTTCAAAATTACTTTTAAAATCCACTAAATCCTGCAACAAAATCAGCTAAACCCAGGGGAAAATTCCTACAAGTTCTAAATTCAGCGTACGCCAATTCTTGCTACCTTGCTTGGTATTTTAATAAGAAAGGTAATTTTGAGGTTATTATTCATAAAAGTTGCCTACGTAAAAGTTTAGTGTAAATTCACCTATGCATAGGAAAAATTCCCCACATTTGGCGGTGGTGGCGGGTCGCTTGATCGCCCTCTTCGGTGGTTTCAGCACTATGTTGTGTCATCGGGCTTGGACATGTTAGGTACTTCCGCGCATCTCTGTGGCCTCCTATGGTTCCCTCGCTTAATTCCTTCCTTCTGGCGGTAGGGGGTGGGAAGGGTGTTAACCACAATAGATCTGTGTTAAGTTGCAGTGCTTGAGAGTTCCCCTCCATTCTCTAACCCATACGTATTCCGTTTTTTTTTAAATTCTATCTCAATTGACCGAATAGGACTCGCCCAGTACAAAACCCAAGCTTCAGCTGGATTAATGAATATATGGTATTCCCATCACAGTGCACCTGAAAACAGTAGGTCTCCTTTACTACCCCACTCTCGCCTGGATTCCCAATCGGTCGTAATGCATGCTGATACATTCATTGTGCAAGGAAACATATTGTTCCATGAGTTTGTTTTATGTCCAGCAAGCCATATAAATAATAACTACATTGGTATACAAAAGCTGCAACTGCAGCTATTCACATATTATCATGTAAATTTCATATAAATAATTCACGAGACCAAATTATCTTCTTCCAGGTGGCGTGTGATGGCATGCGGCCAATAATTACTGTCAACCAACACATAATGCGCGTCCGTTCACAGGAATTTGCACATTTTTAAATAGGAGAATGCAGGAACAAAATTAGCGAGAAACCATAATAACAAACCTAGGTAATAAATAATGGAACATTCAGAAGATTCACATTCTTTGTATGGTATAGCCTGGTCCATCGAAATGCATGATTATCAGACTCTTTTCAAAGGGAGAATTAACGTAATCATTTCTGAATTAGAGATCTAAAGATTAGGACAGTGAGTGCTCTGAGATAACGGGTTCAGTGAATACTTTGATGTCGATGATGACAATCCGAGTAGAAGGGAAAATATTTTTGGCCCTCTTGTAGATGAGATGAAATATATTAATTAGGAGCTCTTAAAATAATATTTTGATGTCAAAACATATAAATATATTATTTAGGGAAAATGAAAATGCTTTTGTCTCTCTTGTAGATAAAATGAAACAAAGAATTAGGAGCTGAATATATATATATATATATATATATATATATATATATATACACATAGATATTAGATGTATGTAGGAACATTCTGGTGTGTTCCATTCATACTTTCTCTACATCTCCGTAATAATTATTGTTAAAAAGCTTATTCTTCTATGTACTTTATGTTAATCGAGATAAGCATTAGTAAGCATTGCCTTATTACTTGCTTTCTTGTAGGTAATGGGGAAATAAGGAAATACACTAGGCTAAAATGATAGCCAAATGTTTTAAAAGCTGGTTGCCACGTGGTTGAAATACATTTTTTTTTTGCATTGCCAATAGTTGGCAAATATCCGTATGAGAAAAATTTAAGAATTTTAAAACTGAAACCAATAACAAAGTATGTCTAAAAATGATCAGCTCCACGAAAAAAAGTATATGAGATAAGTTATGTGTTTTAACGAGATTACATTTTTTTTGCAGTAACTTTTTGTCTTTCTCTTACGGTTTACCATTTATGCAAAATTCATCAAGATTCACTCAGAATAAAGAGGATATTCCCAGGAAATTAAAAATATATACTTTACTTGTCAGTAAATCTATCTTGAATATACGGCATTTTAATCAAAATCGTTAGATCAAATTTTGAGAAAATCACAATTTTCGATTTTTTTCCATGTAAAGGGTAGTTTGGAGGGGAGGATTTTCCTCAAAATATTCGTGTGGCATGCTTGGAAGATACCTACTAAACAAATAGCAAGTTTGCCATTTTACTTACTTTTACTTTCTCTACATGTGCATAGTGTATAGAGGAAGTATTATATTCCACCCAAAAATTCGATACCGAGATTTCAGCGGAAGTACACGTTTTGGGATCCCATGAATCCAAAAAAAGCATTTTCAGAAAAAGACCCTTGCGTGTGTGTGTCTGTCTGTCTGTCTGTGTCTGTGGACAGCATAGCTCAAAAACGAAAAGACCGTTAAATACCAAAGTTGGTATTTAAGTTTGGTATCTTCCAAGGATGCGACACAAAGATTTTCAAGAAAATCCCCCACCCCCAACTACCCTTACATGGAAAACATTTCGAAAATTTTCATTTTCTCAAAAATGACTATCGATTTTGATTAGAATCTTTTGTATTTAAGATATTTACATGCCAAATAAAATGTATATCTTGAATTTTCTGGGAATAGCCTTTAAAGACCTCTTTGTTCTGGATGGTTTTTATTGAATTTTGTATAACTGGTAAACCTTAAGAGATAGACAAAAACTTGTTATACAAAACATGTACACCACAATAAAACACGCAATTTATGTAATTTATATATATATATATTATTTATATATTTTTTTTCGTGGAGTTGATCGTTTTTGAGATATTCCTTGTTATTGGTTTCCGCTTTAAAAAAACTTATACTTTTCTCATATATGAATTGTCAACTCCTGTCCATACAAACAAAGGAACTTTAGTCACATAGCAACCAGCTTTTGACTATCATCTTAACCTATGGTACTCCATTATTTGGCTTCTATTTACAAGTAAGCAAGTAATAAGACTATTTCTGCTTATTTTTTCTCGATTAGTATGAAGTAAATAGAAGCATAAATATTTTAACAATAATTTTTTGCAGAGATGTAGAGAAGTTCATGTTAATGGAGCACATCAGATTTTTTTTCTGGTGAAATCTCGGCATGGCATTTTTGGGTGGAGTGCAATACCTTCGCTACCTACGTATCATATGCTATGTGGAAAATGAAAATATTTTGTCTTTCTTATAAATAAAATGAAACATTAGAATTAGGAGCCCATCTCAGAAATATATTTTGTTTTTGTTTGCATAGAAAACGAAATACTCGTTTTGCTTATTGGCAACACCATATTTATAAAGAAAAATAAGAAAGATCACAGTTTATTTAAGAGCTTTAAGAAGTAAAGTGAGGATTTGTTCAATAGATGCGTATTCCAGTAAGGTCATGTTTATCACAGAAATGGAACTAAAGGTATTATTAATGTTTGCTGTAAATGAACAATAAGGCGTTATCACTTTCCAGTCGACCTAGCAGGCAATTCCCAAACGTCGCAATCTTTCTCGCCAAGCGAAGACGTCTAAAAATGGGAAGTCAAAAGGATTTATCTAGCTACGTGAGGTGGCAATTTGATGACCGTGAAGAGCTTACCTATAAACGCATCGTTTCACTCAGCTCCAGCTACGCAAACATCTCTTGGAAAGGGGGCGAAAGTTCCTTCTCCTATCTCTTTCTACAGAAAAGTTCATGGCTGCTCCAAAACCAAACAGGAGACCCGCGCGGTTTTAAGCTGGAATTTTATGACTCCCAACATGCGCACCAGCGGAGTTTCGTAACTTCCAGACTGCACTTACAGTCTTAACCCATTAAGGAATATTTCACAGATTTTCTTCCCTTTCTGGTTAATAACAGTGTACACCACCAGTTTTACTCCTCAGCAGGCACCATGGCTAATCTAGTATTTACATTAAGACATCAGTTAATAAACTACTCAAGAGACTCTGATTCATTTGTAGGCACAAAAAAGGTTGCTTCTGGTCTCCCTCACTCAGGAATCAAGGCATCAACACAGTCTTAGGGGTCTGTCTAGTACTAAATCGAGCTTCTGTTCTGTTAAATAAAATGCGATGAAAAATTTAGAAAACAACATACGTCATACTAAGCACCACGTGGCAAATTTTAAAAATCTTTGATTCATTAGCTTTCTAAATATGAATTTTTAATTTTTCCAATTTGGCATAAATTTGCGGTATACTTTTAAAATTTGGAGTAGCTCATTGAGAATGTGTATGTTCTTAATAGAGATGACTAGTAATAAATCTGTGGATAGGTTTTGAAAAATTCTTTATATTTTTATGGAATGATTAATGTTTCAAGTTTTTAAGAAAAACGAAATGATTATATTAAATTTTCACATAAAGAAATTAATCTTAAGTCGTTAAAGTATCAAAAAACTGATGCACAGTTTGTTTTATGTCCTATGATAGAATTTCATCCTGACCGTTAACAATTAATTGGAAAAAGAATATCCTAAAGTACAAATTTTGTGTTTTGTGGGAAAACAAAAAGTTTAATGTTAAAAAATCTCCTTTGGATTATTTAGAATAATCCTGCACCATAAACATACCTTTATGTTGTTTTTTCTTTTGTTTTTGCCATTGTGACCATCTTAAACCATTCTAATATTTTTTTTGACATTTTTATTTGGTAGAAAATACATTTGAGAACATGTCAGAAAATTGTGTATTTTTCCAACTTTAACTTAATTTAAAAATGTAAAATCCTTCACACTGCACTCTGCCATGCTCCTTTTTTAAATCGGACACCAGTTCTTTTTGTTTGCATGCGTGTATGTCGTTAAAGCGAGTATAATATGCTTTGAAAATGCACAATGCCAATAGAAATTTAATCGGAATAACATTTTTCTACTGATTTCAAAATAAAGAAGCATATTTTTAGCATATAGTGAAGTTAGATGTTAGTAGGTAGAAAATACGAGAACATTGAAAGGTGTAATTGTTTCAGCATAAGGTTTTTAGTAATTAAAAAATTAACTGCCTTCATATATTGCTTTTGTTGAAATTTCTTCTGGAAGGCAGTTAATTATACATATCAAGGATTTAATTTCCAGTGTTATCTGCAGTTCTCCATCACAGAGAAACCTGATCCGCATCACCCATTCAAACCTAGATTTGAACTAGCAACTTATTGAAGGTAGGGTAGAATGCTTCCGCGCACTTAGCTTTTACAGTTTTGAGAAAATCAAAATTATCGACATTTTTTCCATGTAGAGGGTAATTTGGGGTGGGAGAATTTAATTGACAATCTTTTTGTCGCATGCCTAAATGCTGAACTTAAATATCAAGTTTAGTGTTCAACAGATTTTTCTGTTTTAATTTAATACTGTTCGGGTTACACACACGCGCGCGCGGGCCTTTTTCTAAAAAAATTGTTTTAAAATTTTGATGAATCTGAAACTATTTCCAGTGAAATTTCGGTTCCGAATTTTCTGATAGAATGCAAGTACCTTCTTTACCTACTATGGATATCCGAGTTGCATATCGCAGATTTCTTCACACTTGCAGACTGGCCACAAGTGCACTATGACTTGAAAGTGTAGTTAAAAAAAAAAAAATCTGTGGTCGAGTGGTCAGCGAGCTGAATTCTCACCCGGAGGTGCCGGATTCCCGGCAGAGGTGAGGAATTTTTCTTTAGCCAGAATTATTCCCCCCCCCCCCCCCCCCCAGAGTCTAGAAGTGCGTATGTGAGAGTGAATGAGTTTGTGTGTGTTTGACGAAAATGATTTAAACCAAACGTAAAAGAACCTACAGACGAGTTGTACCTTAGATGTTAAAGGGGGCTATATAAATGGAAGAAAAAAAAATCTGGTGTGTTCCATTCACATGACTTTCTCTACATCTCTGCAACAAATTATTCTATTTACTTCATCTAATTGAGAAACTATTAGCAGAAATAATCTTATTACTTGCTTCCTTATTAGTAGAAGCGAAATAAGGGAGTACCATAGGTTAAAATGATAGTCATAAGCTGGTTGCTATGTGACTGAAGTTCCTTTGTTTGTATGGACAGGAGTTGACAAATTCGTATATTACAGAAGTATGTTGTTCAAAGCTGAAACCAAAAACAAGATATATCTAAAAAAACGCTCAACTCCACTTAAAAAATTATACAACATAAATTGTGTGTTTTAACGTGCTCTACATTTTTTGTGTTTTAAGTTTTCGTCCATCTCTTAAGATTTAACAGTTACGCAAAATTCCATAAAATTCATTTAGAATAAAGTAGTCTTCAGAGGCTATTCCAAGAAAAATAAGATATACATTTTTTTATCAGGTAAATATCTTTAATATACGATATTTTAATCAAAATCGTTAGAGCCATTTTTAAGAAAATCAAAATTTTCGAAATTTTTTTCCATGTAAAGGGTAGTTAGGGGTGGGGGATTTTTTTTAAAAATGTTCGTATCGTATCCTTGGACGATACCAAACTTAAATATCAAGTTTGGTATTTAACGGTAATTTCGTTTTTGAGCTATGCTGCCCACACACACACACACACACACACACACACACACACACACACACACACACACACACACGGACATTTTACTAAAAATGTTATTTTGATTCAGGGGGTCTCAAAACATATATTTCCGGAGAAATATCGAATTTTTGGGTGCAATACAATACCTTCTCTATACACTATGTACATAGTACGTATAGAGGAAGTAAAAATGATGTGTTCCATTCACATGAACTTCTTTATCCCTTCTCCATAGTATACTTACAAAAGATCTACGTCATGCTAATCAAGATAACATTATGAGAAATTGTGCTTATTAGTTAGTTCCTTATAAGTAGAAGGAAAATATGGAATACACTAGGCAAAAGTGAGCCAAACTTTAAAAGCTGTTCATATATTTTTTCTCCTGATCATGGAAAGAGAACCAAATTTCAGTGACAATCAAATATCAACAGCTTTTAAAGTTTTGGCTCACTTTTACCTTGTGTATTTTAAAATTGAAACCAATACACTAACAGGGGATATCTCAGTAATGGTTAGCGCTTAACAATAAAAAATAAATAAATAAAGTAAGGAAATGTATATGACAAAGTGTGTGTTTGAACGAGATTTTTGTGTAGGAAGCTTTTGTCTGTTTTACGGTTTACCATTTATGCGAAAGTCATTCAGAATGAGGATGATTTCAGGGGCCATGGCTACTATGTGCATTATACATATCTACGTGCTAGGGAAAGTAATATGTGACTGAATATCATAACATTTTCAACAAAAACTTGTTTGTTTACAAATATTTGGCTTAACCTAATTAGCTATCAGGGGAGAGAGCATGACTTACAGAGAAACACACAACACTAAAATTCATGCCCATAGCGGGGTTCGAACCTGCGGCCCTTTCGCGGCAGAGCGTCAAAGCCAAACGCGCCAAGGACCTACTGGCGACAAAAACTTGTTTCCTACGACTGCTTGTTGCGGCAGAAAATGTTGTGCTACGTTTTGATATACTGTAGTCTGTTTATTTCGCTTGTCTGAATTGAAGGATTTTCTGTTGTAGAAATTCCTCCTTATTCACTGTTTTCTGTTTGTCTGATGTTTCTCAAACTACACTAATTCATAAAATAACACTTAAAAGTTCCAATAAAAAAAAATCCAGGTTAATAATATGCAGATCTTTGAAAAGACAATGAACATAAATCAACCAAACTACCTCAGAATTCATTGCGGTGAATTACAAGATCTATCTTTACTGTATCGAAAGAAAAGGCTCTCCTCCTGTCACTCAAAATAAGTTTGAATCATTCACAGTTTGTTCCGTGTTGACCGCATATTTCAGACATTTTTCAATCTGCGGTCTCTTTCAGTGTTGACTGGTTTATCTACTATCAGGAACTAACGAGGCCAGGCAATGCAACGGGCTGCAGAGACAACGCCTATTCCATCACGTCATAATTACACTCTTTGTGCACCGAACCTCAATCCGGCAATTTCGTGACCCAGGACCGAACTCTACTAATAACAATTCAGTCATATTTTCTTCCGTTTTTTTTTATAGTGCTTAGAAATTCCTATGCCTGCCTCTCACGAGCAGTATAGTTATTTTAGGATTTTACCAAACGTCTTTTGATTTACCATTGCTGCCGATGCATCCATCGCTCAGCAAGCAGTTTCTCCCTGATCTGTCTCACTATTGTTCCTCGTTTGACTTCTTTTTTTTTAAAATAGCTTCCTTTTGTCAGTCCATTTTACACGCCATTCACAATATTCTAACACTTCCTGCCTTTTTCCTTTCTTTGGAGTGCAGTGTGTATATCACAACTCACTCCGCACAAACACTAACATTTTCCACCTTATTTCTTTCAAAGTAGCACTCTTTTTCTCTAAAAACTACCTTTGTGATTGGTATCCTCTTATATGACCTTGTCAATATCTCTTGGTGCTTCCCAAACATATAAAGCAAACAAATTGTTGCATTCCGCCAGCTCATATCAAATTCTCAAATTGATATTGTTTTTTTCCTCCGATTAGTACAAGTGTGTCCTTGTTTTTTCATTTCAAAGCTATTAGGATATTCGTTAAATAATTTTAGTTAAACCTCCCTAATATATTTTAAATTGTCTTTCCCTTTGACCGATGTGTTGGACAGGAGTGGGAAAGATTGAGCCAAACTGAAAAATTCAATGTCATAGCCGTGTTTTGAACTACGGATCTCCTGGTCTCCGTTCAGTTGCTCTAATCACTGAGCTGCCATGGCAACGTGTCAATAGTTGTGGGATTTGTTCTGTATCGGCATGTTGTATTAAATTAATAGCTTAACGGCTAGAGTAACTGAACGGGGAGATCCGTGGTTCAGATCCCTGATATAGTTCAAATTTAAATCTGATTCTACCTTTCTAACTCTTGTCGTACACATCGGCCATTGTACAATAAACAACTATTTCATAATGAATGACCTAATAGTTGGTTGAAAACTATGAAGTCCGAGACTTAAAAGCTTACGACATGTAAGTCGTCATTGGAGTATGCCGTCTCAAAATAATTTGAGATTTCCTTCTGTGGTTTACCGGGAAAAACGCGAGTCAGTTGGGGAATTTAATGTTTAATCACGGTTGCCATGGTAACTCAGTGGTTAGAGACTCTGGACGGAGACCAGGAGATCCGTGGTTCAAAACACGGCTATGACATTGCATTTTTCAGTTTGGTTCATATCCCGGCTAGGCATTGAATTGTTCACCATGACTACCTTTCCATCTCCAAAATATTGTTTAGTTACTTTGGTAAGAATATATAAACGGTAGCATAAATAATGTATAAATGAATGCATTTTCTAAACGATGCTGGAGATGAAAAGAGGTCTTCGAATTTTGTCTTTTAATATTGTTCATATGAAGTACATTCTCGAGTGAACTAAACACATGTGTATTAGCTCAGTTGTTGACAGGTGTGGTAAAGAAAGGGATGTTCCATTGTATATCCTTGCTAACGCCACTGCTAACGATTCTATTCCGGTTTCACCAACTGGCGGCTGGCAGTAGTTCCGATACTCTTGTTAGTCGTACCGTTTGCATGCGATTGCTTTAGGTTTTTACCTAATTGTAACGGACACGTTTTATGAATAGAATCGTTCTTCCTTAGGTCGTATTTGATTGCTTGAGATTAAGGTATTCGTGAATGGATTGCTGTCCTCCTTTGAGCCTGTTGCTCCCGGTAAAAGTATATGATGCTATCGTTTGTTATAACTTATAGCTGACAACTTGGTGCTTCGAAAGAGAGATGAAATACTTATATATAAAAAACAAAAATTGTATATTTTTCTCGGACTTTTAGCCTGCCTTTCAGCCTTAGAATGTGAGTGAAATTCATAAAGGTGTTGCATTTCACTCAAAAACGAGTTTATAAAGGTCTGTGAACAGCAAAACTCAAAAACGAAAAGTCGGTTAAGTAAATTATGAACGATTAAATGCCTTTAGAACTAATACCTTCTTAAATAAATTAGCCAAAATTGCTGCTGGAAATGTTAAGCCAAAGTTGTACAAAATTTTGGGACCAATTAACTCACTGTGACCATTTGTTTACTGAACCAAAACAGGAATCCTACGAGTTAGTCTTGCGTATATGCTTACTCTGGAGGTAGGATGGTATGTCATTCCAGTAGGCATGTGTACGAAATCTAGTTGGAATAAGTTGTCTGTATAAGATTTTTCCAGGGTTTTCCCGTATGAAAAGAAGACAAGCATCACTACAAGAGGTCCCTAGATTGAATATCATTTAGGTTGAGTTGACGGGGTAAAATCTTTTCCCTTGGTTTTTCCTTGGCATAGGTAGGCGAATGCAAACTACCTACATGGAATATGGGCCCGGGCTCATTTTGAGTATAATTGTATCCATTTCCTTCATTCGTCGTCCGATATGACCTATCAGGTTAACGGACGTTAAACGTAGTAGTAGTGGTAGTGGTAACATTGTTCCATTCATATGACTTTCTCTACCTGTTCTGTAAACAAGCTTTTCATACAAAATATTATTCTTTTGTCTGAATAATGTTACTCAAGAAAAACATTACAGAAATGACCTTGTTACTTAATTCCTTATAAGTAGAGGACAAATAAGGGAATACACTAGGATACAAGGACAGCCAAATCTTTTAAAAGCTGTCCTTATGCGATTGCCATTGAAAATTGGTTCCTTTTCCATGGCCAGGAGTAAAATAGAAAAGAGATGAAGCGAATGAGGGCTTCCCGTTTCAGAAAAGCCTAAGTTCTTTAAAATTGAAACTCTAAAAAGTTCTACAAAAATGTATACGGCATAATTTGTGCGTCTTAACGAGATATACATTTTTTATATAGTAAGTTTTGGCCTCTCTTTTACGGTTTACCATTCAGAATGAAGAGGACTTCGGGGCCATTCTCAAGAAATGTTGCCCTTAATATACAGCATTTTAATCAAAATCGTTAGAGCCATTTCAGAACATCGAAAATTCTGAAAAATATTTCATGTAAAGGGTAGTTTGGGGTAGAGGGAGTTTTCTGAAAATCTTCGTGTCGCATCCTTTGAAGATAGTAACCACAAATACCAATTTTGGTATTTAACTGACTTTTTGAGTTATTTGCAGTCCAGAGAGAGAGAGGAGAGAGAGAGAGAGAGAGAGAGAGAGAGAGAGAGAGAGAGAGAGAGAGAGAGAGACGCTAACCTTCATATAAAAGAATTTTTTATTCAGGGACATGTATTTCCGGTGGAATCTCGGCCTCGAATTTTTAGGTGGAAAACAATACCTTCTCTGCTTACTGTGTACATTGATGGAGGCTAGAAAAAGTAAAAAAAAGAATATTTCTACCTAACCTTGAACTAACTTGCACATCAAAGCATGCGTTTCATTCATCGTTCGACAGGACTTACTAGTTATATTAAAAAAGGAGGAAAAATAAATAAACATTTCGTTGTGTAGGAGTATAACGGCTAAGGAATTGTCTCACAAATAGGAACAAATTGTTGTTTATCATTCTGAACATTATGTATGTATGTATATATATATATATATATATATATATATATATATATATACATATCGTTTTCTATTACATATAGACGAAGTGTTGCTTCCACCCAACAATTCCATACGAAAAATATATGCTTTGAGGATCTTTGAATAAATAGTTTAAAAGTACGACACATTTGCAGATTAAAGTTCTTCGGCGCACATGCTCGTGCATTACTCTGTGAACAACGTAGCACCATTGTGTACCCAAATTATGTATGATTTGTAAACAGTAAGAGTAAGATGAAAGCTTGCTTCACCCTCCTACACCCTCAAAAATGTAATCTCGTTGAAATACATAAGTTGTATATAATAAATATATGTATATATATATTATGACAATCATTTTCTATATATTCTTTATCATTGGTTTGAATTACCAAATACTTTTCACTTTTCACTTGTGCTTTCTTGGCACATTGTAAATAGGTAGAGAAGGTATTGCATTTCATCCAAAAATTCGATACCAAGATTTCACTGAGTCTCATTTTAGTCTCCTGTATTTAAAAAAAAACAAGTATTTTGTATATCTAAACACGATGACTAAACAAACGAAAAGTCGGTAAGTGCCAAACTTGTCGTCATCTTTCAAGGATGCAACGTGAAGATTTTCAAGAAAAATTCTCTCACCACAAACTACCCTTTACATGGAACAAAATTCAACAATGTTGATTTTCTTAGAAACGGTTCAAATGATTTTGATTAAAATACCATGTATTAAATATACTTATTGAAAAATAAAATATAAATTTGAATTTTCTGGCGATAGTCTCTGAAGTCCTCTTCATTCTGAATGCTTTTGCATAACTGGTAGACCGTGAGATACAGACGAAAAGTTACTGCACAAAAAGGGAGATCTGTTTAAAACACTCAATTTATATCATATACATGTTTGTTTGTTTGTCTTTTTTTTTTTTTTTTTTTTTTTTTTTTTTTTTAGTTTAACCATTTCCGAGATATTCCTTGTTATTGGTTTCAATTTTAAAATACACAAACTTTTTCCGATATGGGAATTTGTCAACTCCTGGCAAGCATATAGAACAGAATTTAAATCGTATAGCAACCACCTTGTAAAATATTTGACTATCGCCTACGTATATTCCGTTATTTCTCTTATAAGGAACTAGGTAAACAGAAGATCATTTCTGCTAATATTTATCTTGGTTAGCATGAAATAGAAGAGTATGCTTTTTAAGAATAATTTGCTGCAGAGAGGAAGAGAAATACATATCAATTGATCATATACGTGCTTAACCACGATGAAGACTGGATGATATAAAACCCTCTCCGCACTGGGCACTCTTAAGTGTTACAGTCTGTGGGCATTTTTCAGTTTTCTGCGCAATGCCCTCGGGAGCTTCTGCTCCTGAAGCTATGCCGGAATCACGGTAGCTCACCTACTACAGCACCTCTAAAAGCGGAATGTGATGTTTATACTACTACAAGGTTTTGTAATAATCGAAATGTGTGAATGGCGGAGCGGAAGAGAAAGTGCGAGCAGTGTGTTCCCCCGGGATCAATACCGCCTGCAATGCAGCTAGAGTTGGAATGGCCCTGACCTTAACCGACTACACCCTGCCTTCTCTAGTTACGCTGCCTTAATAAGTCAGGATTAAATTGAGCATCATCTTATATATAGGCATATGTGTGGGTTACCGTAACACTTCTTATGCGAAACGCTAGCTGTAAATTGTTAGACTGTATCTTTCTCCGCTACGTAGCAGTAATTTGCGAAAGTATTATATTCCACTCAAAAATTGAATATCGAGATTTCATCGGAAACACTGAACCCAACAAAGGCAGTTTAGACAAATGGCCGTTTGTGTGCATATCTCAAAAACAAAAATTATGTTAAATACCAAACTTGGTATTTAAGGACATGAATGACTGAAAGTTTGAAATTCCAAACTAATAAATTTTGAAATGTACAGATCTAATATAATGCAAGTAAGCTACAGTCAAATGTCATCCATTTTGCTCTAATGGTTTGGAGGTTATGGTTAAATTTGTTTGTTTTTGTTTTTTCACGTCACTAAAAGGTCCTTTGCGACAAAAAAATAATTTTGGTGTAATATTTTATCCCAAGGTTCACAATACATCTACTTTTTGAAATTGCCCTGGTTTTCTGCGTATCTCCTTTGGTTTAGGCTCCAATTTCTTTAAAGTAATTAATATGCTTTTTTGTCATACAAGTATAATTTTTCTGCTTTAAAATTGAAAACATATGCTTATATACATCTGAATATGTGCAACAAATGTTATTTGTGTAACAGAAAAACTGCTCTACAAGGAGCATTTTACAGAAAGCAAACAAACGAGAAAACAAGAAAAGATTTGAATGCATGGCTCACATTAAAATCCACCAGGCTGGTAGGTTGGACTATCAGCTTTCCTTTTCCTCTTCTCTGCTGCTACTGCGTTCTCTGTCCTTTTCTTCGTGCATTGCTGCTTTTCATCTGCACAACTTCTTTATACTTTACTGATGCGAATGAGATCTCGTCGAACTGAAGTTTTTTTTTTTTTTTGCCGAGTCCAGGACAGTTTTACCTCTAAGCGACAGTTAAATCATTTAAGAGCTGATCGCCATGTGATGAATTTGAAATTCCATTTTCTTTGCTTGACCAGAAGAAAGAAAAAACTGATGCTATACAGTCACATGCCTTTCACTGCCTATCTGCAATAAACTATTCTTACGAAACTTTATTATTCTATCTACAATGGGCAAATCAAGATACGTATTAGCAGATATATTTATTACATGCTTTCTTGTAGGTACAAGGGAAATAAGGAAATACTCTAGGTTAAAGGAAAATCAAGTTTTTAAAAAGCGGTTGAAATTCCTTTCTCCTTGCATCACCGGGATGAAAATAGTAGGATGTGTAACATTAATACGGCTTTTTGAGCCTATTCTAACACAAACTATTCTTACTAACATTTCTCCTCCATTCTATTGAATGCTAATCGAAATAAACATCAACAGACATAGTCATATTTATTTCCTTGTAAGTAATAGGGACATAACGAAATACACTGGGCTAAAGCGGTAGTAAAATTATTTTAAGAACCATAAATCATAATTTTAATTAAACTACTTGAGTAACTTTAAAATCAAATTAACACAAAATCTCTTTTTAAAACTTACAAATTTAAAGGTAATCGATGTGATATTAATAAATATTCACGGTGTGGTTACTATGTGATGACATTGAAATTCGGTGGCCAGGAGATGTTCCGGCACACCAGCTACGCTGACACAATCCTAGCAATTAATGTTATTAACAAACTTTTTTTTTTTTTTTAATTGAACTCTCTGGAAATAGACTCTGAAGTCCTCTTCATTCTGGTTCACTTCTTCATAACTGGTAAACTTTAAGAGATGGATAAAATTTGACTTCAAAGAAATGTAGATCTCATGAAAATACACACTTTATCTCAAATAATTTTCTAGAGCTAACCATTTCAGATATGTTATCACATAGCGACCAGCTCGCTAAAGATTTGAATATCGCTTAAGCTTCCCTAATCACGTCGCATGTACAAGAAAATGTGTAATAATTAATCTTTTCTGCAGCTGTTAATTTCGATTAATGTGAAGTAGATAGAAGATTAATCTTTTTGAAGGTAATTTTGCTGAAGAATTGTTCAAGAAAGTCTCGCGAATATACCACATCAGGTATTTTTCATTCTTGTCATGAAAGAAATCGGAACTTCAAAGCCTTCACATAGCGATCCGCTGTTAAAAGATTGCGGATTAGTTTGTTTACCTCTTCCCCTTGTACCTACAAAAAATATGAAATAACCTTTCTGCTAATGTTTATCTTGATTAATATGAAGTAGATAGAAATATAAGCTTTTCTAATAAGATGTTGTTGCAGAGTAGGTAGAGAAAGTTAATGTGAATGCCATTCAACTGATTTTTTGAAGTTAGTTGTAGATAAGTATGCATTGTTAAAGTAATTCACAATAAATGCCACACAATGATAATACCTAATAATTATTAGGTTATTGTTTTTATATTATTATTATTATTTAGTATAGTTTTGCCATGAAATAAGATTTGTACACTTTCTTTTAGTATGTTGTAAGATGTGAATGCAATATTAACTTTCTAATAACTGTTTATTAATATAGTATGCGGTAAACTTTCCCACAAATCATTTCAGTGTTCCAAGAACTGTATCTCAGTTGTTAGTTTGTAAACACCTATTGTAGCTTCAGTGAGTTTTTTTTTTTACTTTAATAAATTAATTACTATATTTCTTTATTTTTCTACTCAAAAATTGATCTAGCTGAAGTTGGTATATTTGTTTTGGAGACCACACTTTTAGAAATGCTGATAGAGATGATTTTACCAGCGAAAAAGTTGGACATCTTTCGTAGCATTTTGGCATTGAGAATCGGACGATTTTATGCATATATGAGACCGTGGAAAAGAAAAATGTTACACTTATTTTACTGTTATTGTTATACGTGACCGAATTGAATTGCAAATCTAACGCTAATAGGAAAAACTCCAGCCTGTGGAATTTCATATGCTATAAAGTTTAAAGAGTGCTTCCATAGTCGTAGTTAGGAAATCCTCAAGACTTGATAAAGTTTTTCGATTGCTATAAGAAATTTATATCCGAGATTTATTTATTGCCGCCGTCACCTGAGGCCCCTCTTCAAATTAGTCTTACTTAATACGTTTATGGATTTCAAATGCCTTCCTTTCCCTATTTTACGATTGATTGCTGTTGAAGTTTGAGAAGAGATTTTGAAATTTGAGTTGCATTTTATTTATTCGCTGTAATTTTTTATGTGCGCCAAATCTTTACAAAAATCTTGCTGAAGCTTTTGGATAGTGATTTGAAACTTATTGAAACCTTAAGGCGTTTTTATTTTTCTATGATTAAAAACAAAAAGTGCGAAATTGTTGGAATGAGCATTAAATGTTGCAAAGAAAGCCATTCATAAAAGCGGGAATTAATGTTCCTCGTGTTGGACTCCAAGATGTACAACTATAAAAGGTTTCAAATAGTATACAGCTGTTACAGTAGTTGAAACAAGATTACAACAGTTATTAAGGATCACTTTAAGAACTCAAAGTTGGAATTAATTAGTTTTGATACAATTTAAAGAGAAATTTTATCCTGTGAGCAGAAAAAAAAATGTTTTGGCAGTACCCAGTACTAAATTTATTAAACATGAAATGTTTTACAAAGAAAAAGACGCGAAAAGCTGCAGATAAGGCGCCACGAGGGGTTTGTAGGGACAGAAATATTACCTAAATAATATACTGCAAATTTATTAAAGGAAATTATGTTTTGTAAAATATGTGTCATGTAATATAAACAAGTATACATGTATTAATAAAATTGAATAACATTTAAAAGAAAGGTAAAACGCAATTTTCCATGAGACTTGAAGAAAGAGACATTTTTCAGTTAGTGAGCGAGGACGCTATATGCTAATAATAACCGCGTCGGCACAATTGATAATTTGTATACTTAAAATACCATCATCTTTGGAGTGAAAATTAAAATAGAAATAAATTATTGCTACTAGAAGTGTTCATATTTAGTTTATAAATACATCAAACTAATCGTCCTGAGATACGAAGAGATCACTGCTCCACAACGGAGTCTTGACCTAGGCAGACATTTATATCTACATTTCTTAATAATTTGTAATTTAATATTACAGGTGTCATACCTATTTTAGACCATTTTCATTATATATAAATCATAGATTATGTATCAGATTCTTTGTATCTATTTTCTATGTGTGATGATCAGCAGGCTGTGTTGACCACGTGTCTATTTCTAGCACCAGGTTGGCAAAATGAGTTAGAAAAACACACACACACACGCGCGCGCGCTGTGAATATAATTTGGCTTGTAACTTTCAGACATTTTTTTTTTTTTTTTCTCCTCCAGAATGCTATTAGTTTTTACTATTTAATATGGTGTTTGTTATCCTAGGTACCCTTCTTCTAAAATATGCTGTTCGTACTCTTTTTCTTGGCTGTTTTGTTTTTTGGGGCAGCAGTTCTAACATCTTCCACTCCGCTGCTTATAACATTTCGTTATTCTCCAGATTCCATAATTACTACATTTTCATAATGTGTCCTATTAACGATATTAGAGGTTTTTGAATAATAATATTCACAGCTGTAAAGAAGTTGTATTATTATGTTCACCATATTATATGATTTAATTCATCACTGCATTGTTAACAAATCTGAAGCTTTGCATTCACATGATTTTCTGTACCTACTATATTTTATTATAATATACATTTTACAAACTATTCTTATGAAAGCTTATTATTTTCTCTACTAACTTTGGTAAGTAGGGAATTTTAAAATCGATATCAAGATTTCGCCGAAAATACACGTTTTGAGACACACTGGGTAGAGAATCCAAAAAATTTTCCAACTCAAACTATCCTTCTTATGACATTTTGTTTGTTTGTTTAAAATGGCTAACGAGTTTAATACCATGTGTTTAAGTTATTTATAGGTATGACAGTAAAATGTATCTTTGAAATTTTCTAAGAATACCTCTGAAGTCTTGTTCATTTTAGATGACTTTTTCATAACTGGTAAACCGTAAAAGAGACAAAATCTTGCTATATAAAAAAAAAATCAATGCCATTCTCTACGTCTCTGTAACAAATAATTGTTAACAAGCTTATTCTACAGCTTAATGCAAATCAAGATAAACATTAGCAGATAGGTCTTATTACTTAGCTCCTTATAAGTAGAAGGGAAAGATAGGTCTTATTACTTAGCCCCTTATAAGTAGAAGGGAAATAACGCAATACACTAGGCTGAACCGACAGTCAAATGTTTTAAAATGAGGTTGCTATGGGATTGAAATCTATTATTTGCGTGGCCAGGAGTTTATTTTAAAACTGAAACTGATAACAAGACATATCTCAAAAAACGGTCAACTACACGAAACAAATGTATATAACAATACATTGAGAGTTTTAACGGGATCCACAGTATTTATGTAGTAAGTTTTTGTCTATCCCTTATGGTTTACCCGTTATGTAAAATTCCATAAAATTCGTCCAGGATAAAAATGAATTCAGAGGCTATTCCCAGAAAATTAAATATAGACATTTTAATTGTCATGCAAATTTCTTTAATATGCGCGTTTTAATCAAAATCGTTTGAGACATTTTTGAGAAAACCAAAATTTTATGAAAATTTTCTGTGTAAAAGGTGGTTGGGGTGGGGGGATTTTCTTGAAAATCTTCGTGTCGCATCTTTGGAAAATACGAACTTAAATACCAAGTTTGGCATTTAACGGACTTTTCGTTTTTGAGTAGCAGCATAGGCCACAGACACACAAACACATGGACTATTTTCTAAAAGTATTTTTTGTTTTGATTCAGGGGGCTCTTAAATATGTATTTCCGGTGAAATCTCGGTATCGAATTTTTGGGTGCATTACAATACCTTCTCTATATACTATGTACATAATATATTGGTTTAAATTGTAAATTATATTTTTACAATATTCAGCACTTCCATTTTTTGTTACAAATTAAACAAATTTCACCACTGCTGCATTCTACAAAGAGATACGCAGCCACATTTAGAATTGAAATATGTTGGCATGGACTTTCTTCTCTTTTACGAGTGCCTTCTAGTTACAAGACGGCGCTGATGTACTGATTACTATTATTACTGAAGATAAACCGACAATTCCCATTGCGCAGCACACACAGTACAGTGCCGGTAAGTGAGTTGGTTGAGTGTGCTTTAAATGGAACATGTTTTGAAATGTTTGTTGTTGAAAAATTATTCTAACGACTGGGATTAAAATATATCTGTATAAAGATATTTACAGGACAAATAAAATGTATGTCTTGAATTCTCAGGGAATGGCATGTGAAGTCTTCTTAATTCAGAGGAATTTTACACAAAGTGTATAAGTAGTAAACGTTAAGAAATAGACAGAAACCTACTGCGAGAGAGGGAAGGGGAGGGGAGAGTGAGAAATCTCTTGAAAGCAAATTATTTCACAATTTTGAGGCATTAGCCATGTCCATGATATGCGTTATTAGCGGCTTGACTTCCTCAATACTTTATCATCCTTTAAAGTCTGTCGATTCAGTTGTTTGATTCAGTTTTTTCTGGTGATTGCACGGAAAGATGATGCAACTTCAAGGCCTGCGTATAGCGTTCAGTTCTTAAAAGTTTACCTGTTGCTGTTTACTTTTATATCTTTATCTTAAGAAAATTGTAATTTAGCGGTTTGTCTCAGTTATAATAAAGTATACAGGGGGGGGGGGACAAACCTTTCGTAAGTTTTTTTTTAAATGCTATGTATAATAAAGGATAGAGAATAGATAGTCATGAACATGACCTTCAACTTTTTGTCTTAATTCAGGTGACCTCAAAATACATTATTGCGATGAAATATGAACATCAAATTCTTGGGCAGGTTGCAGATAAAGTAACAATCTTGAATGTCAACAAATATAGAAAAACAACACACACACACACACACACACACACACACACACACACACACCAGCTGATTCTATCCTTGCACAAAAAATACGGGTTATAATCGAGCATCTGAGGGTGTACTTATCACTCATGTTGTATACTTTATAGGTCGAGTTCAATATTCAAACTGCATTATTTTTATTTTCTCTACACGTACTATCTACATAGTGCATAAAGAAGGTATTGTAATGTACCCAAAATTTGATACCGAGATTTCACCGGAAATACTTGTTTTGGGTCCCCCTGAAAACAAAACAAGCATTTTTGGGAAAAGGTCTGTCTGTCTGTGGACAGCATAGGTTAAAAACGAAAAGACCGATGAATACCAAACATAGATATTCTCTGTAAATAGCGATGAGTCAGCCCAAATGTGACAATGCGTAAATATTCACAAGAAAATATCGTTTAAAACTGATATGTATAGTTGTTCACCCGTGCTTTTACATATTGTTTGTCAGTTTCTTTTATATTGTTTCCTGGGTTTTACTTCACTTTTTTTTTTTCTTTTCTTTTTTTTTTTTTACTGTTTAATAATAGTGCAAAGAAACGCACTAAATATGGAAAGGATAAACCGTCAAAACACATGTAAGGCCGGATATCTCAGCTAATAATTACTATTTGTGGCGTTTAATTATGCAGGTGGATAATTATGGAGGTGGATGATTCGTTGTTTATCTCTGCATTATAATCATAACACTCCCTCGCTCTGATTCTTTTGATTCAACCTGCGTAAACACACCATTGTGTATCTGCTTTTTTTAAATTTGTTATTTTATACATGTCTAACACACAAACGCGTTTTATGGATATTTATTATCACTCAAAGCGTATGGATTTGAAATGAGTTGATTTCATCTGCATGTGGAACGCTAGCTATTCATATGTTTGCTTTTTTAAGCTGACGATCATGTTTATTTTAGGGATGTACTCAAGCGTAAGAGGCAACCCTCCATCGGCGTAGGGTTTATTAAAACGTTTGTGTGTGAAATTGTAAAGAAGCTGAATAAATCCCAGTGTAGCGCTCATCGACTGAAAATGTATAGATATGATGCGAGGGGAGTAAAAGAGCTAACGGCCACTCTACATATTGAAAACACATCCAAGAAACGAGCAACGTAAAGTTATGCGAGAATATGCTTTTGAAATCAAAGTGGAAACTGTTTCTGTTTTCATTCGACATAGTGTGTTTTGCTCCACTCATACCTACCTGCGTTAACAAACATTAATGTGCTTTATAGCTATGTTTATATAGCGGACCTTCCGGTTATAACAGTCTGTCGGATCTAAATTAGTCTGTCGGATCTAAATTATCTCTTGGGCGGATGCACTGTGGAAGAGAATCAGGGAGATAGGTATAACATAATCTGCAGAGTTAGGCCTAAGGGATTTGGGATTTTTAATTTCTATACCATGTACCATGTGCAGAGAGGGTAGAGAAAACTAGGAAAAAAGGCATTTTACTTCCTCTACTTTGTGCATAGTACATGGGTAGAGTAGGTATTGCATTCCACCCAAAATTTGATACCAGGACTTTACTGGAAGTACATGATTTAGAGAGACCTTTTCATAAAAATATCATGTTTAGAAAAAGATCCGGGTGTGTGAATAACATACCTCACAAAAAATAAATAAAAAATAGTCGGTTAAATACCAAACTTGATATTTTAAGTTCGGGATCATCCAAGGATGCGGCACGAAGAATTTTAACGGCAAATAAAATGAGTATCTTGAATTTATCGAGAATAGCTACTGAAGTCCTCTTTTTTTTTTTTAATTAATTGTGCATAATTGGTGAACCTAAGATACAGAGAAAAAGTTACCACAGAAAAACTTACATCTCATTAAAACATACAATTTACCTTATATACATTTTGTTTTTAGTTTTTGTTTTTGTTTTGTTTTCTTTATTTTGTTTTTGTAGAATTAACCATTTCCGAGATATTCTTTGTTGTTGGTTTCAATTTTAAAACTTTTCTCTAATGGTAACTCCTCCAGTTTTCTTCTTCTCCTGGCCATGCAAAGACAAACGAATTTCAATTGTATCACATTGCGACCATCTTTTAAAGGATTTGACTGTCGCTTTAATGCATGTTTCCCTTCCACTGATAAGGAACCACGTAGTAAGACTATTTTTGTTAATATTTATCTCGATTAGCATTATGCATATAAAAGAATGATCTTCTGCAAGTTTGAAGAAGTTAGGGAAAGCCATGTGAATGGAACACTGCATATTTTTAAGTATTGTGACTACGTGTGTGCAAGTACTCGATGGGCTGAGCCTCTACCTAGTCGCCTGGACTATTGTTGGAAGTGTTTACACCATGAACCAGCAACCGAGACTGGGCGGGATATATTTTCACCACAGTACGTTACCGCTAAAAGCGGTTTTACCTGTATGATTTTAGCGGGTTTACTGTGTGATATAAAAGGTTAATATATTGGTCGTAAACTTGTGTGTCAGTTGTCCGCCGGATGGTGCTTTGCTTCCTGCAATACCATGGACATGGGCGCGGTGGGCCACTTGGGCGATCTTCCGTCCAATTGGTGACCACGCCCAATGCTGCTTAACTTGGTCTGCCGCTTGCGTGGTCCCCGAGGTAAGCAGGCCGGGAAGCAGAAGGTAGGGTAGGATGTAGGATAAGGGTTGGTTGCCAAGTTAAGCAAACGGGCGGGGAACCGTTGGCTGGTCTTCCGTCCAGCAGTGACCAGGACCAATGCTGCTTAACTTGGAAGTGCGTGTATGAGTGAATGTGTGTGTATGTGTGTGGATTTGTCAAGCTTTCAGGCCAGTGGTTCCAAAGCGTCCCTTGATAAGCGGTAGCTTTTTCTCCTTGGCGCCCTATGGTCACCCAGAGTGTGCACCAATTGGTTGGGGTGGAATGGTAAGTTAGTGTATAGCATGCGAGATCTCTCTCGCACAATATCGACGATGGGATCCCTGAGTAGGTGTGTAGGATATGAGACGGGAATCTGCGCCTGGTGTCGTAGATCATTCTTAGCGCCCTGCTGCTTGCGAATGATGGTTTGGTGCTTCCGATTCCTAGACATCGCAACCACATAGAATCAGCGGCGGAATAATCGCTTGATACAGGTGCTGTTTTAGGTGTGTGGACTTTAACACTGGGAACAACTGTTTGAGTGCGGCGTGACCGAGCCCAGCCTTGGCTCTTACATGTGGTGTGAGAGTCCGCTCAGGATTCCGAGGTATTTGTCGGAGGTGACTAAGTGTTCGCCTTCGTCGCAACCTTACAGACCGCTCCGGCCACCTTTGTCAGGAGGAGAGCTGAACTCTTCCCGGGATAATCTCCATCCTCTACTTTTCACTCTACTGGCCTATGGCCGGAGTTTCACAGTATTGGGGGGAAAAGTAACAGACATTCTTGTACAGTGGCACTATGAGGGCAGCGTAGGCATATTGGCACGTAACAATTCTGGGTTCCGTGAGGAAGTTCGGACATGTAGACAGCAAAGAGTAACGTAGACAGTACACTGCCTTCTGCTACTCCTACCGCTATGGGTATGACTGTGGAGACCTTCTCTTCCACCCTCACCTTATCAGGGCGAGATATGGGAAGGGCGTCTGCCTCCCTGAACTTGTGCAAAGGGCCTTGGTGCTATGTGATGGCAAAGGCATCCTCCGCATTCAGCAATACCACGATCGTCTTGAAGTTTTTCTGGAAGCCCAGGGCAGCCTTCTCGGCCAATCGCAGCAACTGTAAGATCGTGGAATGCCCATTCCGAAAATCAAACTGTGATCTGGAAGGAGATACCTTTCCTTGCCGGGCTTTAAAATACATACGATCCGCGCCTACTTCCAACAAGTTTAAAGGTGGAGGTACGCATAAAACATCAGCGCCAGGTGGATGACAACCTTTCGGGAAAGGTGCTGGAGCATGGGCACCGTGACTCCCAGGGGGTTTGTAGGGTTTCAACTTTTGGATTTCAGAGGTCTATCCCGACGTGTGGCGGCTATAGAGGAAGTCCACTGTCACTTCCACGAGGTCATCCCTGAGGATCATCCCGGAGTTCGAAGAGGATGCTGGCATTTGATTTTATCCCTTTTCAGGAACTTAATGATCCACTTCTCCTCTAGGTTTATGCTGTTCATCAAATTTCCCCAAGCGTGTTGTCCGTGAGCTCGGAGTAATCGCCTTGCCAGGATTTTGAACCTCTGGTATACTACACCTATTCTGGGATGGCGGAAAGGCTTCAATAGCTTCCAGACAGCTGTCTTAAGTTTTAGCAATTACTGGAGTTCGTGGGTTAGTGTATTCCGATGGAATGCGGTGGGTGTGATCACGAACCGCACTCAGGACCTTTAGAGAGAAACCCTCGCCACCTCCAGCGCCGTAGGAGTCGATTTGTTAACACTGTTCGACGGATTGGGTGAGCTCAAGGACGGCCGCATCCCAGTCCGGGATTGCCAGTTCTGGAAGGTCAACCAAGACAGGGTTATAGTCGGAATATAGCTCGTTGACCACTGAGGTCTAAATGGAATGGAATGTTTATGGTGATTATGATGTGCGGAATAGCCTACATGCCGCGGGCCGGGAAGAACGTGGCCCTCTCGGTCCGTGTGCATTGAGGCTGGGATCTCCTTTAGAGATGCCAAGGCTGTTTTAGGGGGTTTCCCTTTTCAGTCAGGTTGTTTTCGGTAGCAAATTTGTTTTGCTTTTTGGTTTTGTTGGCGGCTCATATGTTCAGAATGGCAGGCACCTTTATTTATTTCAAAATACAATGCATTTGTTTGGGAGGGCATTTTTGTTTTATCTTTTTGGTTTCTAAACGTAAACATTTATTAACAACTTTATTAAGATTAGAATATTGTTGTGACTTTATTATTTCATTGGCTATTTCTGAAAATTGTTCATATATTGCGTGGTGGCCCTTTTTGGTTTCGTTGAAGCCCTTGGCGTTTTTTATGTACATGTTGTAGAGGTTGTCTGCGAGTTTCTTGTAGAATGTGTCGCTTAGGTTTATCTTGTACCTGCTCCAGGAAGAATCGTGCTGGCAGCTAAGGATGCACGCCGACCGCCACTTCACTAAAGCGCGGAAGCGTCGGGAAAATCCTCCGCCGATGGTATGGTGGCCGAGGCGGTGCTCATCTGCGGTATATATGAAGATTGATGTGAAATTGTGGTGTGGTCTTCCCTGGGTGTCGGTGTTCCGGTAGTTGGAGTGTAGATTTGTGAGTAGGTAGTTGGTGTTGTGAGTCTTGGTGTAGTGATCTTTGGTAATGTGCTTCCATACCTGGAGTGTTCTGATTCGTTGAATAAGTTTTTCATCGTTACTGCGGTACTTTTTCTTTTCTTTCTTTTCTTTTCCACCATCTTGGTGTTGCGTTGTGCTCTCCTCGGTGTCCTTCAGCAAACTCCGTCCGTGAGAGACCCTTTACATAAACCCTGGGTTGTTACAGGTGTCCGATCACCTTAGCAAATGAAAACCCAATAATAGCCCAATATAGTTGGGCGGGGGCGGCGGGGGCACTTCGTGTGCCCTCTGTAAATTTTCATGACACGTATGTGGAAACTATACGAGTGTAAGGAGAACAGTCAGGTCCATAGGCTCACCCAAACCTACCTGATTTTGTCGTCGAAGGAAATCAATTGTGCAGATACTCGGGAGATTAGCGGAATTAGACAGCCAAAGTGATCGACAGCTGAATGTACGAGTATCGAAGCGACGAGAAATACAGTTGTTTTGCAACAATTGAAACATAAATGTTTGCAACATTGTATCAACATATCTGTGGAAGTCCAGAATTCTGTTGGAAGGAAGATCAGATTCCCAAAATTATATTAAACTATGAACAGTTTTTAAAATAGGGTGAAGAGGCTTATATAGGAGTAACCAGGGGTTGAATATTATACTATTGCTCCATTATCATGTGACCAACTTATACTTATAATGAAGTAGTTAGTATACTACTAGTGTGTTCCCGTATTTCCTTTTTGCATATAAGGAACTAAGTAATATAACAGTTTGTGCTAATGTTTATCCAAATTAGCATGAAGTGCATGGAAGAATAAGCTTTTATAAGAATAGTTTGTTACAGAATAGGTAGAGAAGGTCACGTGAATGGAATACATCAGGTTATATGTATATACATATAACAAACAATCCTTACAAAACCTTGCACTTCATGCTAATTTGGATAAACTAGCAGAAATTATCAATTACTTAGTTCCTTATACGTTAAAAGCAAATAAGGGAACACACTAGGCTAAAGGGCAATCAAAATATTTAAAAGCTATGTTTTTTAGATTCGGTTCTGTTTGCCTGGCCGGGAGTAAAACAAGAGAATGAGAAGTGAGAAATTCCCGTTTGAGAAAAGTTTCAAGTATTTTAAAATTGCAGCCAATAACAAGCAGTATCTCGGAAATGGTTAACTCAAAAAAAGTATATGTCATACATTTGTGTATTAAGTTTTTGTCTTTTGAACATTTTTCCTTATAAAAATTAGTTTGGGGTTGGAAATTTTCTTGAAAATCTTCGGAATACTTCCGTGGAAGAAGCTGAACTTAAATATCATGTTTGGTATTTTACTGAATTTTCGTTTTTGAGTTACACTGTCCACACACACACACACACACACACACACACACACACACACACACACACCCACCCACCCATATACACTCCCTATTCTAAATCTGCTTTTAATTAATAACCATTGGCCTGAAGCGTACGTAGAATCCATCCATAATATACGTCTCGACAAATATGAGCTACCTTGGAAAAAGCTAAATCAATATGTGCTAAATAATGTATAAAAATAATCCTGTTATAATGTGAACTCCTAAACACTGCAGCTGTCTACTTCTATTATGCTGTCATTTCAATGCATTACTGAAGCTAATAACAAAACAAATACAAGACTGCCTCCGTGATCGAGTGGTCAGTGAGCTGACCTCTCACCCGGAGGTCCCGGGCTCGATTCCCGTCTGGGGCGGGGTATTTTTCTCTAACCAGAATTATTCCCTATCCTCTCACTGAGTCTGGAAGTATGTATGTGGGAGTGAATGTGTGTGTGTGTGTGTGTGTGTGTGTGGGTGTTTGAGAAAAATCAACGATTTAAACCCAACGTAAAGAACCTACAGACGAGTTGTTTCTAATGCAAAGCCCTCGATATGACCTTAAATGTTAAAGGGGACTATATAAATAAATCAATAACAAATAAACAAACAAATACATATTAACTCGCGCTGCTGGTTAGCCACCCTCGTTTCTCCTCTGCAATTTCGGTAATGTTTGTTTTAAACAATTTGTGTGAAGATCTCGTCTAGTTAATAGTTGTTTCTTTCGGTAGATGTCATATTTTCGTCCTATACTACTACTCCAAAATAATAACATAATAATAATAAAAACATCCACATGTTCATAAACTAGTGTTAATTGTGCTTACATTTTAACTTCATTTTAATCAAAACATCAGCTAAAGCTGTGTATAATCTTAGGTAGCCTTGCCATATACAAGTAGATCTACCTAGAAACACAATTTTGTATTTAGTTGTGTGCAAAATATGCCTTTCTATAAACAGTTTCGTTTAGAGGTTAATTAGGAAAACCTGCCACAATTTTCCGTGACAGAATATGATAGTGGAAAAATTATTAACTCAAATTATAACAAGTTAGTTTCATAGTAAATAATCAGGTCATTATAGAGAAATTATTTATCCTTATCATCATATAGATGATAAAAGCTATGCTTTACATAAATACTAAAATATACAAAGTTAAGTGATAATGGGCTGAGAAAGCCGCGAAAATTTTCCAGTCTGGAGTTGCACTTTAATACTATGTATAAAGTAAATATTGTAAAGGATTTAAAATACAAACAACAAAGGGCATCCAGAAACTGGCGTAATAATTGTATTAATATACCGATGTAAATAGCTTTACTAAAAGATTAATACTGTGTACTCTTTTGTTTCAGGTAAGCTGAAAAACCACATTTTGTTTCTTGGTGGTGAGTAAACTTAATGATATACAACGCCATGTGTATGTTGAAACTCTTCAGAGACTTTTTTTGGATTTTTTTTTGTAGTGTTTAACGCCCGCTTTTACTGCTCTGGCACCGCAGGCGATAACACTGATGATACATGAAGATGGAGCCCCGGTGGAATGTGATGGCGGGGGAAACCGGAGAACCCGGAGAAAACCCGCCCCTGCGCCGCTTTGTCCACCACAAATCTCACATGTGAGCGCATAGATGTAATCTTCCCCATGCGATTTCCATTTTAAAAAACAACAAACAAACATCAGAATAAGCGCATACGTTGAAAGAATCGAAATACAATATAAAAAAAAAGAGAATTGCTACGATTTTAAAAGAAGAATTGATGGAGTTTTAATGCAAATTCTCTTAAAGCTCGTTTATCAATTCTGTGTGTATATATATTAAGTTCACTCTCGCTTACAACGCCACTCACCGGCACGCTTGAATTTAGCCCATGGAGTTCTGCAATTTTATAAAGCACGAAGGGTTTTCTGCACACGCGAAATACGGCGCTGTTGCACCATTTGGTATATTCTGTGTTTTAATGAAATCTCTATTCAGCTTTTGTCTGTCTCTTAGGCTTACGAGTGATACAAAAGTCATCCAGAATGGAGGTCTTCAGGGTTTATTTCCAGAAAATTCTAGTTATTGTTTTTCATGAAAATGTCATAAATATGTGGTACTTTAATCAAAATCCTTAGAACCATTTTCGAGAAAATCAAAATTTTCGAAAAATGTTCCATGTAAGGGTAGTAGAGGTAGGTGAATTTCATGAATATCTTCGTGTCCCATCCTTGGAACATATTGAACTTAAATTCCAAGTTTGGTATTTACCCGAGTTTCGTTTTTGAGTTATGCTGTCCAGACACTTTCACACACACTGGCGTTTTTCTATTTTTTTCATTCAGGGAATCCCAAAACCTATTTCTGCTAAAATCTCGGTATCGAATTTTTGGGTGGAATACAATACCTTCTCTATCACTTCATATTGTGCATGCGAACTAGAGTATTAATTTATGAACTATAATATATTTTCTAAAAGTCCTATGTTAAAGTGGGAGGTGTATTTTAAAAGCTTCGTTGTACAATTATGTAGTTCCAGAGAAAAAATACCTGAACATCATTTGTCATTGCCGGTATACAGATAGCATTGTCCGTATACCCCTTAAAAACTCTTGAGAAATGCTAGCAGCACAAGGACGCTTTCCTAACATCATTTGTGATCATCGTAGTTATTATTCGAGTAATAAACTTACGTGCGGGTGTCAAATACCGGACACCGCCGCAATCACCATACTCCCTGGTGTCGATTATGTTTTCAGTTAGACCGACCACGCGTTCAAACGAAGATTTTGCGAAATAAGGATATATTTATTAGTTATATCTGCTGCTGTCCACTGAAGTAATGAATGCTCTTGGTAAAATATAACACTAGGAAAAGTTTCATTTTAATGGAAGAAAATTTCATTTCCTTAAGTGGAAAGTGCTGGTGGCGTGCTTTAAACAAATGCTCACTATTGAGAGTGCTAAGAAATTTAAAATATGCGAACCTCTCTTAAAATTTAGGCGATTTCCGAACCTTTAGGCATGAACTTAGTTTCTGCTTAGAACTAAGTATATCATGAAACTATTACATAATTATTTTCTTACAGACATATCATTCATTCCCTTTTCTTTCGTTAATGGAAGTTAAGCATAGAATAGGAGTGCGCACAAGAAAAGGAAACAGAGTTGCTGCTTTTGAGTATACTCACTTTAAGAATTTTTTGAAACAGGAATTTATATTAGTGTCATGAATGACCTGATAAGGGCCGTAAAATGATTAAAAGGGAGTGTATAAAGTCGTTGTGTCCATTCCTAGTAAAATGGAGCAATTTCCGCGAAACTTGTGTAAAATCCAAAGGTGTTCTCGAACGATTTCTAAGGTTGTACTTAGCGTTGTTAACAGTGTAGTGTCCAGATAAAAATAAATTTATTCTGTTCGTTAACGACGCTGTTAATTACCAGGATCATATCAGCGCCGCTGATGTGGCGGAATTTCATTCCATGGTAGATCTTTTTCATGCCAGTAAATCTACTGACATAAGACTGTCGTTTAACCAAACTTACTTTACTTACAAACCATCGGTCTGGGCCAGATTTGAATTGTGACCTTGGGATCAGTAAGCTAGCGGCTAACCACCCAGACCGACATAGTGTCCAGATAGGAATACAGTAGGTCGCACTATGTAGCTTGTTATCAAAACCTATCGATAATATCATGGGATTATACTTCTCTATGGGCATTTGAATTTATACTTCTCTATGGGCATTTGAATTCTAAGCTATAGAGCATTTCTCAGGGGAAATCTACCATCTCTCATTTGGTACGACAGTGTGTGAGGTTTGAGCATAATGGGGTACGATAGTGTGTGAGGTTTGAGCATGATGGGGTACGATGATCAATAGTAGTTGTATATAAGCAGTTTCCAAGAGGATAGATAGGTCACGGTGGGCGTTCATCTTCAACCTTTGTGTCTGTATCTATCCAATCGTAATTTTTACCTTTTTGCTAAATCTAGATACCTGATAGGTAAGGAAACAGTTGCATTTCAATCAAAAACTCGTTAAGGTACAGGATTTCAAGGTACGCAAAATAAAAATAATAAACACGCATTTTTAGGAACAGGTCTCGCATGAGCATCATTTTAAAATTAAAAATCGGATAAGATGCGACACGAAGATTTTCACAAAAATAGTGTGTGAGGTTTGAGCATGATGGGGTACGATGATCAATAGTAGTTGTATATAAGCAGTTTCCAAGAGGATAGATAGGTCACGGTGGGCGTTCATCTTCAACCTTTGTGTCTGTATCTATCCAATCGTAATTTTTACCTTTTTGCTAAATCTAGATACCTGATAGGTAAGGAAACAGTTGCATTTCAATCAAAAACTCGTTAAGGTACAGGATTTCAAGGTACGCAAAATAAAAATAATAAACACGCATTTTTAGGAACAGGTCTCGCATGAGCATCATTTTAAAATTAAAAATCGGATAAGATGCGACACGAAGATTTTCACAAAAATAGTGTGTGAGGTTTGAGCATGATGGGGTACGATGATCAATAGTAGTTGTATATAAGCAGTTTCCAAGAGGATAGATAGGTCACGGTGGGCGTTCATCTTCAACCTTTGTGTCTGTATCTATCCAATCGTAATTTTTACCTTTTTGCTAAATCTAGATACCTGATAGGTAAGGAAACAGTTGCATTTCAATCAAAAACTCGTTAAGGTACAGGATTTCAAGGTACGCAAAATAAAAATAATAAACACGCATTTTTAGGAACAGGTCTCGCATGAGCATCATTTTAAAATTAAAAATCGGATAAGATGCGACACGAAGATTTTCACAAAAATTCTCCACCATACATGTTTTCCATTTGGAAACTTTTTCGAAAATTTTTGTTTCTCAAAAATAGCTCAGACGATTTTCATTGGAATACTATTTAATTTTAATATATTATTTAACATTTAATTATATTTAATATTCAGTTTTGTAAGAATATTTTATAGAATTTATATAAAAAGAAAACGATATCGGGTACATAAAGCAATATGAAGTAACACTGACATTTTTTTTTATCTGTTGGGTATTACGCTTTGCCTATTCCTATGATTCGGAGAAATATATTACTCTCATCTGACTATTAATCAATAAACGTCACATTTTATCAATGATTGGTTAGGTGGGTGCGCATTTCACTATTTTTATTCATTTTTCCAAACTCTTTTGACAACCAGTCGCTGTCTGACAGCCGGGCAGCTCACATCGTGTTGTGGTGCCTGCCTCTTGCTCTCACTGGTGCGACTTGTGTTTTTTTTTTTTTGTTGTTTTTTTTTCCGCGTGCAGTTTCGCGTGGTGTCAGCCTCTTCTATCCGTGCTTTCTTTCCATCCATTATATTATTGGAACATTTTTACACCATGGCTGCCCCCGTTGATACGGGGCAGCTTACTTATTCTGCGATGCAGACGTGCTACCAGTCTGAGGAGCAGCCATCTTCTCTATCGGCGCCACACTCAGCTCTTCCAACCGCGTCAAGTAGCTCCCAGGGAGAAACTTCTTTGTCACCTCATCAGCAACGCCAGCCCGTGCCCGCTACTACGCATTGCTCTGGTCAAATGCGGCCTGTCGACCGCGGCCTGCCTTCCGCCGGTTTTGAACCACCCAGCCGGGATAGTTCTTGCCCACGTGACTCCAAGAGGAAGGAACTGGATTCTGCTATACTTGATTCTCCTTTCGCTACAGCTAACCGTTTTGCACCCTTGGTTGACATAGATCTTGAGGATGGTGATCATGGCGTAAGTACCCCTACTCCTTCTGTTTCCCCACCCCCAAAGCCACCTCCTATCTATGTTTCTAATGTACTCAACGTGAATACTGTCCTCAAACCCTTACAAACGTCCAATGTTGGCGCTTACAAGCTTGTTACACTGGAGAGCAACAAGCTCAAATTCACTTTCGGGACTGTCGACGTTTATCGTGCAGCCATACATTATTTTGAGGCCCAGAAGGCCAAGTTTCACACGTACCAAATGCGTCATGATCGGAACCTCCGGGAGGTTATTCGTGGGCTTCATCCCACTATAGACACTGCTCTAGTGCTGCAAGAATTGACCTCCCTTGGATATTCACCCTCACAGATGACTCCAGTGTACCATCCCGTCACCAAGGCGAAACTACCCCTCTTTTTCGTGGATCTCAAGCCCAATCCGCTCAACGACGACATCTATAAGCTCGATCGTTTGTACTACACGATGGTTAGAGTGGAGCCCCCGAAATCCAAACGGGGTATTATTCAATGCATGTATTGTCAGGAATTTGGGCGCAGTCGTAATTATTGTCACAAACAACCCCGTTGTGTCAAATGTGATGACCATCATCCCAGTGCGCAGTGTTCTAAGGCTCCTCACGCGCCGCCGCTGTGTGTGAACTGTCAAGGTCAGCATACGGCGAATTATAAAGGCTGCCCTGTTCATCGACGCCTCCAAGTCATTCAGTCTCGCTCTTCTCCCCGACATACCATTTCTGGTGCCTCTCCTGCTGCCGTTCCTCCACTTCATGCTTTCCCACCTATGGAGTCTTACCTTGCCTACTTCCACTGAAGCTGCCTCTCCTCGTCCTCCTGCATTTAATGCTGGACCTTTGCTATCGTCTCTAGTTTCTCGGGGCTCCCCTCCCGGTGCTATTCAGCCCTTTGCAGCCGCAACCCGTCAGTGTGAACAGGACCGTTCTCCATTGGACTGCTTGATGGCTCGACTGGACTCTTGTCTTCGCTCTTCTACAACCCCTTCTTACTACCCTGCAGCAATTGCTTCCTGTTTTGCTCCGTGTTCATAGCTAATTCAGTCCCTTCCTGCCTTCGAATCTCCACTGGAATTGTCAGAGTATCACTAATAAATTACGACTTATCACGTAGACCTTCTGCTCGCCACTGAAACCATATTGGCTCCTCACATATCTTTCCATCTTCTTAGGTAAACTGTGTATCGTGCTCATCACCCTAACTCTACTAGAATGGGTGGTTCTGCGGTGTTTATCAAAACTTGTCTGGCTCACCATGCCCTTCCGCCCCTTCTAGAGGACTCCTTCTAGGTTGCTCGGATTCAGCTGTCTACTACTTCCGCAGCATTGAAGTTGGTTCTTTCTATTCTGCTCCTCAAAATCATGTCTGTCTCACCGACTTCTGGGGGTTTGTTCATGCTTTCCAGGGCCCATTCTTGATCGGCGGCGATTTTAACTCCAAACATCCTCTATGGAGTTTGAACTTATCTAATCCTAGGGGTAAACTTTTAGCTACGTTTTACCCACACGATGGCATGACTCCGGACGTGCTGGATATCTTCATTGGACGTAATATTTCCCGTCATTGTTCCCGTCTCTCCGTTTTTCATGATCTGAGCTCCGATCATTTACCAGTCCTGCTCACTCTCTCCGATGGTGCAAAGTACAAAGACTTACCCCCATCCCTGATACGCCATCCTTTTGACTGGCCTTTGTACACCTCTTTGCTTGCCGACCTCACTATTACGACTGTGCCGCTTAAGTCACCCCGTGATGTTGATGTGGCTGTTTCGACCCTGACTCGCAATATCCAGTGTGCGGCCAACCTTGTCAGCAGTACCTTCCAGGATCTTCGTCCTCGTTTTGTGCCATTCTGGTCCCCCGAGGTCCGTCTTTTGCACTCCACCAAGAGAAACTGACGGAAACTCTGGGAACGCACGCATTACCCACTTCACAAAACCAATTTTAATCGCGCCCTCGGGAGCTGAAGGCTGCCTTATACGCTGCATGCTGTGCTGCTGCTGAACACCAACTACAAGACTTAAACGTCCGTGATGGGTCACTATGGCAGAAGTCTAAAACTTTGACTCGCCCTTCTACTGCCATTTCGCCTCTTAAGGTTGGGAACACTTTATTTTCTACGCCTTTTGAAAAGGTAAATTTGTGCTCCGAACTCCTGGAACGTCAGTTTTCCCCATCGTGTGGAGGAAGAATTCAGGCAACCTTTGTTGCTCACTCCTTTCCGTCACTACTTTACCCCTGCTGAAGTTTAAAACATCATCGCTCGCTCTTCAGCTCACAAAGCTCCAGGTCCTGATCTTATTGCGCAACCCTTACTCCTTCATTTACACCGGAAAGCGCTGATTTTGTTGACGCAAATCTACAACGCTATCCTCCGCACTGCTCATATTCCTCACCAATGGAAACATTCTGTTATCCTTCTTCCCAAACCTGATAAAGTCAAGAATGATCAGTTATCGTCCTATTAGTTTACTCCCCCTCCTCTCCAAAATCTTCGAACGCCTCCTTTTGCCTCAGCTCACACCGATTATCCCTGACACCCAGTTTGGTTTTCGCTCTCTTCACTCCTGCTCTCAGGAGCTCCATCGTGTCGTTGGCGCTATTCTTGATTCCTATGAGCGTCAATCAGTGTGCATAGGACTGTTTTTGGATACGGAGAAGGCGTTTGATAAAGTTTGGCACGATGGATTGTTATTCAAACTCAAACCGCATCTCGGACACTTATTTCCGCCTCGTACAGTCCTATTTGCGCAATCGCACATTCTCTGTTAAACATGATCGTATACTTTCCAAGGCCCTTCCTTTCTCCTCTGGTGTGCCGCAAGGGAGCGTATTGGGTCCCTTATTATACCTGGCTTATATCTCGGACTTTCCTAGTCATCCGCAACTCACCATTGCTCACTATGCCGACGATGTGGCGGCGCTGAGTGTGGGTACTTGTGCTACGGCGGCAAGCCGCCTTCAGGACTTCTGCAACCAAATTCACTCCTGGTGCCAACGTTGGAGAGTGACTATGAACGCTCATAAATCCCGTGTTGTGAGGTTCACCCATCATCCCATTTCTCTCAATGTGACGGAGATACCCACCGCGACTTCTATAAGGTACCTCGGCCTTATCTTGGACAGCCGGCTTACTTGGGTTCCCCATCTCTCCAGTCTAGTGCAGAGGATTCGTCATCGCATCCGCGACGTCCATCATCTTGTGTCCGTTTTCTCGCCATTGCCTTTGAGGTACCAGCGTCTTGTCTACACCTTCTTAATTCGACCCATGCAGCAATATAGCTGTGCCATATGGGGTTCTGCCGCTCCGTCGCAGACCATCAAACTCCAGCGCACACAGAACCGTTTTCTCCGCCTCATGACTGGCGCTCCGTGGTACGTGCGTAACCCAACTCTGCACGCTGACATAGGCCTGCCAGAGGTAATGTGTGTCCGCATCAGCAACAAGAGGCTCCGCTCCATCGATCCTATTTGCTCCACAGCGCCTCTTCTCCGTCATATTTATATTCCTCCTGAACCTCAACGACGAAGGCTGAAGCGCCGCTGGCACTCCGATCTGCGACTGAACATTTAGATCTCCTATTATTTTCTGTACTGCTTTCTTTAGATTCTTTGGGCCCATCGCTGGATGTTCCCCAACCACATGTTTCATGCTGTTCTGTGTGTCTAATTAGCTCAACTGCATTGTACCTAATTGTACAAAAGAGTTTCTTCCAAACAAAAAAAAAAAAATGGCAATTGTAAATTTTTCATGAAAACCCCAGGCACGACCTTCGCATAACTTCTAAAGATATGTTTGGTTCATGAGAGAGCTTTCCCTAGGACTGATTTGTGTACAGCAGTAATAAGCTGCAGGATATTCCCAGCGCAGTGTTTGTATTTCATTTGTAAAATAAGTTGCAGTGACCCCTCAAGACCCAACTTCAGTGCGCATGCTCTACCACCCGCCATTCATTAGTGCTACCATTCATATTCTCGCGAGTAGGGTGGATATCATGTATTTAAGCCTAGCCCACGCTACATACTTGGATGAGAATAAATACGCCCTTTAGAATGTTACTATATCTTATTGCTATCTTTAGCGGAGTTATACAGATAAATAATACGAAAGTTAAACTGCTGTAAACAATGCACAATTACATAACTTTTATTTATGGTTCAGAGATGTAGAAAACGCAGTCTTGCCAGATCCGAAAAAATTAAATATCAATTTTTACTAGAAAAAAGTCAGAAGATTGCAAGGGAAAAAATCCGTATTTTAGAAATGTGATGTAAAAATGTGTGAATTTAACGCACTGGACATG
This sequence comes from Hymenopus coronatus, assembly GCA_030762935.1. Lineage (NCBI taxonomy): Eukaryota > Metazoa > Arthropoda > Insecta > Mantodea > Hymenopodidae > Hymenopus > Hymenopus coronatus. Next base: position 33,476,138 of record CM060896.1, on the reverse strand, counting down.
CACGATAGTATCTCTGAAGGACACAACTCTTTCTTCAAAAACCACTTGTTTTCGAGAATTCAAACTCTAGCACAAAGCGTTTGTCGATATTTAATTACAAAAATACTTTGAAGGTATACTTTTGTCCCACTTTTGAATTTTTTCTGCACATTGTTGATTTTATTTATTGTTTTTGTTTCTTTGTTTGTTGTTTTGTTTGGTAGTTTAACGTTCTCTAACCTGGTTGGTCAAATCGGACAGTCAATGAAATAGAAGAAACAACATTAAAATGCTCTCGGGTTCCATGCAGCTTAAAGTTACTCGATACCCGCCTTCTCACAAAAACCCTGAAAAAAAAAAAAAATCTGGGTAACTCGCCCTAAGTGAAATTCGAACTCCCAACCTTCTTAATGTGAAGCACACACGTTACCCCCACACTAGCGAGGCAGACTGCCCTTTTCTTGTATATTTTTGTACATTTAACTGATATTTTTATATCCTTAAATTCATTCAAAAAATGCATTTGCTACAGAACCACGAGTGTTACAAAAATGAATTTATCATAACACGTTTCCTAAAAAAATATATTAAAATTTCATTTGAATAAAATACATCCTCCAAATTTAAAACTTAATTTACTTGAAAAATGCAATTAAACTAAAAACTAATTTACAAAAACAAATGAAAATAAAAAATCGTAAGATGTCGGGTCGAAAATCTGTAATTCCGATAGAGACCAAACATCGAAGATATTCCCACAAGTCGGAAGATCTGCCAACGTTGAGAGAACGTGCCATTATAGCCCGCCTCTGTGATATGGTAGGAGCGTGTCTGCCTCACATTCAAGATGCAGATTTGAAATTCCATTAGGATGGATTGTTTGGATAAGGGGTTTTCTACGATTTACCCTTATCCTAAGAAGACTAAAGACGTCGGGCTCGTTTGATTCGTTCATCGTCCGATATAGCCACCAGGTTAAAGTACGTCAAAATTAAAAAAATCTGATGTGTTCCATTCACATGACTTTCTCTACATCTCTGCAACAATTTATTGTTAAAAAACTTATGCTTCTATTTACTTCACGCTAATCGAGTACAAAAGCAGAAATAGTCTTATTACTTGCTTCCTTGTAAGTAAAAGGGAAATAAGAGAGTACAAAGGTTAAAGCTGGTTGCTATGTGACTGAAGTTCCTTTGTTTGTGTGGATAGGAGTTTACAAATTCCTGTATGAGAAACGAAAAGCCAGGAATATCTTAAAAATGATCAACTCCCCGAAAAAAATGCGTATGACATAAATTTTGTGTTTTAATGTGCTCTACATTTTCTGTGTAGTTAGTTTTTGCCCATCTCTTACGGTGTAGCAGTTATGCACAATTGTGTAAAATTCATTCAGAATAAAATAGTCTTCAGAGGCTATTCCCAGAAAATTCAAGTTATACGTTTTATTTGTCAGATAAATATCTTTAATATACGATATTTTAATCAATATCGTTCGAACCATTTTTAACAAAATCAAAATTTTCGAAATTTTTTCCATGTAAAGGGTAGCTTGGGGTGGGGGGATTTTCTTGGAAATCTTCGCGTCGCATCCTTGGAAAATACCAAACTTATATACTAAGTTTGGGCTTTAACGGTCTTTTCATTTTTGAGCTATGCTGCCCACAGACACACACACACACATACACACAGACAGACGCACACACGGACATTTTTCTAAAAATGTTTTTTTTTTTTTTTTTTTTTTTTTTTTTTTTTTTATTCAGGGAGTCTCAAAACATGTATTTCCGGTGAACCTTCGGTATCGAATTTTTGGGTGCAATACAATACCTTCTCTATACACTATGCACATAGTTCGTATAGAGAAAGTAAAAAGAAAAAAAAAAAGAAAAGAAATCTGATGTGTTACACTCACATGACTTTCTCTAGCTACTGTACAAACAAACGTCTTACAAAAGATTATTCTTCTTTCAATTCCACGCTAATCGAGATAAACATTAACAGAAAAATGAAAAATTTGTGAGAATATCTTAAACATGTGGCATTCAAATCAAATTCGTTAAAAGCCATTTTTCAGAAAGCAAACTTTTTCGAAAAATGTTTCATGTAAAGGGTAGTTAGGGGTGGGGCGATTTTCTTGAAAATCTTCGTGTCGCGTCATTGGAAGATACTGAACTTAAATACCAAGTTTGGCATTTAACTGTCTTTTCTTTGCTGCCCCCCCTTCCACACACACACACACACACTCACACACACAGATATGTTTCTAAAATAAGCATTTTATTTTTTTGGTTCGGGGGGTCTAAAACATGTATTTCCGGTGAAATCTCGGTATCGAATTTTTGGGTGGAGTACAATACCTTTAATCTCCCTATGTACATTTGCATACGTGCTAGAGAAAGTAAAAGGACAATGATGTCATCGTAGAAAATAAGAGCGAATACTTACTTACTCAGGGCATAGGAGCTAAAAACATTGACAGCACCAAGATGAGGTGGGGAGCATATCTGAAGAAGAATAAAAAGAAGAAACAGAAGGTGATAGTTTATCAGCCTTAGAACTTTAACATATTGTGTGAACTAGGGTGGGGCACAATTAAATAAAATCTGATATGTTCCATTCACGTGACTTTCTGTACATCCTTGCACTAAATTATCGTAAAAAAAACCTTATTCTTCTATTTACTTATTGCTAATCCAGAAAATGTTGGTATAAAGGGTCTTATTAACTAGTGCCTTGTAAGTAGAATGGAGTACAATAGGCTAAATCGATAGTCAAATCTTTTAAAAGCTGATTCTATGTGATTGAATGGGCAGGAGTTGACAAATTCCCGTACGAGAGAAGTATAAGCATTTTAAAGCTAAAACTAATAACAAGGAATATCTCAAAAACGGTCAACTCTATGAAAAAGATGTATATAACCCAAATTGTTCTACATTTTTTGTGGGGTAAGTTTTTGTCTATCTCTTATGGTTTACCAGTTATGTAAAATTCCGCAAAATTCATCCAGAATAAACATGTCTTCCCAGAAAATTGAAGAGATATTTAAGATATTTATGTCACAAATAAAATATATAAGATTGTTAGAGCCATTTTTGAGAAAATTAAAATTTTCGAAAGTTTTCCACACCGAGTTTGGTATTTACGGTTTTTTACTTTTGAGCTACGCTGCACATGGACATTTTTCTAATTTTTTTTTTTTTTTTGATTCAGGGCGTCTCTAAACATGTATTTCTGGTGAAATCTCTGTATCGAATTTTGGGTGCAATACAATACCTTCTCTATACACTATGTATGTATATAGTACGTGTAGAGAAAGTAATAATTAATAATCTTTAGTTTTATTCATTTATGTACGCCCGAAGGTTGTACAATTGTAGTGACTGTCCAGCGGGCATCTCCACTGCGTTTTGTGCATATCTCCAATCTTAAGTTGCAGCATTCTTAGCGATCTGTATGTCATACATCCATACTCGCACAATAGCTCTCCATTAGATTCCATACGCCAAAATCCCAAGCAGACCTATATGCTTGTATAGCTTAGCTTAGCTTTATATTCGCAGCAGGAGCTGGGAGTTTCATTTCCGGCACATGGTTAGCGTATTCACCTAGCAGCTATATATATAAATCATTGGTAATGGAAAGCATTAATCATTTTTGTAGTATCAAAATCCACTTAGTGAACCTCGGAATTGCTTTGCCATTTTGGCAAACCTCCAAAAAGGCTAAAATCGTGGGTTTCATTTTCTTTTCTGACAAACTGTTTTTTTACGGTTTGTCGCAGCAGTGATAAAACGATAAAGTTTTCGGGATATGAACGTCGGGTTAGTCAGCTGAGCGCACACACGCCCCGCCCAAGGTTACACAAGGTCAGGTCGGTATAGATCCGTTTTGTGTGCGTACGCATCTCAGCCGGTGTTAGCATGGGGCGTAACGGCGTGGTATAGGGTGTTACATAATGTTTCACCCCAGGCGGTTAATATTGATGAGCGACCTACGCAACAGAGATGTCCTTGAACAGGTGTTCGGCAGTGGCCATGTTGCATCATCGCTGCAAGGTCATAATCTAAGCAACAGAGCTTTTTGGAAGATAACTGCTGGCATTCAAATTGTTTTAGAAAAGGGGTTTTCTATTTGACACAGCCGTTTGATGAAGAGAAGGAAAGGAAGAGAGGGAAGCGTTGTTGTTTTCATGCAAGTAAATTCTTATAACCCTTAAAATCTTTTTGTGCAACATATTGGCATGTACTTTAATTCATTACAGGATAAAACATATTATGTGTTACATTCACTCTACTTTCTCAATCTACTTTCTCAATCTAAAAGCTTTTTTTTTTTGTCTGCATTATGCTAATCGAGATAAACATTACCTGAAAAGTAGGTGGCAAACAAGGGTGTACTAGGCTAAAACAAGACTCAACTTATTAAAAACCTGTCGCTATGCGATTATCATTTAAATTCAGTTGTCTTTCCATGACCAGGAAGAAGCAAAACAAAAAATACATGCAACGGACGAGGGCTTACCGTTTGAAAAAGGGAAGTCTTTTAAAATTAAATTGCAGAAATTGCCTTTAATATATTGTATGTTTTAATGATATCTACATTTGTGTAGTGAGTTTATGTCTATCACTTAAGGTTAACAAATTATGCAATAGTTCAGAATGCAGAGAGCTTAAGGGGTCTAAAGCGATAGTCAGATCTTTTAAACGCTGGTTGCTCTGTGCAGACATTGAAATTCCCTTCTCTTTGTAAAACAAATAAGCAGCTTTTAAAAAAATGGAAAGTAAAGATAAATGAGTAACGACTTTTTACTTTCTCTAAACGTACTATCACATACGTACGCGTATAGAGAAGGTATGCATTCCACCCAAAATCGATACCGAGATTCCACAGAAATACATGATTTTGGTCCCCCTGAATCAAAAAAAAAAAAATTGGAAAAAGTTCCGTGTGCGTGTGTGTCTGTGGGCAGCACAGCTCACAAACGAAAAGTCCGTTAAATACCAACTTGATATTTAAGTTCAGTATCTGCGACACGAAGATTTTCAACAAACTGCCCCCGCCCCAACTATCCTTTACATGGAAAAAAAATCTAAAACTGTTATTTTCTCAACAATTTGATTAAAATATTGTATATTAAAGATAGTTACCCGACAAATAAAATGTGTATCAGGAATTTTCTGGGAATAGCCTCTGAAGACTTCTTCATTCTGGATGACTTATTGAATTTTGCATAACTGGTAAACCTTAAGAGATAGATAAAAACTTATCACATAAAAAATGTAGATCACGATAAAACACACAATCTATATCATATACGTTAAAACACACAATTTATGCTATATAATATTTTTTCTTGGAGTTTATCGTTTCTGAGACATTCCTTGTTTTTGGTTTCTGCTATGAAAAACTTATACTTTATTCATACAGGAATTTGTCAACTGCTGTTCATACAAACAAAGGAACTTCAGTGGCATAGCAAACCCGGCGGAGGACGATGGCTTTTTTCGGGTGTAAAAATCCTTAGCATGGGTTCCTTCGGAAGGGAAGTAAAGCCGTTGGTCCCGTGTCGTAGATTTACGGCACGTAAAAGAACCTCAAGCCTGATAAGAGAGGCCTCTGAGCAAAATTAAGCGGTCTTTCACGCCCAATATAGAATGGGACGCTGAGAACCACAGCAGTTAAAGCGCGTCCATAAGTAACATGCCATTTCCATTTTTCAGTGGCATAGCAACCAGTTTTTGACTATCACTTTAACCTATGGTACTCCGTTATTTTGCTTCTACTTACAAGGAAGCAAGTAATAAGGCTATTTCTGCTAATTTTTTCTCGATGAGCACGAAGTAAATAGAAACATTAACTTTTTAACGATAATTTGTTGCAGAGATGTAGAGAAAGTCATGTGAATGTAGCACATCAGATTTTTAGAAAAGAGTCTGTGTATGTGAGTGTGTGGGTGTGTGTGTGTCTGCGTGCAGTGCAACTCAAAAATCTGTTGTGTCCCATTCATATGACTTTCTCTACATCGCTGTAACAAATTATTACCTCTACATTATGATAATAGAGATAAACATTAGCAGGAACTTTCTTAATTACTTGCTTCCTTGTGAATAGAATAAACATAAGAATACATTAGGCTAAAACGAATGTCAAATCTCTTATAAGCTGATTGACATGTGGTTGAAATCCGTTTCTATGTAGAGCCAGGAGTTTACAACTTCCGTTTGAGAAAAGTTTAAGTGTTTTAAATCTGAAACAAATAATAAGGAATATCTCGTAAATGGCAAATTACGAAAAAAACGTATATGATATAAATTGTGTGTTTTAAGGTGATCTACATTTTTTGTGTGTTAAGTTTTTGTCTAACCCTTATGGTTTACCAGTTGCGAAAAATTCAGCAAAATTCATTCAGAATAAAGAGTTCTCTAGATATTATTCCCATAAAATTCAAGAAATACACTATGTTGTACAAATATTTTTAATGTACGGAATTTTATCAAAATCATTAGAACCACTTTTGAGAAAATCAATTGTTTTTAATTTTTTCCGTGTAAAGGGTGTTTAGTGAGGGGGTATTTTTTTTTCAAAATCTTCATGTCGCATCCCTGGAAGATACTAAACTTAAATACCAAGTTTGGTATTTTACCGAATTTTCGTTTTTGAGTAATCTTGTTCACACACTGACACACGGACACACACACACGCGCGGACTTTTTCCGAAAATGCTTTTTTATACAGGGCCCTAAAACGTGTATTTCCGGTAAATCTCGGTATCGAATTTTTGGGTGGAATGCCATACTTTCTCTATACACTATGTGCATAATACTGGTAGAGAAAATAAAAATGTAGGTCTCGTTAAAACACACGATTTATGTCATATACAGAATTGTTTGTAGAGCTAGCCATTTCAGAGATATTTCCTATTATTGGTTTTAATTACATTTTTCTCAAATGGGAAGCTCTCATCAGTTTCATATATTTTTAGTTTTACTCCTGGGCATAGAGTGAGAACGGAAATTCAAATGTAATCTTTTAAAATATTTGACTATCGCTTTAGCTTAGAGTATTCCCTTATTTCCCTTCTATTTATTAGAAACTAATAAGTAATAAACTAATAAGGCCATTTCTGGTAATGTTTATCATAATAAGCAACATGCAGATAAAAGAATAATCTTTTGTTAGTGCAATTTCTTTGCAGAACAGATATAGAAAATCATGATAATGGAACACCTGCTTCTACAGGTGCGTGCGTGCGTGCGTGCGTGCGTGTGTGGTTTGAACAATGAATAACAATACTAGTAAGATGCTTGTAAGTGCTCTGTTTATTTTGTTTGTTTTTTTCATTTATTGTTTTCTTATGATATAACATCTAGTTTTAGTAATACTCTTTTAAAACACCTCACGTTTACGTTTTCTCAATTGTATCTATGTATATAGTTGTAGCTTAATGTTCTTTAACCTGCTTGGTCACATCGGACGATGAATGAAATCGGTGAAAGATGCTCAAGTGGTCTCTAGGTCCATGAAGCTTAAAGCAGTTCCACGACATTCATCTTTTAAGGAAAAGGGGAAATCCCGGAGAGAGAGAGAGAGAGAGAGAGAGAGAGAGAGAGAGAGAGAGAGAAGACGTTATGTCCACCCTAACCGAGATTCGAATTCACGGTCTCGTGAATGTTAAGCAGTCTCTATCGAGGCGACAGTTATGTATTATTTTAGCTCTCTCCATTTAAAGTATATCTGGGGATATACTTTAGTTGGGTCGTCAGCAATGTAACATGAAGTAGGTATAAACACATTGAATAATTAGTAAAGAAAGATGCGAGAGTATTATGCGTCAGATCTTTATCGTCTTCCTTACTCGAAGTTGTGAATTTGCCTACTTGCTGATTTAAATTAAGGTGCAATTACCGAAAAAGAAGCAAGAAAGCTCGTTTACCGGTCTAATTGGTCCAAGCAACGTGAGTGAAGATTTTATTCCACAGACTTTCTTCGTCCTAAAAGAGGAATGCTGCAGTAAGTAGAGGCGCCAAAAGACGCCCTAGTTACACTGTCATTCTCCGGCTGGAAGAACTTGGGCATTGAATGCGGAACATGAAAGGTCTCTGTTTTTTTATTTCCAAAAGTTTATTTTGGAGTATGAAATCTGTGCTTGTAATGCATAAAAGACCATGTTGTATGGAATCTGACTTTCGACGTGTTGGTACTAAATCAGGCGTCTATAGCGACGCCAGGCGCTCCGAAATAGCGTCTGAATGGCAAGATGGATGCCCTTATTCCGGTTGCTAGTCAGCAGTAATATTAGGCGAAACTGAATTTTCAACTTTTCTTTTAATACAAGATCAAGAGTGCTGCTTTCGCTTGTAAATGCTCTCATCCATGCTAGTTAAATTATTAGGATTTGAGAGCGCCTGAACCGATTGCTATGAAACCCAAGTGTCTAGCATTAGCTTCACCAGTAATTTACGGTAATTTATGTTAGGAATCTTGAAAAAATAAGGTTCAAAATACTCAACTTGTCAAGTTTTTGTAAAGATCCTCATTATGTAAATGTATAATGGGCAAATGCATGTTGATATTGAAATGGCGTTCATATATATACATAACTTAAATTTCTGCCGAACCATAATTTAGCATCGGTCAACTTGGATACCCCAAAACAGTTACTGCACAATGTATTTGATTACTTGTATGTCGTTAGTAGTGCAGCATGGAAAACAAGCATTCACGATCGAAGACCGCTCTCATGCTGTTTTTCCCTACCCCTAGCTACTCTTTAGAACTTTTTTTTCGAAAACTTTGATTTTCTCATAACATATCGTATACTATTAAAGATATTTACCTGACAAATAAAATGTATATCTTGAATTTTCTGAGAATAGCCTCTAAAGACTACTTTATTCTGAATGAATTTTACGGAATTTTGCATAACCATAAGAGATGGACAAAAACTTACCACACAAAAAATGTAGGGCACGTTAAAACACACAATATATGTTATATATATATATATATATATATATATATATATATATATATATTTTTTTTTTTTTTTTCAGCTTTAAAAACTTACATTTCTCATACAGGAATTTGTCAACTCCTGTCCATACAAACAAAGGAACTTCAATCACATAACAACCAGCTTTTGACTATCACTTTAACCTATGGTACTCCCATATTTCGCTTTTACTTAGAAGTAAGCATGTAATAAGACTATTTCAGCCAATTTTTTCTCGATTAGTTTGAAATTCACGATGCAAAGAAAGAATCAAAGACAGAAAGAAAGGGAGAGGAAAAGAAGTATACCTTAGCAAATAGCGTGATAACGCAACTCTAGCAGATATTATATAAGGCAATGTAGGGCACATATAAATATAAGAAAGATAGGCGTGTTGAGTTCTCTAAGGGGTTCTTAAAAGAGTGTTCAATGCGAGTATACGGAATAAGAGAGGATAATTTTGCTGTGTTAACTCTTCCAAGAATCTGTCACAAATGAAACGGATGTTTATTTTTTCCTACTCCATTTCAGCAAGTTGATACTAGCTGCGACGTCAGTGCATTTTGGCGGTATGTAATCTGTTTTTGGAAAGCAAAGATATGACGTTTATTTTTGGTAGTTTAGAGCTATCAGCTGGAATTAAATGGGCGTTCCGAGCAGACTGTCCAGACCTAATGGCTTTACTTCATACCGCCTTGATGAGAATTGGATTTGTGTAACGGACGCTGGTTGTGAGTAGGTAATTCATGGCCGATGTAGTTGAGCACGTCAAAGCTTTCATCTTTTATTGAAACCGGAGGTGGTCTTGGTTCCGAGCGATGCTTTCCTCAAGGTCGTTGAAGGACAGGGAGTACGTTATGGATCGCGTTCGGAGCGAAAAGGGGTGAAGGTGGGTTATTCAAGTTAATTACGTTAGTCTTTTTAACAGATTTGCATCCTAACGACCCTTTCTTTGCTCTCTGCGCTACACACATAACCTCCTCTGAAGGACGAATGAGGTTAACAAAGGTCACAGTTCATGTTTTACCCCAGTATCGGGTTTTAAGATTATGTAATCTCTTTAAATTCATACAGATATAGTGATTTTTTATCCACTTCCCGCTCATGCTATCATGTTTGGGTCATTGGAATTTCTCTTCGTGCGTTTTACATTTTTATCGCATGTGTTAATAAAATGTATTTCATCCTCCAAATATTGGTATGTATATATATTCTTGCAGATAACAATAAAATCGTATTTTATTGTTGAATTTTACAACTTAAATTATTCATCTTACTTCCCTTTATTTGTCAATGCACTTAAATTTTAAATCGGGCATAATTTAATTATAACTTTCGGCGTAATCCTACCCTTAGTTGTTGAGTTGTTGACTAGTATTGGTCATTGCTACCGGGGTGAATAACCGATCACTAGTTTTTATTATTATTATTCACACATTGCCCTTCAGGCGAAACTTAGAAACACTGAACATCCATGCCCATAGCGGGATTCGAACTCGCCACCCTTTCGTGGCAGAGCGTCAGCGCCAAATTCGCCAGACCACCGATATTGTGGCTCGCTAATCACCAGTTCGCAGAAACTGCTGCGGTCGATTTTAAAACTGCTTTTGAGCAGTGGTTAATTCTGTTTTCGCGTAAAGATTTGTGTTATTCACAATAGCAGAAAAGAAGAAAGAAAACAAACAACTCTTCGCCATGTAAAGATGCGCTTACACATTTGTATCGCCATCATGTACTTTCATATAGATCGCAAACATATAGCAGTTACCTATTTCAACCATTATGTTGCTCTGTTAAATCATACTAAAGCGTGAAACTGGCGTATAAGATATCAATTCAGTTTTATAGCCACTGTTTCTCATATTAAAGCATAAAAGTTTCTTGCTTATGGGTGGTGGGTGAAGAAAGGCACACCCTTCATCGGATTACATAGCATCTTATAGTAAATTAAATAAATGCCTGCCGCTGCTTAAATGTAGTGTAATACGCTTATCCACACACATAATAAAACGGTGCCTGCAACTTAAACTTTAGTGGTAGTTTTCGGTTTCGGATGATTTATGGTTTACTCTCAAGATTGAGCTAATCATCCCAAGATCGCGGATTCAAACCCGGTCCATACAAATGGGTTTTAAATGTATTAAAATGGCCACTCCATGCCACTATATCTACTGGCATGTAAAACCTCCTGCGTTACGAAATTCCCATACACTGGCAGCGCTATCCTAATAATTTCTCATGGTTTTCCTGATATACAAATCGGATTTCTTCTCATAAAGAGGACATAAGAAGAAAAAGTAAAAAATGAATACATAAATAAAGGGCTATATACACTTTATTTTTCATCTACATGGTCTTAAATTATGACATTTATTTAAAATCGTTCAAGGCAGTTTTGGTAAAATCAAATATAAAAAACATTCCATGTAAAGTGTTGTTTGGAGTGATGGATATTTTTTTTTTTTTTTTTTTTTTTTTTTTTTTTTTTTTCAAAATCTTCGTGTCGCAACTTTGGAAGGTATTGGGATTTATTACTGAGTACGGTATTTATGTGACTTTAGTTATGCTGCTCACACACGCACGCTCATAACAATGTCGAATAATGCATTGCGAAAAGGACAAAGTCAACGCACCCATAAGATAGTATGGAAAGGATGACATGCAGTTAACAGCATGGGTAAACAAGGATGCCATTGGCATAATAACAGTAATGAATTACATTAAGGAGAAAGTCATAAAGTAACATTCCTGCTTCTTCCGAAACTTTCTTTCCTTTACTCCTAATGTTTTTCAACCCTTTATTTATTTTCTGCTATGTCAAGACAGCCATTATTAAGGCTAACAATGACATAATTAAAGGTTGGGCAAATGTAAGTTTTTATTTGAAGATAGCTTTGTGTATTAACCCAAAATATCACTTGATCAAATGTATTAAGAGCACCGCAATTACAGTGTGATGGTGACGGGGGTATCTTCATGTTCTGATGAAATCAGAATGCTAGCTCATGTACCGCATAACGTCAAATAACAAAACTGCAATAAGGAGTTAACCTAACAGTACACTATCCGGGTCCCGTCATTTCTCAACCATTTTCAGATTCCAAGAAGGATTATTGTTTATGTGCATAGTTTATAGCTTGATCATTTTAAAGAATTGCAACAAAAATATACTTATTTCTTATTCCTTTAAACAGACTAAGTGATAAAGGGAACGATAGTTAATACATAAGAAATATATTTGATTTTCACCGTTATCTTGCGTCATTGACTCCATAACCGGGTGCATTCCCTTAGCATTGCATGGGGAAGAAAAATAGAACGGTACTATGGCCATCTAGCGGCAAATAAATAAGTACATGCTTTAGGTGTTCGTTACCAGGAAAGCTTCTTTGTTGATTTACTTTAAACAATAGGAGCAAGGAAAGGACAGTTAATACATAAACATGTATTTGAATGTCATGGTAGGTTGCGTCATTCTCGATAAACTATTGCGTTACCTTAACATTGAATGGGGAGTACTACGGCCATCTAGCGGTAAATAAACAAGCTATTACTCTAGGTGTTCGTCGACAGGAAAGCTTCTTTGCTTCTTTATTTTAAACGATAGGAATAAGGAAAGCACAATTAGTACATAAAAACGTATTTGAATTTCACTGCTGCATTGCGTCATTATCTGTAACTGTATCGGGTTCAGCTGCTTTAAAACTTAAGCCTTGGCCATTAGGGTGTGACGTCGGCTAACTAGCAGTCGAGAACTAATGCTCCTTTTGCACTACGGGCTCCACGCTTTACCGTGGCCTGCAGAAAGACACATTCTCTACTGAACCACAAAACAGCCATACGTTTGACCAGATTAGCTCGTCGCGACCCAGGATTCAACTTTCCCCTAAGTCTAATGGTCATCATAGTCTAAACAGATATCTAATTGACTGGGTGTCCACAGGAAATTATATTCTACTAAGTTAAACACAGTCCACTTATCTAGGAAGAAAGTTATATACAACTTTCGTAACAATCGCAAAAATATGATATGCACTCGTGAATTACCCACGTAAGAATAAGAGCCACATTGCACTTGAGTAATACCTTTGCCCACATAAAACTATCAACATACTTACAATATAAAAAGTAATAACAAACAACAAGGTATAAATAGTAGGTAACTAGACCCGTAATAATTACACAATTACTTTCACTTAACAGTAAAAAGGGGAAATATTGTCCTCCTACTACACTTGTGAAATTTCACACCGAATGCACCGCTTACATACTCGTGAATCAGAGGTTTAGTAGAATGTATTTTATCTTGACTTAAAACTGCACTTCATACACTGAAATAAAACTAGTATATTTCGTAGTATATGGCCTACAATATGCCATAAATTACTGCCTCGCGCACTGAACAATTACTGTACTTCCAGCGAGACTTGGCCAGGGACATTTAAACAGGAACATTTATTTCCTACCTTTATTTCAGTAGCTGTACAACACCTCATCTTAAACAGAAATCCATGTGGAACTTGTAGATTTACCCAACTGCCGGAGATCTTCGCCCTTACCAGGGAAAATTGCGGGTAGAAGAATCACTCGGTCTACTGCCAAAGGATTCCATCTAGTCTGCACCTTATTCCATTGAAGAAAACCCAGAGCGAATGCCGCTTTATTTCACAGCATTCCGACGAATACAGGCAGGTTAACTTCCAACTGATTATGTTTAGACCAGTTGCTACGGTCCTTCAGAACTTGACCTTTGCACCGGTCACACGGCACATGGGGAGAAATACTTCTTTTCTTCCCAATCGAGAATATAATTTTTTCGTAAATGTTCTAGACAACTCACACATTGCGCACGCGAGCATTTTACACTTAGCAATCCCAGTGTCGTATATCCCCGTGATGAAGAGTTCTTTAGAAAATGTCTGCCTTACACTCCGTCCCTTAACCGCATACCACTGTCTGGTATTACGTCAGCACATCGCTGACTCATTAACTGACTGCAGACCGACTGTCAACCGAATTCAAACTGCATTCGAACTCTTCTACATCAGGACTCAAACTCAAGTGAAAGAGACGTTCGGGACTCGATTCCCTCTCCCGGTCGTCTCAGGACTGCCAACCTTTGGCACTCGCAAACTGGCAGCATTCAGATCTAGCATACCATCCACGCTATCTGTTGCAGGAAACTTATCCTGTGCATTTCCTGCAACGTTATATGTCTGTGCGTCACTTTAACATTGAATGGGGAGGAAAAATACTACTACGGCTATCTAGCTGCAAAGTACGTAGTACTCTAGGTGTTTGTCGCCAGGAAAGCTTATTTGCTTCTTTATTTTAAAGGACAGTTAATACATAAACATGTATTTGAATTTCACTGCTGCATTGCGTCATTGTCTCGATAAATTGGTGTGTTACCTTAACATTGAATGGGGAGGAAAATACTAATACGGCCATCTAGCGGCAAATAAATAAGCACTTGCTCTAGGTGTTCGCGCTAGGGGAATGAACGCTCCGGGTTTCTCTCATATTTTAAGCTTTCGCCGACAGTTCTACATTAAGCCTGAGGATATCGATCAACTTCCCGACAGTTTTCAAGTCTATCACGATGATACAAACTGCTGGGTCTATGTGTCAACTGACACGCCTACTTGTTTCATTTGTAAACAAGAAAACCACTTGACTAGTCAATGCAAAGCATCAGAAGTGCAAATGACCACCACAACGCCCTCTACCTCCAATTCAGGGAACTTTCCATACTTGCCTACCACAACGGTAACTTCTGGTTCAGCTATCTCAAAAAGGGCACTCATTATGTCAATGACGACCAGGTAAAATCCTTAAAGTTTGAAATGGGGGAAAATTCTTCTCATACAGTAAACAAACCATGCTTGTCACTGCTTCTCGCGGTACTACTACTGTACACTTAACTGAAGTAGCCACTCCTGTTGACAGTCTACCACATCGCATGAAACGCCCTATTTCCTCAACCAATAGTGATTCAGAACGTCCAAATGATTCAAAACTTGAGCAGGATAATTCTAAACGGTTATCCAAATCACAGGATGAGTCGTCTGATGACAACATCCTAAAGACCAGTGCTAAACCAATGCCTAAAAATCCAAAATCATCAACGGCAATACAATCACTACGTGAACTGCTGCTACCACTTCAAAATCACATGGAGGCTAACCCGGACGAATACCTTTTGAATTTTACACAACTTGTCAGTTTCTATGAAAATTCAGTGGGGTCCTGTGATGTCGCCCACTTAGCCACATCATACACTACAGATCATAATGCGTTAGCACAAATACTTAGAAAGATATATCCTATATTAACAAACAACAAAATAAAAAATAGAACCACACGGCTTGAAAAGAAACTAATGTCGGGCACTAATAAATCAGAGAACCACTTGGGCACCGTCTCCACAGATGTTTCTGGAGATAGAGCTCGTGACTCTCAGCCATAAACTCTCTGATACGTTGCTACTACAATGGAACATCATTAGTTATAGATCACAACTAGAATACTTGTAATTACTTCCATCTACTCATAGTCCCGCTATTGTTTGCCTTCAGGAAACTAATTTTCATACAGACTACATAGCACCAATACGCCAATATACTGGATACCATAAAAATCGTCTCAACCCTCACCATGCTAGTGGTGGTGTTGCAACATACGTGCTTGAGAACATTCCACAGAAAGAAATTGTCCTTCAAACCTGTCTGGAAGCTGTGGCTGTCTTTATTTTTCTCATTATAGAGATATGCATTTGCAACCTCTATTTACCAAACAGTGTCAACATTCTCCTACAAATGCTCACACATCTTATTCAACAATTGCCCACACCTTTCATTTTACTGGGAGACCTTAATAGTCATAATATTCTGTGGGGAAGCCAGCGAATTGATCAGCGTGGGAAAGTAATTGATTCAATTCTAAATACATTTCCCTTAGTGGTACTCAATTCGCCGTTACCTGCCCGTTATGATATAACCCATAACTCTACAAGCAATTTTCACGTTACCATGTGCTCCTCGAATATTGTTCCTCTGTTCCATTGAGCATACTCTCTACGGTAGTGACCATTATCCCATATCCTGAAGTCTACCTTCAATGCACCCAAATATGCTCGTCATCCTACTTGGCAACTCCACAAAGCTAAATGGTCCCTGTTCAAGGTTCTTGCGCAGAACGCCATTGCAGATCTTCCGCAGCTGGATATTTTTCCCACAAATGGACGTAGATTACCTTATTATGTTCTCTACAACCATACTTCAACAAGGACGTCTCAGTATTCCTTTAACGGAAAGTGTTTCAGGTAAACGCCGTGTACCATGGTGGAATGCTCAGTGTGCCGAAGCTATCCGGAACAAAAACCATTCATATTACAAATACAAACGTCAACTTACACTGGAAAACAAGTGCGCCGTCAAGCGTCTCCGAGCTGCGGCCCGTCGGGAGGTGAAAGAAAGCAAATAGCGGTCTTTGCTTCAGTTTCTATCTACTCTAAACGCTAATGCTCCACAATCCCAATTGTGGCATAAACTTCACACTCTCTGTGGCAATCGCTCCTTTCAGGTTATATCTCATCTTCGAACACCTACTTCAAGTGCGCCTATCACTGACTCTCTGGTAATAGCTAATACCTTGGTAAGCACATTTTCTGATGCTTCCAGTGACTCCCATTATGATCCTGAATTACTCCATCTTAAACATAAGTCTCCAACATTAGATCTGCGGACGATATTTACAAACAGCAATCAAATGGTCAACGAAGAACTCACGATGAACGAACTAAAGTATTGCACCGGCAAAAGTCCAGGACCAGACAGTATCCCATATGCATTCCTTCAATATCTGCCAACAACTGGTCTTTCCTACATATTAGATATCTATAACTACCTATGGGTTAATCAACTTTTCCTAATCAATGGCATAGCTCCATCATTGTACGTATACCTAAACTCAATAAAGACCACTCTCTTCCCTTCAATTACCGTCCAATTTCACTTGCCCGTACCTTATGTAAGCTGCTGGAGAAAATTATCAATCGCCGTTCACGTTGGTATTTAGAATGCAAACCATTTTTTGCAGACATCCAATATGGTTTCAGAAAATACCGTTCCACTACTGATGCATTCCTGCTGCTAGAATCCTACATTGGCGAAGCTTTCTTGAGCAGACAACATACCATTGTTGTCAGCTTGGATATCGAAAAGGCTTACGATACTGTCTGGCGTGATCACATCATTCGCACATTAATGAAACATGACGTCACAGGAAACACGATGGCATTCATTTACAATTTTCTCCAAAACCGGACAAAGCGTCAATATTGACAACGGAATATCACAGGGATCTGTTCTTAGGGTGACACTCTTCATAGTAGCCATCAATTATGTGAATTCCTGCCTACAGCCACCTGTAAGAGCTTGTTTCTTTGGGATGACCTAACTATATTTTGCAGTGGAAAGAATGTACAGACTACCCAGGAACTATTGCAAAATACACTCTACAAATTACAGCAATGGAGTAATAGCACCGGATTTAAATTCTCTGCCACTAAGAGCCGATGCATTCTGTTTAGTCGTTCTCGTGGATAAGCATCGCCGCCTCTCCTTCTTCTAGGGAAGCAGACGATCCCTATAGTAGCCACTGTCCGCTTTTTAGGGCTGCATGTTGATTACCGCCTAAACTGGATCACACACTTAAAGCTTTTGAGAGCAGAATGTTTTCGACGTTTAAATGCCATGAAAACACTGCCAGCCAAAACTTGGGGAGCTGACTTCACAGTACTACTTCGCACATACAGAACTATTATACGTCCCAAGATGGATTACGGCTGCATTATATATCATTCAGCCAATCCAACAAGTCTGAAAATGCTCGGTAGTATTCAATATTCGGCGCTGAGGATCTGCTTGGGTGCTTTTCACACCTGTAAGCAGTCTCCAGATCGAAGCAAATGAACGTCTGCTGAATACGAGGAGGAAGGCCTTAAGTCTCACGTACGCTTCACGAACTGCCTCCAGGAGTCCATCAACATTTTTCAACCATGTTTTTTCTGCCAAGTCCCAAAGCGTATGTGCGCATAGTCAACGTTTTACACCATTCTCCCAGAGAACTCTACTTTTTCTGAAAGAGTTTCAACTGAATATCCTGCCAATGGTCTCCTGCTCTTTTACCCTTGACACTACTCCTTGGAAGTTACAACTACTTACCATAGAGATTTCCTTGGCGCGTTACAACAAAGACAGTACAGATTCTTCAGCCTATCTCCGTTTATTCAGAACCCTTTGTACCTCACACTCCGCATCACAAACAATTTACACAGATGGCTCCAAATGTGAAATTCACTGCGGTTGTGCTGTGATTTTACCACATAAGACCTTGCTCTACGGCTTACCGCAATTCCTATCTATCTTCTCTTCGCTTTGGAGTACGTCCTTGAAGCCACTGCTCTCTCCTTCATCTTCACAGATTCGATGAGTGCTCTCCTCAGTCTTCAACAGCGAATTCCAACCAAAATCTTGGTGCTTTACATTCAGTTACTCTTATCACAAATTATCTACCTCGGGTAAGCAGGTCCTGCTTGTGTGGGCACCTTCCCATGCTGGCACACCCGGGAATGAGAAAGCCGATGCAGCAGCTAAGGAAGCAACACGACACCTTCCTAACTTATTGGACCTCAGGATTCCCCACCAAGACTTCAACCGTTTTATGCGTGGCACCATTCTCCGGCAATGAAAAAACAGTGGTTCAACTCAACTAGAGACAAACCACGTGATGCCTGTTCTCTTTCCACTTCTGTTTATCCTCTCACACATTACAAGTGTCATCATCAAATTCTTCTATTTCGCGTACGTCTCGGACTGACTACTTATCTTCTGTCCGGCGAACCTCCCCCCAAGTGCAACTATTGTCACTCTCAACTTACAGTCACTCACATTCTCACCAGCTGCATTTCTACGATGATGCAAGAACTAGATGCAGTATTCCAGCAACTATGTTAACCATTCTTAGTGATCCAGCCTTCTTGAAGACTGTACTGAACTTTCTTAGTGAAACTCATTTATGTAAAGAATTGTAAAATCTATTGTAGTCGCGATTTGACCTTGTTGTTAAAGCGACACTTAAAAAAAAAAAAAAAAAAAAAAAAAAAAAAAAAAAAAAACAACATATAAACCTTTGCAGTGATAGCTGCATTTACACCTTTCATTATAGATAGAAAGGAATGGGCGATGGTCAAATGTTTAAGAACTAGACGCTATATACTTTAAAATTCCATACGCTTTTCAACGCAAATTACAAGAAACAACTGAAGGTCGGCTGGATTTTGAAGAATGACAAAAATATTGAGAAGTTTGAAGAATTTACAACTGATATTTTGTAAACGGTTTATGTCACAAAAAATTGTTTGAAATAAATTAAAGTAGAGCTTCTTTGTATTTTTTGATTTATTTTTTTGTAGTAGTAGTTTTCGTCTATCGCTTAAGGTATACCAGCTATACAAGATTTAACACATTTTTTCCGATTGGAGGTCTGAAGATTTCGAAAAAGTTCCATATAAAGAGTAGGATTTCTTGAAAATCGTCGTGTCGTGCCTCTAGAGCAGTGACTACGCACCAAATGCTCACGTACCTTGCCACCGTGATTTATTGCCTGCCGCTTCCTTTCCATGCTCTACCCATTGTCGCACCTGCGTGAGTGAACACGTATACGATCGATAGGCGCCCTTCACCGAAGCCCTGCATTAACCAACCTGTGAATAGATTTGTGTCATCGGCGTGCTATAATGGTCTGAACATTCCTTGTCACGTCGTTAAGAGGTATATAAGCGGAGCTGGAAGGAAAATACATGACCCCAAATAAATAGATAATAAATAATTAAAACATTTAAAAAGTTCGTGCATGTTTCTGTGACCATAACTCAAAAATTAAAAGTCGGTTACATAACACACTTTAAATTCAGTATCTTCCCTTTACACGTAAGCTTCTCTCTCTCTCTCTCTCTCTCTCTCTCTCTCTCTCTCTCTCTCTCTCTCAAAATTTTCGATCTTCTCAAAAATGGCTATCGATTTTTATTAAAATGTTATATATTAAAATATTTACAGATAAATAAAGCATTTGTTAATTTACGGCTATTTCTAAGATAAGCTTTTAATTTAAAATTCACAATGTGTAAAGTCGTCATTCGTTTTTTTATTATGATGATGTAAATAGAACGAAATGTAAAGGCCACCCGCTGTTAAAAAACGGGACTCGCTTTAACCTAATGTATTTCGTATTCCCTTGAGCCTATAAGATAATTCTTAATAAACCTGTTTCTGCTAATATTTGTCTTGATTAACATGAAGCAAATAAAATAATAAGCTTTTGAGATGTTTATGTTGGATAGAGCATTCTAATCTTTTATCTTTGTTGAAAATTGGCGATTAGGAAGAATGCCATTGGACAAAATAAAAACGCCCTTTGCTCCGGTTGGTAATCAAATGTGGTAGTACCTGATTTGGAAGTTGCGTTGTTACTACAGACACATTTTTACTTTCTCTACATAGAGAAGGTATTTCACTCCACCCAAAAATTTGATATCGAAATTTTACCGGAAATACACGTTTTAGGGCCCCCTGTATCAAAAACATCATTTTTAGAAAAAGATCCGTGGTGTGTGTGTGTGTGTGAACACAATAGCTCAAAAACGAAAAGTCAGTAAAATACCGAACTTGGATTTTTAGTTAAATTACTATTTCTCAAGGATGTGACTCAAAATTTTGGTGAGAATCCCCCCCCCCTCCAAACTAGCCTTTACAGTGTTAACTTTTCGAAAATTTTGATTTTCTCTAAAATGGCTCTTAGCGATTTTTAATAAATTGAAAATATTTATATGACAAATAAGATGCATATTTTGAATTTTCTGGGAATAGCCTATTCATTGTGGATGAATTTGCTGAATGTTGTGTAACTGGTAAACCGTAAGACATAGATGGAAACTTACTACACCAAAAATGTAGGTTTCATTAAAAAAAGCATTTACCATCGCATTTCTTTGTGGAGTATAGTATTTTGTGATACATTGGTTTCAGTTTTTAAATAGTTCAACTTTTCTCATAAGGCATTTGTCAACTTCTGGCAATGCAAAGGAACGGAATTCAACCACATGGAAACCAGCTTTTAAAAGAGTTGACTCGCTTTAGTTTTTTTTTTTTTTTTGGTAGAGTTTAACGCCCGCTTTAACTACTTATGGCACCGTATGCGGTGACACTTATGCTACATGAATGAAGATGCACTAGTGGAATGCGATGGCGGGGGAAACCGGACAACCTGGAGAAAACCCGCCCCAGCGCCGCTTTGTCCACCACAAATATCACATGCTGTCGCTTGGGGTCGAACCCGGGCCGTCAAGGTGAGAGGCGAATGGGCTTAGCCTAGTGTATAGCCTTATTTCCCTTCTACTGACAAGAAATCAAGTAATTAAGTTTATTTTTGCGTATAATTATCCCGATTAGCATGAAGTAGAAAAAAGAATATGCTTATTAACAATAGTCTGCTACAAAGATGTACAGAAAGCTATATGAATGAAACGCATAGGATATTTTGTAAAAAGCCTCAAAACAAAGGCGTGGAATGTGCGGCTAGATAAAGTAATAATTTAAAGTGTAGAAGATGAACATTTGGCCACCGCTGCGGCAAGATCTCGTGTAGCTGTAAAAATGAAAAATGGTTGTACCGATGGGACCGGAGAAGCACACTGTTCATCTGCCTCTATTAACGATTTCTCAGTTTACAGCCGCTCCACTGGAATTCTAATGGAAATTTCCCCCGACGCTACGGTATTGCAGTGTTTGACCTGATTCCTAAGTACATACGAGCTGTAGGTGATATTGCGGAGTTGGCAGTTCAACGGGAAACGTTTTATATTAGCTCTTAAAACCAGCAGCTTCCGCATCACGGCTTCGGTGTATTAAACTCATGAGGTAAAAGTAATTGCATCCTCTTAGGTTTCTGAATTCGTTCGTCGAACATTCACGCAAGAAGTGTGCAGAAATAACTGCTCCAAAATGTTTAAAAATATGTAATTTAAATTTACAATGATGCTTCCATGTATAAAAATTGGAATTTGTTTTGTTGAAGCGTCATGTATCTAAATGCTTTTAAGGGGTGGTTAACTTCGGAATAATGCTTTCCCATTATTTGTTTCTAAAATTTGTAACTTCTGAGTTAATGAAGCAACATTTTTGAAAATTGACTGACATAATATGGATATACCTATTAGCCAGAAAAAATTCCGATGCATTCACATGTACAAAGTACTCTTACAAAGGCTTATTTTACTATCTACTTCACGTATATAAACATTTGGAGAAATGTGTTATTACATCTCTATGGATAGCGGGAATAAGGGAATACATTAGATTAAAGCGATAGTTAAATCTTTCAAGATCTGGTCACCGCATAATCCATGGACGTTTGCTTGACCAGGAGGAAGAAAAATGAATAGCTTTTTCATTTTGAGAAATTTATTACACGGACACACATATACACGGAATACACACACGGATTTTATTCTAATTGTTTTTCAAGGGATCTCAAGACACATATTTCTGGTGAATTCTCGGCATAGCATTTTTGGGTGGAATACAATACCTTCTATGCCTACTATCTACATTGTATGTACATGCTAGAGAAAGTAAACATAGTTACAGTTTAAAATTAACTTCTATTTGTTTGTTTGTTGGTATTATCAGCCATATTAATTACTTGGTATATCGGTCTTTTTAATTTTTAATTACCCTTCTCACCTAATGCTGCCATGACAGCTTCTTAATTGTACACCTATTAAGATACACACAAAATTAATCTGAACCAGCAATTTATGTGATGGGTCAGTTATTTTTTTCTTCAAAACATACAAGCATGCATCTAGATACACTAGAAAACATTTTAATACAATTCTGAGTAGTTTTGAAATGAAAAGCTTTGCGTGAAGAAAAACTAAAAGTTGAGAAACAAGCATGGCAAGTGATAACTTGAATAGCAGTACATGTGATTTACGGTAGATTTGTGTTCTAAAACACAACTGTTTTAATTAACAGTAGGTAGAATGATTTTGCGAAATATGGTTTCCAATTTTGAGAAATAAATAATTAACTTTAAAATCAAAGAGTTGGGAGAGTTTTAAACATTAATTTGAGTTAATATAAAAAGATTATATGGTAGCTATATTTATACATTGATTTAGATTGCTTGATTGATTGATTGCTTTAGTTTTGATTTGAATATTTTTAACAATCCAACACTTAAGCATTTTATTAAAACATTGAATGCAGGCAAAAAATTTAAATAACCCTACTAGGCAAAATGTTGAAACATTCAAAAATATCACGATTATTCTGTTAATTACCGGTATACATTTCAAAAAGACATCTTATATGATGTGCGTTTTCCAAATTTCACATATTCATTGCCTTATATATATATATATATATAAATTATATATTATATATAATTTCCTTCAGAGGTACCCAAATTAATTGAAGGGGATTTAGTTCTGAAGCATTCCAAGATACATCTTCATTAAGTGCATAGGAAGGGAAAAGCCTTTGCATGTACCGCATTCACAGCGCCCTGTCCTTTACTAAATTAGAACCAGTGCAGGAGAGGGGGAAAGTGCACATTCCAGCAGTAGCAGAGAACCGTTTTTGGAAGCCCGATAACCCGGCTCACCTCCAAACGCAATGAACTGTAGGGACTTTTAAAGCGTTACTTGCCGAAGAGGTGTGTCTCGCATCGTGAGTCAACAGGAATGCTTACAAGGTCGCGCTGTCCACAAACTTACCGGCAAGTTCACGCAAATGCACAGAAACTAGAGATATAAATGACTTAGAGACTGCCTCCGTGGTTGAATTGTCAGGAATCCGACTTCTCATCTGAGGTTCTGGGTACGATTCGCGCCTGGGGCGGAGAAATTTTCTTTAACCAGAATTAGTCCCTAAAATGATTAACCTAATGTCCTTATAGAGTTGTTTCTCACGTTAGAAGCCCCCGATATTGGCCTGTCACTGGGCTTCGGACATGTTTTTTTTTTTTTTTTTTTTTAAATACACATTTTGGCTTTCAGGCTTAACCTAATTGTCCATTAGGTGAGAGAGAGAGAGGTTAAACATCCGTACCCATAGTGGGATTCGAACCCGCGGCAGAGCGTCAGTGCCAAACCGCCAATGACCACGGCTACTGAGGCATGGCTTTATACATGGCTAATATAATAGTAACTTGTTTACAAGCGAGGGAAGAGAAAGAAGTCTCGTGCACTAAAGTTTTGCTATCGTAGGTATAGGTGGCATAGAAGTAAATAAAGTAGAGCCCCGTAATTTGGAATTGAGGCTACCTCTCATTACAAAAAGTTTTGATTATACGGAAATATCACTAAATCAACGAGTACATTATGAATAAATGTTTAATATGCACGATAACAATTAAAAATAAACAAAAAGACAAAATAGTACATACCTGTGATATATTATACGCTTAACACTTCCAAATTACAAAAACATAAGTTTTATTTTAAAGGCATTCTCCTATGTCAGGGACTCACACAATGGGAAGCTAAAACATTTTAAAAGTAACGTTACGCCGGTGGGCTCTGTACAGTGCATCATTTACACGTATCATCTATAACAATGGTCAGTCTGTTACTGATGTAAAATATGCACATATATTTACTTAAGCGTATTTTATTGGCCATTGTCGCCGTGTAGGGATTACTGTACCAATACAGTATTTTTTTCTGAAAGGATGCTACGCACTGTAAAATTGATTGACACGATTACAATTAGTGGAGGGTCGACAAATAAAGAGCAAGCGTACTCCACCAAACCTAACGGTAGCTGTCAATCTGTAATAGAAATGCATTAGCAGACTGAGGCTAAGGTTCTTTCTGTGCATTAAGAACGAAAATCCTAAGTGGGAAGTTTTACGTGTATTGTACAACAAAGTTCAAAATATAACACATTCGGAAGTCTTAAAAGGTACATGCGGACAACATATAAAAACGGGAGTTTACTTTAGTTTTGTGTAAAATTTTAATTTTCTGAAGACCAGCTCCAAGTACACGGAATCTCGAAATACCTGGCACGAATAGCCGGTTCTGTACTGTATACAGTTCTAGAGTAAACATGCGTTGCTATTAAAAGTATAAATAATACGAACAAAGTAATAAATCTGTAATGTGTAAAATAAAATAGTCAGCTTCATATGTGATTTAAAATGAGTGAATAACTATTACAATGCATTACAATATATTTCTTAAATGTATAACATCAAAACGTCTCCTATTGTACTTTCAGAATATGTATTGATCGCTTGCTTAAAGTAAATGACCGGCATCTTAATGAAACTCTGTGTGCAACAAAATTGCAACCGTGTACAAAGCCTATAAATCACTTAAAGCCTGAAATAATACATTGCGATTTAAGGGCTGTAAGTGCATTGGAGATTGAGACAGAGAATGGAATATTTTTGCTTCCGAGATTCTCCAATACTTTTACTGCATTTCCAAACTATTTATTCGATGATAGCGAATAACTAATAATAGTATATACACGTAAATAAAATTAATTAGTAGGTAGTTGTTGCGTATGGTGGTTCTATTAGCAAGGTCACCAAACAACCCTGTTGACGAACGCACGGTTGTTGCCCTCAAAAATCGTTAACTCGCACCTCGTACTTAGCCGATGCATGAATGAATTATTCCATATTTGCAATAATCATGATGAAAGGTGTGGATTTAATAAAGTTCATGCACTTACGTTCAGTAAAGTAGGTAAGCGAAACACGCCTTTAAGGTAGGTTACCAGTATCGAATGCAGGAAATTAAATTTTCTACTATGATAACATGAATTGAACGTGGATAAACATTTCTATCGTGAAAAAAAAAAAAAAAACAACAATTACGGCTTAGTATTTAAGTGTATTCAGAAGGGCAACTACTCAGAATTCTGGTACAACAAAAAAAAAAAAAAAAATATCTTAATGTGTCTGCCTACAACATTCAAATGGTCCCGAGTTCGAATTTCGGTTAGCTCGAAATATCCCCGAATTTTGCCCTTATCCTGAGAAAAATAAATTTACGTATGTTGCAGTACGTGAGGCCTACCTCTCCATGATCTACTCTTTTCCTTTACTGTTGTGAATCATGTGCCTAGACTAGAAGTTGCTATGGGTGTTGTTGAGTGGATAATTCAGATTTAAAATAAAGTTTTATGATTTCTGTTCACGTCTTAGCTGGTATTCAGGCTGGTGATTCATGCACCGAAGAAGGAGCGTGTGTTTTTCATCATGAGTCATGTTTGTTACGGACCTGCTATAATCATGGGGAGAGTGTGAATGTGTTGAGCAATTCCACAAATTGCACAAATGCAGATATTCGCTCTAAGTAGAACCTCAAGTACATACTTCATGCTGTCGCCGTCCGCGGTTTTTGCTTTCGTTTACTTCCTTTGTTTACTTATAGGCAGTAACTAGAGGAAACATTGAATCCCACCCAAAAATTCGACACGGATATTTCACTGGAAATACATGTTTCGAGGATCCCTGAGTCAAAAAAAAAAGCATTTACCTTCTCTGTACGTAGTATGTACATAGTGCATAGAGAAGGTATTGTAAATTCGATACCAAGATTTCACCGGAAATAAATATTTTGAGACTCCCTGATTCCAAAACAAGCATTTTTAGAAACATATCCGTGTGTGTGTCTGTCGTCTATCTGGCTGTCTGTCTGTGGGCAGCATAGCTCAAAAACGAAAGTTTTGTATCTTCCAAGAATGCGACATGAAGATTTTAAAGAAAATCTTCCCAACCCCAACTACCCTTTACATGGAACATTTTTCGAAAAAATTTATTTTCTCAAAAATGTCTAACGATTTTGATTAAAATACTTTATGTTTAAGATATTTTTATGATAAATGAAATGTATATCTTGAAATTTTTGGGAATAGCGTCTTTATTTTGGATGCTTTTTGTATAACTGGCAAACCGTAAGAGATAGACAAAAACTTACTACGCAAAAAATGTAGATCTCATTAAAACACACATTTAACGTTATACACGATTTTTATGTAGAGTTAACCGTTTTCGCGATATTCCGGATTATTGGTATCTTCTTATCGAACGGGAAGACATCTTTCTTTTCGTTACTCATTTGTTTACTCCCGGCAAGAAAAGATAATGGAAATTCAATTGTTTCAATAGCGACCGGCTTTTAAACGACTTGACTATCACTTTAGCCTGTGATTTGTCTTTTTTCCCTTCTATTTACAAGGAACAAATATAAGTTTAATTCTGCTTATGTTATCTTGATTAGCATGATGTGGCTGAAAATATTCTTTGGAATAAATTGTTTGTTTCCGACACAACTAGAGAAATTCATGTGAATGGAACACCTTAGATTTTTAGAAGAAAAAAAAAAGTCTGTGTGTGTATGTGTGAATACTATAACTCAAAAACAGAGTCAGTTACATATCAAACTATCTTTTACATGGAAGATTTTTAGAAAATTTTGCTTTTCTCAAAACTGCATTTCTCGATTTATGTTAAATTATCGTACATTAAAGATATTTAAACGAAAAATAAAATGATAGCTTGAGTTTAACGAGATTAGTCCTGAAGTCCTCTTCATTCTGATGATTTTGCATAACTGTTATATCTAAAACTAAAAATAATCGTTTGTATGAATAGTTATATTCATAACTATTCATACAAACGATTATTTTTTTTTTATCTACATCCTCCTAATCGAGATAAACATTAGCGGAATTAGCCTTATTACTTGCTTCATTGTAAGTAGAGGGGAAATAAGGGAATACTTTAAATCGATAGTCCAATCTTTTAAAAGCTGGTCGTTATGTGAAACAATTGAGGTTCTATTCGCCTTAGATAGTCCCGTTTCAGAAAAGATAGTTTAAAACTTAAACCAATAACAAGGAAGATTTCAAAAACGATTAACTCTACAAGAAAAACGTATTTGACATAAATTGTGTTTTAACGAAATCTACATGTTTTGTGTATTACGTTTTTGTCTATCTCATAGTTTAACTACTTTGCAAAATTCTGCAAAACTCATCCAGAATAAAGAGACCCTCATAGTCTATTCCCAGAAAATTCCAAATATACAGTTTATTTGTGATTTAAATATCTTTAATATACGATATTTTAATCAAAATCGTTAGAGCTATTTTTGAGAAAAATAGTTTAATTTTTTTTTCCTCCTTGTAAAGGTTAGTTTATGGTGGGGAGATTTTTTTTAACCCTTCGTGTCGCATCCTTGGAAGATACTAAACACAAATACCAAGTTTGCCTTTTAACGGTCTTTTCGTTTTTGAACTATGCTGTCCACGGACCTTTTTCTAAAAAGTTTATTTTCGGCTTCTGGTAAAATCTTGGCATCGAACTTTTGGTTGGAATACAATACCTACCTTCTCTAGCTACTATGTGTTAGAGAAAGTAAAAATATAGAAATCGTAAAAAAAAAAAAAAAAAAAAAAAAAATACATTTTTGTTACTGAGCTAACCAGTTCCATTTATTGCATGTTAATTGTGTGAATTTTCCAATATGTGTGTATACTCTTCTCAAATGGGAATTCGTATTGCAATTTTTTTTTCATCTTGGTTAAGCAAGGACATAGCTATTGACTTTTAATAGATTTGACTAACGCTTTAGATTAGTTGATTTCGTTATTCCCTTAGCAAAATTAGCTCATAGAAGAATCTGGGCCCATAATAGTTTGTGGTTTGGACCATGAGAAAAGGCGAGAAGAGTCTGAAGTTTGAGGCTTAGTGCTCATGTGGTTCATTTTGTATACTATGAAATATATGTATGTGAGTAATGCATGCTGCTTATCTAACTGCTGCGATAGGTATGATTCCGCAGTTCCAGGCTCTCATTACTAGCGAGGGAGGTATCTAGTTTACATTTATTGGCGCGAGCGTCCAGCAACTTCGTCAAGTCAGAAACTGCGTGTGCTACATACCTATGGCTCAGCTTCTATTCCTGGTGGAACAGGAAATAAAGGAGCGGGTCATATGAATGTTGACCCAATAATTATATATCTAAATATAGTGTGAATGGTTTTTTAACGTGAATTTTAGTCGTTCAGCGCAGGTTGATAATCGATTACGTCTGGTAGCTATCACCTGACCTACGTAGTTTCTAAGTATTACGTTGCAATTTTATGTGTTATTTATGAATTCGATTATGTATCTAAGAAATTGTGTAATATTGCATAAATGCAAACACACACACACGCGCGCGCATATAAGATATATACACAACTGTTACAAGGAGTATAAGTGGTAATTGAGGGCAGTGTAATGAACATTCCATGAATATTTGCTTAGTATGCAGATTAATAATTTTAAGATACACTTTCCATGCATTGATGCAACATATACATGGATTTGCAACATCGTGGCAAACAAATCATTGCCAATTCAATTGGATAACATCTCTCCTGAGTATAATTTTATTGGCATTGAAACTACGAAATAAGTCTTATCAAATACCCAGTCAGCGACCATTCAATCCTAGAGACCTACATCGGCTTATTTCATATCATAAAGCAAGTCTTTAGCATCACTGGAAACAAAAGTGCATAAATCAGCCACCCGGTAAATTTAACGAGGTCAGAACTTATCCTGAAAAGCCTCATCCCTAACGTTTGCTTTAAGAAGTGTCACTAACGACATTACGTATCAGCCATAGTACATTGATGCGCTCTTCTCACAAATACACCATTACGGAATGCGCCGCCTACAAATAAATCAGTATCGCATCTCCTCAAATTTGTCTAAAGCGCTCAGATGCCTGTAAATACTCGAGGTCTTTAAAGATATATCACTGTACCATAAAGTAAATTCAATACTGATTTTTACCGTGTGAAGCGTGATATGCTAATGTGAGCTGCTCATGTAAATTGTAAATATCAATGAACTGTTAACTGTAGCTTACGTTGCGTTTCTATTATATAAACCGTATTGTAAATTGTCGTTATAAATTATATTTTATATAATTTGTATTATAAACTGCGTATTGTACTGTAAAACATATGCATATGTTTATTAATGGTACATTGTTAGTCGCGTTATGATCTTACTGTTTAATTGAATAAATGAATAAATAGGGATACCTAAAGAGTAGTACGTTTTAAGTTGGTCAGTATCTCTAAATATCACACACAAGCCATACGTATTTATTTTCCCTGAGAACGCGGGACGAGAGAGTTGGTAGGCTTAAAACAGAGTGGGCAGGCCTTGCGGTAACGATTGTTGTGTGGGAGTTGAGTTCGAATGTTTTCTCCATGACTAATGACCCCAATCTCCCTGGGTCAGTAAGTCAAGTGTTATGACTCTCAGGCGTTGTTCATTTCGCGCGCAATTGCGATCGTGCAGAAAACATCAAGCAGAAAATTATGATGCTGTTTTCGTGGGAAATCATACCAAGAGGGGGAGGGGCGCACCAAAGTGGTGAAATATTAAGGTGCTATTTATCAATATAATTATACATATGTATTTGTTATTTTAATACTTTGTACCTTGGAAATTTGTGTACAGTAAGAAGCTTTCAGTTAATGGAAGCAACATTTATAATACTTGCATCATTGTATTAAGCTTTTTAAGTTTTTCGTGATGATAATGTTTTTCATAGTGTGTAAGAATTTTATGACTTACATACTTTTAAGTTCCTATTCATTAAGATTATTTAAAGGAAAGTTTCTATATTAGAAAAAAAAAGTAATTTTACTAATACATTATTCATCGATTTTGGAGGAACCGCTTTAAAAATTTCATGTTCATATGAGAAACATTCAAAACAGGCTCATGCAATGTAGCAAGAATTGCACCGAGAGACAGACGGCGGGCGTTTACGGCTCTTTCTGCTACATTGCGAGACGTTAAGAAGTCCATTGCCCTGGGGGTAGTGTATCTGAAATGTTTATCGGGTGACTGGATAATTTCTGCTGAGGACTTGAGTTGAAGGAAAACTTGCTGCTTACTGAAACTTCACGTTCAAGAAGTGAAGGAACGAAACTGAAATTAGTTTTCTTTTTCTGCGTAGTATTTCGCGCGTCAGGTTGTCGAAACACTCATTGTGGAAGTCCATCCATTTGGTGTAACGAAAAGTTACATCTCTTTCAGGAAAATGTAGAAAGTTCCTGGATCCGAACAAAATGGTGGTCTGCAACAAAAGATCAAAAATGAGATATACAATGTGGCCCAAATTTGCCATTCATTCCACAAGGAATAGGTGAAGATTCTGCTTACGGAGTTTGGATACACACACTGGAAGTGGATTTTACAAATCCTATAGTCAGGTTATCTCGTCAGCTTATGTCATCCTTTGAAGAACGAAAACAAAAGTCTGGTGTGTTACACTCACATGACTTTCTCCAGCTGTTCTACAAACAAACTTCTTAGATTCTTCTTCTTTCTACACCATGCTAATCGAGAATGTTCTTATTACTTAGTTTCTTATAAGTAGAAGAGAATTCGGGGAATACACTAGGCTAAAGCGATAGTCAAATCAAGAATAGAGAGTATACAGAAAGGAAACTAGGGCGGCTCCTTCGATGTGCTTGAAGCCAAACTCTGCGCTAGACGCTATATTGGGACCTAGTAAACGCAAAGCGAACGCTGTTTATTACATACCATTTTAAGCAGATTAAAACGTGTAAAATAAAAAACCACGAACATTTGTAATAACAATTTCATGTGTGGCATACACATGGCTTGCTCTCCTACAAACTATTTATACGGCCGCCTATTCTTCTCTTTCTTGTTAATAGACATACATTTTAATTGCGCATTTCGTTATAGGTATAAACAATAGTCAAATCTTTTCGATGCCAGCAGCTATGAGATACTTTGAAATCCCATTCTATTTATAAGAACTTGAAAAAATAAAAGAAAAAACCCTGAGTGGTAATTTCCACTAAAGAATATGTGTGTGTGGTGTGGTGCGTGTGTGTGTGTGTGTGTGTGTGTGTGTGTGTGTGTGTGTGTATTTGAAAAATTTTAATCGATAATTGTGGGAATTTCGAAAATGGTTAACACCATAAAAAACATACATGACAAATTGTGGACTTTAACAGAATCTACATTCTCTGTGCAATAAGATTTTATCTATCTCTTACAGTTTTGATTAAAATATCGCAGGTCTAAGATATTTTTATGACAAACGAAATATATAACTTGAATTTTCTGGAAAGAGCCTCCGAAGACCTATTTATTCTAGATTACTTTTATATAACTTTTGTATATCTGGTAAACCGTAAGAGATAGACAAAAACGTGCACAAAATCTGATGTGTGCCATTCACATAACGTTCTCTAGTTGTTCCACAATCAAATTTTTCTAATAAAAGATTATTCTTTTATCTACGCCATGCGAATTGAGATAAACATTAGCAGAAAAGATCCATTACTTGCTTCCTTGTAAATAGAAGGGTAATAAGGGAATACATTAGGCCAAAGTGATGGTCAAATGTTTTAAAAGCTGGACGTTGTGTGAAACAATTGGTGTTCGGTTCGCTTTTAAGGTTCTGTTGGAGAAAATTTAATTAGTTTAAAATTGAAACCAATAACAAGGAATGTCTTAGAAACCGTCAGCTCTACATAAAAAACGTATATGACATAAATTCTGTGTTTTAACGAGATCTACGTTTTATGTAGTAAGTTTTTGTCTATATCTTACGGTTTAACCGTTATACAAAATTCTGCAAACCCCAACCAGAATAAAGAGCTCTTCAGAGGCTATTCCCAGAGAATTAAAAGTATACATTTTATTTGTATAAAATAAAATATACGGTATTTTAATCAAAATCGTTAGAGGCATTTTTGAGAAAATCAAAATTTTCCAAAAATGTTCTGTGTAATGTTCTGGGGATGAGGAGATTTACTTGACAATCTTCGTGTCTCATCCTGCGAAGATACTAAGCTTAAATACCATAGTCACCGGCGTTCATAAAATTTGACTAATGCTTTAGCCTGTGCATTCTCTTATTTCTCTTCTACTTACAAAGAAGCAAGTATTAAGACAAATTCTGGTAATTTTTATTTTGGTTAGCATGATGTTGATAAAATAATCATCTTTTGTAAGCACATTTTGTTTGTGGAACAGCTGAAAAAGTCATACGAATAGAATGTAATTTTTATTTTGGTTAGCATGATGTTGATAAAATAATCATCTTTTGTAAGCACATTTTGTTTCTGGAACAGCTGAAAAAGTCATACGAATAGAATACATCAGATTTTTGAGACTGTTTTGTTTGCTGTGCATATCTAAAAACAAACCGTAGCAACATGAAATTATGGTTAGGAAAAGATATAGATAAGAGTAAATAGCCAAGTGATTCAATGGTCTGCTAAGCTTTATTTAATAAAATAATAAAAAGGCTTAATACGATGAATCGAATGAAGAGTAAATATGATAAGGCAGAATGAATCAGTCCTATCAAAGAAAGAAAGAAAAACAAACCAAAAAAACCAAAACTGAAGCTTGATGGAAACACATGACAAACCACGTTACTAACTTTACAGCAGACATTCCATGTTTCTTTGTCATATTAATTGTATTTGAATTAATTTTGCGTTAAGAGTCTGAGCACCACAGGCTTCAAGAGTCAACAAATATTCTAACTTGTACAGTGTATAATATAACCGTTAAGTAGAGTATACTTCCAGTAGCTAAAATACACAACATAAATAAAATGTATATTACTAAGTGTGTGACTTCAACAACATAGCTGTTGACTCGGTCCAAGTATGGCGAAATTCGCGCATGCGCACTGAATTTTGGCGCACGGATTACAGCGGAGTTTCCTTTCTGTATACTGTCTATTCTGTGGTCAAATGTTCTAAAAACTGTCGTTATGCGATTGTCATTGCAAAAGAAAAACTGGCACTTCCTGTCTGTGAAAAGTCTAAGTAAGTACTTTACAATTGAAACCAATACCAAGGAATATCTCGGAAACTGTTACCTCTACAACAAAAATGTAAAAGTCATATTTTGTGTGTTTTGACGAGATCAACATTTTTGTGCGGTAAGTTTTTATTTATTTCTTAAGGTTAAGCAAAATTCGGCAAAATTCATCCAGAATAAAGAAGTCTTCAAAGCCTATTCCCAGAAAATTCAAGATATACATTTTATTTGGGATGTAATTATCTTTAATATACGGTATTTAAATCAAAATTGTCGAACATGTTTCCATGTAAAGGGTAGGTTGTTGTGGGAAATTTTCTTGAAACTTCGTGTCGCATCCTAGAAGATATTAAACCAAAATACCAAATTTGATATTAAACGGACTTTTCGTTTTTGAGCTAACACACATAAGGACATCTTTCTAAAAATGTTTTTTTTTTGTTCAGGGGGTGCCAAAACATGTATTTCCGGTGAAATCTCGATATCGAATTTTTGGGTGCAATAATATGCCTTATCTATACATTATGTACATTGTACATATGGGGCTAGAAAGTAATAAAATCGCTACTTTCGTTGTTGCGGACTACGCAATGAGTCTGCTCATCCGAAACACATTGTTTTAAATCTATCGTATCGAGTATCACGAGTAAAAATGCATTTTTATTGGTTTTTTATCGCATATAAATTGTTTTAACTGGTTTGGTAATGAATGATAAAATGAGGTTATCTACTCGTATTGAAAAGAGTGGCGAAGTTTATAGCTTAAGATTTAAATTTTTCTTCTGAGCGCAAATGAAAATCTTATCGAAGTAACAGCCTAACCGTAATTACATTATGAATGAGGCAGACATTTTACCCTATCACTATAGAGGCGGTTTCTTCATACTTTCACTTGCACGTTTGTACAATGTACATAGAATAGGTATTATATTCCACCGAGATTTCACTGGAAAGAAACGTTTTGAGACTCCCAAAATCCAAAACAAGCATTTTTAGAAAAAGGTCCGTGTGTGTATTTAAGAGCACATTCCAAGATACTACACAAAATTTTCGAAAAATCACCCATCCCAACTACCCTTTACATGGAACACTTTTCGAAAATTTTGATTTTCTCAAAAATGGTTCTTTCGATTTTTATTAAAATACCACATGTGTAAGATATTTTTATCACAAATGAAATTTACATCTTGAATTTTTTGGAACCACTTCATTCTCGATGACTATTGCACAACTGGTGAACCATAAGAGATAGATCAAACCTTACTACACAAAAAATTGTGTTAAAACACACAATTTATGTCGAATACATTTGTTTCTAGAGTTAACCATTTCCTAGAGATATTTGCTTGTTATTGGTTTCAATTTTAAAATACTTATACTTTCTTACAGTCTGTGTTTCTTTTGTTTTACTCCTGGCCGTACAAAGAAGCTTGGCGTAGAATAAAGAATAATCCTTCGAAAGAATAGTTTGTTTGTAGAACAAGTAGAGAAAGTCATGTGTATGTAACAACCTGATTTTAATTGTTATTCTGTTTTAATTAATATTGCTTAATTTATTATCTAGGAATTTGTTATTATTACTATTTTTATTATTATTATTATTATTATTATTATTAATGTTTTTTGTTAGCATCCTTTAACCTGGTTGGTCATATCGGACATTATTATTATTATTATTATTATTATTATTATTATTATTATTATTATTATTATTATTATTATTATTATTATTATTATTATTATTATTATTTCCTACGATTCAGGTGACATGCGCAGTTTTTTTTTCTAATTCAGCGGAGTTTTGCCTCTTTTATTAAAAGTATCATTAAGTGGCAACAAAAACAAATCCAATTCACACGTCACAGATCAATAACAAACACATCAGAGATCACCAGCAAAAATTGCTTATGGTTTTAAGAAAACATTAATTGCTGGTAATACTCAGGCATATAAATCAGGAATTTCTGTATTTAAAAACTGCCAATTGTTAACTTATTTCCACAAAGTACATTGAATCTTTATTGCAAAAGTCAGAGTACTGAAACTATAAAAATAGGGCACATAACAGAATCAATGCAAACAATACCGTGGCATGTGCTATTAATCAGTTAAAAGACAAAATGCTAAATAGATAAGCTTTCAATGTTAAGGTATTCCATACCTCAGTGTTACATTACCAGATTTCTATAGCAGGAAAATACTAAATCAAATTCTAAAGCTCAATGCAATATAGTAATACATTTTAAGAAATAGGTATGAAAGTTTCTGGAATGAATTTTTTGGGGTTTCTTTCCCCAGTTTCGTTTCATTGTCCATCAAAAAGCATTTAGCAGGAACTGGGTATTTTGGTATGGTCCTAGTTTTACGATATACGTATAAAGACCATTGCTTTTTATAGTTTGGGATAGAATCTAGGTTAGCTCCAAGCTATATAAATATGTACTGTAATGAACTTAGTATACGCAAATGTTTTAATTGTGTGGTAATAGGAATTAGTTTTTGACTGTTACGGAGATGGAATGGAGAAAAAACCCTTCTGAATTAACAGTGTAATTAACTTAATTTCATGAGTATTTTATTTTCCAACAATTGCCTTTTTCATCCTGTGCTTAATATGTATATTGTTTAAATCCTGAACTGAAGTATGGTTAATTACACTACAAATGTTTTTTAATATGGACACTGTAGCACTTGATATATATTTACAACATTTCGGCATGACTATTTTCTATTAAATGATACAATCAAATGGCTTTTTCATTATTTGATGTTTAATAACATCGATAATGTATTTACGTATATTTCTCCCCATTTAGTTTCGTTTTCTGTGGCGTTTGCGTTTCGCTTTAGATCTCATCGGTTCGACAACTGGCAGTCAATAGTACAGTGTTTAACAATTCTAAAGGAAATGGCGTGTTATTTATGGACGCTCTTTAACTACTGTGGCTCTCAGCGTCCCATTCTATACTGGGCGTGAAAGACCGCTTAATTTTGCTCAGAGGCTTCTCTATGCCGTAAATCTACGACCAACGACTTTACTTCTCTTCCGAAAGAAGCCATGCTAAGAAGTTTTACGCCCGAAAAAATCCTCCACCGGGTTTGAATTCGCGACCTTGGGTATATAAAGTTAGCATGGTAACCATTACACCACGGAGTGCGGCGTAGAATTAGAAAAACTGCAAAGTTACATCTCAAAGTACCTACTTAGCATGCATACATTTAACATGGAATGATTAAATTCATCATCATAGTGTGTAATTGCCTAAAGATAGGCATTACACTTGTCGTTACCCATAGGAGTTGTTTTTGCGATTAATGTAGAGTTTTGTATTGGAATAGATTTTAAGACTGTAGCAGTAATTTTATCGGAATGTTTTTGTGATTGTAGCTGACATTTTTACTTTGTTTACCACGCATGCACAATGCATATAGTGGATAGAGAAGGTATATTCCACCCGAAAATTCGATACCGAGAGTTCACCGGAAATACATGTTTGGGTCCCCCT
The DNA here is from genome assembly GCA_030762935.1 of Hymenopus coronatus. Taxonomy (NCBI): domain Eukaryota; kingdom Metazoa; phylum Arthropoda; class Insecta; order Mantodea; family Hymenopodidae; genus Hymenopus; species Hymenopus coronatus. Next base: position 33,438,686 of record CM060896.1, on the reverse strand, counting down.
GAGTCTAAAAGAGGATTTTAGAAAAAATATAAGTGTGTCTGTGGACAACATAGCTCAAAAACGAAAATAACGTTAAGTTTAGTATCTTTCAAGGATGCGACACTTAAGATTTTCAAGGAGACAACCCGCCCAGATGTTGCTTTGCCCGCCACCAATCAATACGTCTTCATTCTTGATGAACTTTTTATAACTCATGATATATATATATATATATATATATTTACTGCACAACAAAAACTATAGATCTCATTAAAACACACATTTTATGTCATATACATTTTTGTTACAGACTTTACCGTTTCTGAGATATACCTTGTTATTGTTCTCAGTTTTAAACCGCTTAAACTTTATTAAGGCGGTATTTCATCTTTCGTTTTATCTATTTTGTTATACTGCTGGGAATGTAAAGTAGAACCGAATTTCAATTTAACGTAACGATGAGTGTATAAAAGCTTTGCCTATCGTTTTAGTCTAGGTATTGCCTCATTTCCCTCCTACTTACGAGTACAGTGAAGCAAGTAATAAGATCACTTTTGCTAACGTTTGTCTCGATCAATATGAAGTAAATAGAAGAATAATCTTTTGTAAGGAAAGTTTGCTAGTGGGACAGCTAGAGAGAATATGTGACTGGACACATCAGACTTTTTATTGGAACAGTCTTTGTGACTACAGCCGTCTTTTGGCAATGGGACCATTTTTTACTCCAGCCGACATAGTTATTGGAACCGTCTTTGCAAGTATAGCCGAAAGTTTTTATTGAAAGTTTTACGACTAGGTACATATTAATTTCTCTAGCACGCATATATGCAATTTACATAGCAGATAGAGAAGGTATTGCATTCCAACCAAACATTCGATACCGAGATTTCAAAAGAAATAGCTTGTTTGGAAACATGTCCGTTGTGTCTGTGTGTATTTTAGTTTCCGTGTGTTCCAAAGATGCGACGCGAAGATTCTCAAGAAAATCCCCCACCGCCAATACCTACCCTTTACATGGAACATTTTTCGAAAGTAATAATTTTCTCACAAAATGCTTTTGATAAAATACCATATGCCTATGATTTTTTCATGGCAAACGAAATGCATACCTTGAATATTCTGGGAATAGCCTCTAATTTTTGGGTGGAATGTTATACTATCTTACCTGCAATGAACGTGGTAGAGAAATACCCAATATTCAACAAAATATTCATACAAAGGCTTGTGTCATGAGCGTGGTGTATCTCTTGGGGTACAGTTATGCATAAGTCATACAGAATGAAGAGGACTCGGAAGTTGTTTTCAGAAAATTCAGGATTATATATTTCATTTTTCATGAAAATGTGTTAAACATACGTTATTTTAACCAAAATCGTTGAAAACCAAAACTATTTTGAGAAAATAAAAATTATTTTTTTTACATATAAGAATAGTGTCGGTGGAGAGATTTTATGGAAATTTTTCGTGTTGAATTTTGAGTAGATGCTGTATTTAAATATTAAGTTTAGTTTTTAACCGATTTTTCGTTTTTTAATTAAGCTGCTCTCTCTCTCATGCACACCAACGGACAGTTTTCTAAAAATGCTTTTCTGTTTGTTATGCTGGTTTGTTCTGTCCAGGATGGCCTCACAAAATATATTTCCGGCGAAATCTCAACATTGAATTTGTGTGTGGAATACATACTTCTCCTTCTTACTATATCTGTAGAGATGATGATGTTTTGTTTGTTTGTTTTTTGCTTTCTCTATACGTACTATGTAAATATTGTATAGAGGAAGTATTGTATTCCACCCAAAATTCGATACCGTGATTTCACCGGAAATACATGTTTTAGGACTCCCTGAATCCAAAAAAAGCATTTTCAGAAAAAGGTCTGTGTGTGTCTGTGGACAGCAGAGCTCAAAAACGGAAAGACCATTAAATACCAAACTTGGTATTTAGATTTAGTATCTTCCAAGGATGTGACACGAAGATTTTCAAAAAAAATCCCCCCACCACAAACTACCATGTAAATCATGGAAAAAATTTCGAAAATTTTGATTTTCTTAAAAATGGCTCTAACGGTTTTGATTAAAATCCCATATATTAAAGCTATTTATGTCCCAAATAAAATTGTATATCTCGAATTTTTTGGGAGTAGCCTCTGAGGACCTCTTTATTCTGGATGAATTTTGCTGAATTTTGCTTAACTGCTAAACCGTAAGAGAGAGGAAAAAAACGCACTACACAAAAAATGTACCTCATGAAAAAACATATTTTTTGTCCTTTACGTTTTTGTTGTGGAGGTAACCGTTTTCGAGATATTCCTTGTTATTGGTTTCAATTGTGAAGTACTTAAACTTTTCTCACACAGTAAGTGTCTGTTTTTCTTTTGTTCTACTGGCCAAGCAAAGAAGTGATTTGCAATGACAATCGCATAACGGTAGCTTTTAAAACATTTGACAATCATTTTAGCATAGTGCATTCCCTTATTCCCTTCTACTTATAAGGAACTAAGTAATAACATTCTGCTAACATTTATCTTGATTAGCATTGTGTACAAAGAAGAATAATCTTTTGTAGGAGTTTTGTAGAGCAGCTAGAGAAAGTCATGTGAGTGTAACACGTCAGATTTTTTGTTAAGGGGCCTCACAAAATATAATCCCGCTTAAGTCTTGACATGGAATTTTTGTGTGGAATAACTACTTTTACTTTTTAGTACATGTATAGAGAGACGATGATAATGATGATGATGATGATAATAATAATCCATCATCATAATGAGTTTTATATTATTAAGAAAACGTTCCTAACGCAAAAGCCGCAATTCAATTTTGGGTTTTGCATATTTTTAATTCATAATCAGTTCATGGGTACAAAAAGTATACTAAGAGAACTGGATTTACTTATTCATCCTAAAAATGGTTTTGTGGTTTTAGCATAAACCAAGCAAAGCTATACCCTTAGGAAGATACAGCATATTTATGTGTGAAAGTCACTCATTACCCAAAGAAACAAATAAATCCATAGCCCGCCTGGGTAGTGTAGTGGTAGCTTGCCTGCCTGACATTCAACAGGTCACCAGTTCGAATTTAGTCGGGTTTTTTTTAAGGGGTTTTCCCTTATGCTGAGAAGGCGAATGTCGAGTAATTTTAAGCTCCATAGACCCCGAGGTCATTTGAGCATCATTTTACCAATTTAACCAGGTTAAAGGACATTTTAAGATACAAATAAATCCACGAATAAATAAATCTACGCTCCTAAATTTCCACTTCATCTTATAAATCATTTATGAATTGTATAGTTGTCGTATAGAAAGTTATATAAAAATATTTGAGTGACTGTTTGATAAAACTTGTAAAAACTGAAAGGCAGGTAATTATGTGGAACTTAATAAAACATCTGATGTGTTACACTCACATGACTTTCTCTAGCCGATCTACAAACTTCTTACACAAGATTCTTCTTCTTTCTGCACCTTGTTAATCGAGGTATTCAGCACAATGTTCTTATTACTTAGTTCCTTATAAGTAGGAAGAAAATAAGGGAATACACTAGGCTAAATCGATAGTCAAATGTTTTAAAATCTGTCGTTATGCTATTGTCATTACAAATCGCTTCTTTTCTTGGCCAGGAGTAGAACAAAAGAAAAAACTTCACAACTAAAACTAATAACAATGAATACCTCAAAAACGGCAAGCTCCACGAGAAAAATGTGTATGACGTAAATTGTGTATTTTAACAAGGCCTACATATTTTGTATTGTAACTTTTTGTCTATCTTTTACGGTTTATTAGTTATGCCAAATTAAGCAAAATTCATCCAGAATAAACAGGTCTTTAGAAGCTATTCCCAGAAATTTCAAGATATACATTTTATTTGTCAGGTAAATATCTTTAATATACGATATTTTAAACAAAATCGTTAGAGCCATTTTTAAGAAAATCAAAATTTTCGAAAAAAGTTCCATGTAAAGGGTAGTTTGGGGTGGGGGGATTTTCTCAAATTCTTCCTGTCGCATCCCTGGAAGATACTGAACTTAAATACCAAGTTTGGTATTATAGCTACTTTTCGTTTTTGAGTTATCGTGTTCACAGACACACGGACACACTGACACATGGACACACGGACACACACACACACACACACACACACACACACACACACGGACCTTTTTGTGAAAATGCTTTTTTTAGATAAAGGGGACCCTAAAACATATATTTCCGGTGAAATCTCGGTATGGAATTTTTTGGTGGAGTGCAATACTTTCTCTATTCACTATGTACATAGTGCATATAGAGAAAGTAATAAGGGTTTTCTTAGTCTGTTAACCTCTTTGAAGGTTTTGCTGAAACAAAACATCACATGTATGCGGTGAATACTTTTAAATCTGGTAATAAGTGCTAAAAACATTTATAAACACGTTTTATAGTGCGAGCATTAATTTCAATTTGATAAACATTCGGTGGTATTCCGAATGACTTAAAATTTACCCTTTAGCGAGCAATATTTATAGCTACTGTTATAAATATTCATACACACTTTATTAGAATGCAAATTAATAATTCTAGTTTATCAGATCAAGGACATGTTATTTTCCCCACACGAAAACGAAAGGAAATAACGGCACTCGTTTCCCTCAATACTATTTCTGCGTACACTCTGAGAACTAAGTGTAATTATTTGAAATTTAATTTTCACTCTGAGCAAACTTAGCCGAGTTTTGTAATAGAGGCATTAATGGTAGTACATAAGAAAATAAACGATTACATGTATATGTTGAGCTCTACACTTTTGCTTTATCATTCATTTTTATGTATTTCCATATTAATTTATCAATACGTTTTCTGTTATTTACAGGCTGATTTCGTATTTCAGTGGATATCATTGTAACTGTTGAAATTATTATTTTCATAAGATAGAAATTCCAGGAAACCGACGGCATACAGCATTGTTATACAGCACATATGATTATTTTTTTCAGTGTGTAAAGCAGTGAGGAGTATCACATATAATTTGTGACATTTTAATTTTAGAAATAACTTTTTTTACAAAAATCTTTCGAGGAGATAAACCATAAAATATACCATTTTCGAGAAAATGTTTACTCTTCAGATGTACAGGATGTGACGATAAATATATTTTTTGTTTGTTTTATTTTGGCACCTTTTTTAATATTTATGCACACCGAATAGCATTAAATTTTACAAATGAGTAGTAGAAATTAGACACATTTGGCTGTTTCTTTGCCATTTTTATTAAACTTATCTCATGGGCTTTCAAATTTGATATCGACAAGTATGTACAATCATGTGGTAGTAAAAATTAACTGTACTCAACAATGAGTGTCTTTCATTCTTGAGCTAAACATCTGTGAACATGACTTTCTTTAAGAGAATGAAAGAATACAGGTGATAATGCTGGGGGTAGTAGGTAAAGAAAGAAAGAGGTAGCGAATTGCCTTACAGTAGAAACTTTACGCGATCAGCTGTTTCGAAAATAATGAAACCTTCAATGAAACTGGCAGAGTGAAAGACTAAACCAAAATCTGGAGGACCAAAAAATGATACAGGCGAAGAAAATTTCCTGTCCTGATTTGTAGTTATTCGTTGAGGATGATCCATGTAAATCTGCTAAAGAGGTAGCATGTAAAGACGTACGAAACAGCAGAATGAGTAACATATTAAATCAGATTCGGAATATGTTAATTTTAAAATTGGGTGTCATTCAAAAAATTCTAATGTGCTCCACTCGCATGACTTTCTCTACCTGTTCTGCAAACAAACTTCTTGTAAAAGATTCTTTTATCTACGTTATACTAATCGAGGTAAACATTAGCATTGTCTTAATGCTTGCTTCCTTTTAAGTAGAAGGGAAATAAGCGAATACGCTAAGCTAAAGCGATAGTTAAATCTTTTAAAAGCTGGTCGCTATGTGAAATAATTGAAATTGTGTTCTCTTTGCATGGCCAGGGGTAAAATAGAAGAGGAACGAAACGAAAGATGAAAGTAATTTAAAATTAAAACCAATAACAAGGAATATCTTGTAACTCTACAAAATAAATAAATAAATAGGTGAGAAATTGTGTGTTTTAGTGATATCTATATTTTTGTGGTACCTTTTTGTCTATCTGTACCAGTTATGCAAAATTCAACCGAATGTAGAAGCCTTCAGAGGCTATTCCCAGCAAATTCAAGATATATATTTTATCGTGGTAAAATATTTAATGTACTATATTTTAATCAAAAATATTAGAGCCATTTTTGAGAAAAATAAAATGTTCAAAAAATCTTTCATGTAATGTGTAGTTTGGGTTGGGGGGATTTTTCTTGAAAATCTTTGTATCGTGTCCTTGGAGGATACCAAGTTTGATATTTAACGGTATTTTCGTTTTTAGCTATGCTGTACACGCACACACACACAAACACACACACACACACACACACCTTTTTATTAAAATATGTTTTTTTTTTTTGAGGATGTCTCAAAACATATTTCCGGTGAAATGTGGTATTGAAATTTTGGGTGGAGTACAATACCTTCTCTATACACTGTATACCTAGTAAGTGTAGAGAAAGTAAAAATAAACGTTACTGTCAAACTCTGTATACTTAAAAAATAAAATTCTGATAAGGCACGTTATCACATGGGTTTCTTAACACGGGCAATCTCTGTTATAAACATTTGCTTTTCTAAAATTAAAATTTAAGAAATGGTGTAAATTTCCATATTTTTATGCACATCTTCTGTATATTTCTGCGTTCTTGGGTCATTCACACATCTTCCATTGGTAGTTAGAATTAAATACGGTACTATACCTTTTCTTTGTTTACGTTCTGAAATGTAGGTGTCTGATTATTTCTTTCTTTGTTCTTCATTTTTATGCGGGTATGCAATTTTGGAAGCTACTAAGTCTTATGCAGAGTCTAATCACCAGTAGAAAAATCGAGATAGTTTGTATTGGGGGATTTTCTTGTCACATCCTAGGAATATTCATGAATTTCCGGTGAATTGTCTAAATCAAAATGTTAGTGGAATACAATAACTTCCTTTTATGTGCGTACCAACGCAGTAATTGTTAAAGAAATATGTACATGTATAGATATACTAATGATGTTAAACGTGTAATCGAGTTTTTAATTAGGTATGTTTGCTTTAGATTCTTGAGCGCAAATGTTCGACCATAAGCTTTTAAACAAGCTGCTTTACTCCTAATCCACGAAACCTACACGCATTAAAGTGACACCTGCTTATGCATATAATTCGTTGTTGCGCTCAACTAATGTTGAAACAGTTATTTAAGATATGAGGCAACTTCTGAAAATAAATATTAAAACACCTGCGTTGACAGTTTTGAATGTTTAACCGCTTAGTTTCATGCAATGCAGAAACGTTGAAGGAAATAACATTTTTGGGAAAAGGGTTGTGCTATGTACTTATGCATAATACTGACTTAGCCCTCTCAGCAAGTAATTTAAAATAAGATAACTATATTGAAAGGAAGCAATATAATCCATTGCTGATATATTATTCTGGACTGGAAATATCGGGGATAATCGTAGCAAAACACTGACTCTCCTCCTCTCTAAAACTCCCTCTTCCTCTCTCCCCTTCCACTCTCCATTCCTCTCTTTCCTAGTAATGAGCTGAAAATTCTAACCATTTTTATGCAACGTTCTGATGAAAGCAGCTGTAAGCAAACACGAACTTGGTATTTATTTTATTGAAAAGAGATGGTCTCAACGTGAAATTGCATACGCAGAGCATGGCTAATCAGCTTTAATCACGGAACTAAACAAGCATGCATGCTTCTTGCCTTATTTATGCAAAAAGTAGCAATCAGTCCACACATTAATGCAATATTTTTATGTGTATAGTTAACAAACCAAACTTTATTTGCATACATTTATTTTAATATGAGATAAATGTTATAGCTTTGCTGTGGCGGTTGGTTCCGTGTTGTGCATTTTGGTGACTCTTGCATTCATAAAGGCGTTTATTTATTATATACGATTTACTTCTGATCATCCTTGTGTCTTGTACCTTTTGCCACTTGGCCATTCTTTTGTTTAGTCAGTTTCGCCAGGTTATTTTTACTTTCTCTCACGTACTACGTAGATAGTGCATAGAGAAGGTATTGTATTCCAGGAAAAAAGTCCATACCGGAATACTGTTTAGACTCCCTGAAAAAGCATTTTTAAAAAAAGGTTAGTGCGTGTATGTGTGTGTGTGTGTGTGTGCGCGCGCGCGCCTGTGCTTGCGCGCCGTGCGTCTGTGTCTGAATAACATAGCTAAAGAAAGAAAAACCCGTTAATAACCAAACTTGATATTTAAGTTTAGTATCTTCCAAGGATGCGACACGAAGATTTTTAAAAAAATCCGGCCACCACAAACTACCATTTAGATGGAGAAAATTTTCGAAAATTTTAATTTTCTCAAAAATGGCTGTACCAATTTTGATTAAAATATCGCATATTAAGGGTGTGTATATATGTGAAATTTCATGAAAAATCACAAAAAAATATACTTTTTTATTTTAATTCTATAAAATATTTAAACATTTCTGAATATAAAAAGACATAATTGGCCACCATGCCCATTTTTGAATGCCTTAACTGGAGCTACAGCAAAGCGTTAGAGGTAAAACTGCACTGGACTCGGCAAGAAAATCTTCAGTTCGATGAGATCTCTTTCGCATCATGCAAAGAAAAAGAAGAAAAACAATAACCCGTCCGGGTGTTGTGGTGGTAGCCTCACATTCAAAAGGTCGTGTGGATCTCGCTTAGGGTGAGTTACCTGGATAAGGTTTTTTTCGAAATTTTCCCTTGTCCTGAGAAGACGAATGTCAAGTAACTAAGCTCCATGGACCCCGAGATCATTTGAGCATCATTTCACCAATTTCATTTATCGTCCGATATGCCCAACTAGGTTAAAGGACGTTAAGCCAAAAAACAAAAAACAAACAAACAAACAAAAAACAACAACAAAAAAACAAAAAAAAGAAGAAGTTGTGCAGAAGGAAAGCAGCAATGCAAGAAGGAAAGGCAGCAGCAGAGGAGAGGAAAAGTAAAGCAAAGGGTCCAGCTTACCAACCTGGTAGATTTTAATGGGAGCCATGCGTTCAAACTTTCCCTGTATTCACGCCATTGATACTTTTAGCATTTTTCTTCCTGCAGAATACTCCTTGCGGAGCAATTTTTTAGTTACACAAGTACAATTTCCTGTACATGTTCACAGAGGTACGATGAACGAGAATTACTCTAGGTTTTACTGTCAGATGTATTTTAGCATATGTCTTAAATTTTCAAATATAAAATTATATTTTTTTTACAAAAAAATCACATTCATCAGTTTGAACATTTTTGGAGCCTAAACCAAAGAGACACAGAGAAACTAAGGGCAATTTCAAAAAGTAGATGTTTTGTGAACATAAGTTTAAAATATTAGACCAAAATTTTAATTTTTTAAATTTTGTCTCAAGGGACTTTTCTAGTGATGTGACAAAAACAAACAAATTTGACCATAACCTCCAAGCAGAATGGATGAAATTTGCACTGTGACTTATTTGCATTATATTATATCTGTGGCATAAGTTTAAAACAGTTAGCACTATTAGTTTGGAATTTCAAACTTGCAGTCATACATGTACTTAAATATAGTTATTTACATGACAAATAAAATGATATCTTGATTTTTTTTCTTCTGAAGACCTCTTCATTCTGGGTGAATTTTGTATAACTGGTAAACCATAAAAAAAGGACAAAAACTTACTGCGCAAAAAATGTAAACACGTTAAAACACACCATTTATATCATATACGTTTTATTATTTATTGATTTTTATTTTTTATTTTATAGAGCTGACATTTCTGAGATATTCTTTATTGACTTTAGTTTTAAAATACGTATACTTAAATCATACGGTAATTTGCCAACTTCTGGCCATACAAAGAAATGAATTTCAATCACATGGCAACAGCTTTTAAAATTGCTTATTGGCGCTTTAGCCTAGTGTATTCGCTTATTTCCCTTCTACTTACAAGGAAGCAAACAATAAGACCATTTCTGCTAGTTTTATTTCGTTTAGCACGAAGTAGAAGAATAAACTTTTTAACAATAATTTGTTATGAGATGAGAGAAGGTCTATGAATAGAAGACATCCGATTTTTTACTTTCTGTATACGTACTATGTACATAGTGTATAGAGAAGGTATTGCATTGTACCCAAAAATTCGATATCGAGATATCACCGCAAATACACGTTTTGAGACCACCTGAATCCAAAAAAAAAAACATTTTTAGAAAAATGTCCGTTTGTCTCTTTGTGTGTGTGTGTGTGTGCGCGTGCGTGTAGGTGTGTGTGTGTGTCTGTGGGCAGCATAGCTCAAAAACGAAAAGACCGTTAAATACCAAACTTGGTATTTAAGTTCCATATTTTCCAAGGATGCGACACGAAGATTTTCAAGAAAATCCCCCCACCCCCAACTACCCTCCACATGGAAAAATTTTCGAAATTTTGATCTTCTAAAAAATGGCTCTAATGATTTTGATTAAAATATATATTAAAGATATATACTTGACAAATAATATGTATATCTTGAATTTTCTGGGAATAACCTCTGAAGACTACTTTATTTTGGATGAATTTTACGGAATTTTGTGTAACTGGTAAACCGTAATAAATGGAGAAAAACTTACCACACAAAAAATGTAGAGCACATTAAAACTCACACTTTATGTTATATACATTTTTTTCGTGGAGCTGATCGTTTTTTAGATATTCCTTGTTTTTTGTTTCAGCTTTAAAAAACTTATACTTTTCTCATACAGGAATTTAACAATTGCTGTCCATACAAACAAAGGAACTTCAGTCACATAGCAACCATCTTTTGCTATCACTTTAACCTATGGCACTCCTTTATTTCGCTTCTACTTACAGGGAAGCAAGTAATAAGACTATTTCTGCTAATTGTTTCTCACTTAGCATGAAGAAAATAGAAGCATAAACTTTTTAACAAAAATTTGTTGCAGAGATGTAGAAAAAGTCATGTGAATGGATTACATAAGATTTTTTGTATAGAACTTAACATTTTCTGGTCAGATGTTTTTGATATAGTATTTAAATTCCCATTCTCGCTTCATTCCAGAATTTATCGATTAAGTCAAACGTCATATGATATTACTTGTGATAAATTTGTCGGTTGAATACAAAAATCAGACTTTAATAACACAATATGTAAGATCATATTGATTTTTTTCCCTGATTGGAAAAATTAAAATCAGTAAAATTAAGGTTTATGCAACTGTTTGGAAATAGAAATCCGACTTTATTTCTTTGATGTTTTCAGATGATAGCCTACACAGCCAGTAACTCTTTACATCCAACATTTCTTGCTGTTTTTAAATCGTTGTCTAGCTATGAAATTTAATGACTTTGATCTTCTGTTGTTCATCATGCAAATACTATGAATGCTTTCAGTGCACAGAAAGGAAAGCAGACATATTTAGTAAACAACTACATACTTTTATATAGGATTGCGGAAGCATAGATATGTGCGAATCTTGAAATCTGTGACCATTGAGTATAAGAATGGTAAATAAAATAATGCTACGAATATTCTAATCAAATCAATTAAGCCACTTTTAGAGATAAGGCTACTCAGTCTAATTAGTGTTTTTTGCTACGCCCCTCTTACTTTATTTACTTTTTTAAATTCAGCATAAGTGTATTTTATGAAAATCAGACAAGGCTCAAAATCTTTTGAAATTAAGGTAATTTTTTATACAAACAATAGTAATCAGGGCGAAGTCTTTTTAATATTTTGTTCAGCTAGTATCATTTAATCATTCTCCTTCTTACTTTAAAATCAAGAAGTGTTTTGCAGAATAAGATTTATATAACTCTCTCCAGTACGTAAATTATTATTTTGTTTCAAATTATTCTATTGTTGCTATAAATAAATACTATAAATATCACTTTCGGCAGAATGGGGATTGGAATGCGATTTTGTGATATTTTCTTTTATAAATTATCCTGTCAGTCTCTATATCCTTTTTTGAGCCACTCTTGTTTTATCTATCAGAGAAGAGGCAAATGGTCATCAGAGACTACTCTCACTCGAAAACAAAGCTTAAATGGTACGACCCACTCTCTAATCTGACAATGGAGTTACTCTGAAGTACAGAAGGCTTCTAATGCGAGAAGCAGGAGCGAATCGAAAATGTTCGAAAGTTTCAGTTCAGAACTATTATAAAACAATCCATACAAATTACAGACCAATTCACCTTACAATCTGCTTCAATTATCTTACGCTTCAGGAATTGTACAAAAATCATCAGAATGAAGAGGACTTCACAGTATTCCAGATATAACTAATTTTATTTATCATGCAAATATCTAAAACTTATGGAAGTTTACTCAACTAGTTTTTGAGAAATTGTAGTTGGTGGAGAAGCTGTATTCCACTCAAAAATTCGACGTTAAAATGTTTTGAAAACCCTGAATCCAAAGTAAAGCTTTTTAGAAAAAGTTCCGCGCGTTGGTGTGTGTATGTTTGTAAAAAAGAAGTTCAATATTTTTTAAGAATGCGACACAAAGGTTTTCAAGAAAGTCCTCACTTCAAACTATACTTTACATGGAAGATTTTTTCAAAAAGTTTTACTATCTCAACAATGACTCTAGCAATTTTGATTCAAATATTTTTTACTTAAGATATTTACATAACAAAATGTAGATCTTGAATTTTCTGGGAATGTCCTCTGAAGACCTCGTTATTTTGGATTACTTTTGTATAACTGATAAACTGTAAGAGATAGACAGAAACGTAAAACACAATTTATGTCATGTACTTCTTTTCCTTTCTTTTCTTCATTCGTGGAGTTGGTTATTTCCCGGATAATCCTTGTTACTAAGTTTAAGTTTTGAAATACTTAAAACTTTTCTCATTCGGGAATTCCTCTTTCGTTTCATATCTATTTTGTTTTACTCCTGGCCGTGCAAAGAGAACTTAATTTCAAGTGTATCACATAGTGATTAAAGCATTTGATTCGCTGTAGCTTAGTAGTTTCCGTTATTTCCCTTCTACTTACCAGTGGCGTAGCGTGAAATAAGAAAATGGGTACGCTATAGTTTAAACGTCCTACTGCTGGAAATAAAAGGTGGAGGTGGGCAATTGCACGTTTTATCGAATATTGCACTTATAAATTGGGTTTGAGATTGACAATGAAAACAACAAATAACAATATTAATATAATGGTTACATTGAAAACAATAACGCTAACCTAAACTGACCTATACACCAAATCCTCCGTTGGTTCTTCTTTATTGCGAACGTGTCAATATCATTCTCAATAAAGGCGGCATCAGAATACAAATCTCCCAACAACTTTTTTTTTCTACAGCTAAAATGCTTACGTTGCACAAACGGTGGTTGGTGATTGAGTTTCTTAAGTATGTTGTAATTCTCGTGAGTGATTATTATTATTGATTGATCTCTCACCACTTGTTGTAGCAGGATATGTTAGAACTAAAGACAATAGCTTAGTCACCTCCTCATACACCGAGTCTAAGCCATTTACAACTAAATACTGAAGTAGATTTTGTGACATGCATTTGACCATCTGCATAAATATTGAAGAGCTTATTTTCAAGTTAGTCTGAATTAAAATAACCAGGATACTGGTTTATTAGTTTGGAAATTTTTGTCTGAGGAAATTCTTTCTTATGTTCCATGTTTTTTTTTTTTTTTTTTTTTTTTTTTGTTTTTTTTTTTTTTTTTTTTGTTTTTCTTTCTTCATTCAGTAATTCTATAACCTCGGGCTGTGGAAAATCTTCAAATCTGGATTTCATTTGAAGAACTTGGCAGTCAATGATTTCATATGTCAGCACTTTCAATCTAGCCTTTCGATAGTCACTGAAACTTACATTTCTATCTATTCAACTGGATACTATTTTACACACACTCTTCAATGAAAGCCTCGCATTCTTAGGTTTTGTATATTTCATTATGGCAAGCATTTATATTAACCAGTGACTGCAAAACATGTACTACAATTTTATTCACAAAGAAACACAATTGACATTACCTCAACAGCACTCCGGATGCAGAAACACACCTAGGTGCACGGCTAGCGTATGCACTTATGTGAGGGGTTTGCGGAAGCGAGTGGTTGGTCAGGGGTTTGCGGGGAGGTCCTGCTAGCCATTTCACGTACCGGCAGTAAACGCTAACTCGCTTTAGCGTACGTTGCTGTTTTCGAACGGAACGGATTGACTTATAAATCTTGTTTGCTAGTTAGTCTTATTACAGCTGCTCAACAGTATGATCTGCGAAAAAAATCACTAAGTGATTGCATACTATAATTTTCTTCCTTTAAAATTGTTAGAAAACAAATAAATATAAAACAATTAAACACACAAAAATAAAGGGAACGCTCAGCGTACTAGCGTCCCCTAAAGCGACGCCCCTGCTACTTACCAAGAATCATGATGTAGAAAAAATATAATCTTTTGTAAGAATATTTTTTTTGTAGAATAGGTAGAGAAGGTCATGTGCATGGTACACATCAGAGTTTTAAATATGTTTGAGTTGCAAACAAGGTGCCTCTCTTTATATGTGTGTATGAATATATATATAATCAGGAAGCTTGAAAACTTTATTTCCGCTGAAAACTTGACATAGACTTTTTGGTGGAGTACATCACTTCCATGTATAGGTAAGAAATAGAGAAAGTAAAAAAGTAAAGCTAACCACAAGCCATTTGATAAAGAGCGATTGCACCCACATGGGCAATTGGTAATTGAATGTCGGCAGATTCTACCGGTACAATAGCGTATTATGGACTTTATATGTGCCTCATAAAGGCGCATACTTTTGTTTCTTTCGCGGAACCTGAATATTATCGTCATGGCTATTTATTGCTTAACAGCTTGTTGCCATGTAAGTGTTCAGTGGGTTCCATTAGAATCTTTGAAATATGGCAATGCAACCGCATACCTCTTCCACTGTTAATGATGGTTTGTTCCTTTCAAATGGGTGGTGGCTAGTTTAGGGGAATGGCCATATCTGGACTAGCCACAGGACTAGGTGAAACTGGTTATATAAATAGCAATACCTTTTTATTACTTTCTCTACGCGTACTATGTACATAGTACATAGTATTACACCCAAAAATTCGATACTGAGATTTCATCGGAAATACATGTTTTGAGACTCCCTGAATAAAAAAAAATTAGAAAAATGTCCGTGTGTGTCTGTATGTATGTGTGTCTGTGGGCAGCATAGCTCAAAAACAAAAAGTCCGTTAAATAGCAAACATCGTATTTAAGTTCAGTATCTTCCAAGGATGCGACACAAAGATTTTCAAGAAAATCCCTCCACCCCCAACTACCCTTTACATGGAAAATTTTTCGAAAATTTTGATTTTCTAAAAATGGCTCTACCTATCGGTTTTGATTAAAATATCGTACATTAAAGATATATACCTGACAAATAATATGCATATCTTGAATTTTCTGGGAATAGCCTCGGAAGAGTAGTTTATTCTGGATGAATTTTACGGAATGTTGTGTAGCTAGTAAACCGAAAGAGATGGACAAAAACTGTAGAGCACATTAAAGCTCACAATTTATGTTATATACATTTTTGTCGTGCAGTTGATCGTTTTTTAGATATTCCTTGTTTTTGGTTTCAGCCTTGAAAAACTTATACTTTTCTCATACAGGAATTTGTCAACTCCTGTCCATACATAAAAAGGAACTTCAGTCACATAGCAACCAGCTTTTGACTATCACTTTAACTCCTTACTCCCTTTTTTGGTTCTACTTACAAGGAAGCAAGTAATACGTTTATTTCTGCAATTTTTTTTTCTCACTTAGCGTAAAATAAATAAAAGCATAAGCTTTTTACAATACTTTGTTGCAGAGATGTAGAGAAAGTCATGTGAATGGAACACATCAGATACCTTTTTATTAAAATACCTTCCGTATATTAAAAATATGTACATGACAAGTAAAGTGCACTTTTTGAATTTTCAGGGAATAGTCTAGTAGATTCTTCAAACATTCAGAAGGAATATTGTGTAACTGATATACTTTAAGCGGTAGACGTAAACGTACCACACGAAACACGTAGACCTCTTTAAAACACACAATTTATTCGAAAAAGCTTTTTTGCCACAAGTCAGTTCCGAAATATTTTAATGCTTCGAATTGTTCATTACTTTTGTAATCATTTGATTTCAGTTGTAGCATTTGAATGGATTTTTAAGCCCACTTATAGCGTCCACTTTTTAAATATTTCATTGGCTATTCTCTTTGTATCTATAAGAAATTCGTATTATAGCTAGTTCAGCATTGGTTTATCTCAATTAACAGAAATAGGTGGAAAAACAAGCTTTCTTAAGATAGTCTGTACATACTTAATGACCATATAGTGTAGAGAGAACAGTATGAATGTTATACTTATGGATTTTTATTCAGTGGTCCACACAGCGTGTTTTTCTGGTGAAATTTCTACATTGGATTTTTTGGATGGAATACAATGCTTTTTCTGTTTACTACTGGTAGAAGAAGTAAAAAGGAGAGTGTGCTAGCCGAAATGCGTGCTGATGGTTCATATGATCTAGTAATACAGTAGCTGATCTACGACAAGAAACACTAACCGTTGAAGTTGGAGTTGTGACGTGGCAGTAGAAAGCTAATGAAATGTGACTGACTGCATGCGGTTCTCGGGACTGTGCTGCAGTATCTTCCGCAATGCTGGGTTAAAAGTTGAATATGTCTATTTAAATTCCTATAAGGTTGCGGATAGAGTACATATATTCAGTGTAGTTTTGAGAATAGACTAGTGGTTTGTCTTTACCCATAAAACTGGCGACTCACGAGATTTTATATCGCTCAAACAATAATTGTCATGCTTTGCATGGGTATAGAAAACGACGGAAATGTACATTCTTAAAATTCCATATAATACAGCCTGTAATTCTAATTCATATAATTCGTACTGAGGGATTTATGTCGGCACACTAATTGATATTGCCGCAATTATGCTTTTGTGACTTTTACTTTACTTTACAATGTGCAGCATTTACGAAGTCAGTTTCATATTTTGACATGGAGAAACGCGGTCACCATTTTACAGTAGTCAGGTGTTCCATTCTCCAGTATATTTTACGTACCTTCTGTACAACTTAATGGCAAGGATTGTTTTCCATTTAAAAACTTTAACCTTTATCTTAAAATACACATTTAAAGATCTGAAACAAAATCTCCCTACAATCTTGTGTGTGTGTGTGTGTGTGTGTGTGTGTGCGCGCGCGTGTGTATGCGAGATAGTAGTGGTGGTGACGGTGGCGGCGGCGGCGGCGGTGGTGGTACAGAAAAGAAATAATCAGGTAAATATAAACTTTCATACGTGATACCACTCCGAGTTAAAATTAACACAAATCTGATGTGTTTCTCTACATGTCTGCAACAAATTATTGTTAAAAAGCTTATTACTTTCTCTATACTCACTATGTACATAGTGAATAGAGAAAGTATTGCATTCCACCAAAAAATTCGATACCGAGATTTCACCGGAAATATATGTTTTAGGGTCCCCTGTATCCAAAAAGAGTATTTTCAAAAAAAGGTCCGTGTGTGTGTGTCCGTGTGTCTGTGTACACGATAACTCAAAAACGAAAATTCGGTAAAATACCAAACTTGGTATTTAAGTTTAGTATCTTCCAGGGATGCGACACGAAGATTTTGAGAAAAATCCCCCCACCCCAAACTACCCTTTACATGGAACTTTTTTCGAAAATTTTGATTTTCTAAAAAATGGCTCTAACGATTTTGATTAAAATATCGTATATTAAAGTTATTTACCTGACAAATAAAATGTATATTCTGAAATTTCTGGGAATAGCCTCTGAAGACTACTTTATTCTGGATGAATTTTTCATAACTACTAAACCGTAAGAGATGGACAAAAACTTAACACATAAAAAATGTAGAGCACGTTAAAACACACAATTTATGTTATATACATTTTTTTCGTGGAGTTGATCGTTTTTGAGATATTCCTTTTTATTGGTTTCAGCTTTGAAAAACTTACACTTTTCTCATACAGAAATTTGTCAACTCCTGTCAATACAAACAAAGGAACATCAGTCACATAGCAACCAGCTTTTGGCTTTCACTTTAACCTATGGTACTCCCTTATTTCGGTTCTACTTACTATAAAGCAAGAAATAAGATTATTTCTGCTAATGTTTCTCGATTAGCATGAAATAAATAAAAGATATGCTTATTAACAATAATAATTTACAGAGATATAGAGAAAGTCATGTGAGTGTAACACATCAGATTTTTTTTTACTTTCTCCATTTGCACTATGTACATAGTGTATAGAGAAAGTATTACACTCCACCAAAAATTCGATACCGAGATTTCACCGGAAATATATGTTTTAGAGTCCCCAATATCCAAAAAATCTGATGTGTACCATTCACATGACTTTCTCCATATCCCTGCAACAAATAATTCTTAAAAAGCTTATACTTATATTTACTTTATGCTAATCAGAAAAAAAAATAGCAGAAATAGTCTAATTACTCGCTTCCTTGTAAGTAGAAGCGAAATAAGGGACAACCGTAGGTTAAAGTGATACTCAAAACCTGGTTGCTATGTCAATGAAGTTCCTTTGTTTATATGGATAGGAGTTGACAAGTTCCTGTATGAGAAAAGTATGCGTTTTTCATAGCAGAAACCAAACATAAGGAATGTCACAAAAACGACGAACTCCACGAAAAAAATGTATATAGCATAAATTGTGTGTTTTAATGTGCTCTACATTTTTTGTGTAGTAAGTTTTTGTCCATCTCTTACGGTTTAGTAGTTATTCAAAATTTAGTAAATTTTTTTTTCGTGGAGTTCGTCGTTTTTGTGACATCACTTATTTTTGGTTTCTGCTATGAAAAACGTATACTTTTCTCATACAGGAACTTGTCAACTCCTATTCATATAAACAAAGGAACTTCATTGACATAGCAACCAGCTTTTGGCTATCACTTTAACCTACGGTTGTCCCTTATTTCGCTTCTACTTACAAGGAAGCGAGTAATAAGACTATTTCTGCTATTTTTTCTGATTAGCATAAAGTAAATAGAAGTATACGCTTTTTAAGAATTATTTGTTGCAGGGATATGGAGAAAGTCATGTGAATGGTACACATCAGATTTTTCTATTTAGTTCATGCTAACTCCACGAAAAAAAGATGTATATTACATAAATTGTGTGTTTTAATGTGCTCTACATAAATGAGTAACGACATGACTGAAACGAAAATTGCGACATACCTAAACTAATATTAATGCTAAAATCTCTATTTCCGAATTAAACCTTTTATTTCAAATCAATAAAATAAATAAAATCAAATACCACATACCAGACATAATCAAATTGCAACATGCAACAGGTTGTGA
The DNA here is from genome assembly GCA_030762935.1 of Hymenopus coronatus. Lineage (NCBI taxonomy): Eukaryota > Metazoa > Arthropoda > Insecta > Mantodea > Hymenopodidae > Hymenopus > Hymenopus coronatus. The sequence continues at coordinate 33,419,262 of CM060896.1, read as the reverse complement.
TATTTTCGTTTTTCATAGTTCTTCTGTCAGTTGTTACAATGTCACATATAGAAAACATCTCTGGCTATCAGAATATGATACGGCGAGCCTGACATTGAAGGGTCCTACTGCAGAAAACGTGATAAGACTCACCGTTTGCTTTCAATACAAGAATGCTTGACAACATATAATTTGTCACTGTTTACCACCATTGCTAAACTATTCAACAATGGCATAAAATTCGCGTAAAACAAAGAGGTAAATCTGAATTAATATAACTAATTTTAAATGCATTTTTGTTGGTTAAATGCTGCCATTACATTATTTAAATACCGATGCTTGATTTAGTTCCTGTCTTTGAAGGTTCAAACAAGTTATCTAAAGCCATAATGGGGGCCAATTTAGACAGTCATACGGCAGCAAATTTTTAAATTATCTCCTACTGCATCTCAAAGTAATGGTACCCATATGCTCTACGTTCTCTCAGCGAGCTAATTTGAGATACAACAAGTGAGCTACAGGTTTAGCTCTAGGTTGAAATTCTAAAATTGGATCTGTTAGCAACCTGCAATTTTCAGAAACAGGTCTTTTCTTGCTTGGTAGGTACCTTATTTTAGTATCTTGTAACTGCTAACTTCTTTTTGTTCAAATTCTAAAGATTGTTTCACAACTTCTAGCTTCATGAAGACGCAAATGTTGAATTAAATTTCTATTTTTGTAAGTTGAAATAAATGCACATTTTCTATGCGAAATACAAAAGGAACACGTGTTCTCATTTATCCCTAAAAACTGATCATTCGTGAAAATATGAACAAATCTAAAAAAAATGTTGGAAAAAAATTGATGTGTTCCATTCGCATGTCTTTCTCTACATATTCTATAACAAACCATTCTTACAAACTCTTTATTTTTTAGTAACTTCATGCTAATAAAGATAAACATTAGCATAAATAGTATTATTACTTAATTCCTTATAAGTAGAAGTGTACTAAGGGAATACACTAGACCAAAGCGAGAGTCAAATATTTTAAAAGCTAGTTGCTCTGTGATTGAGGTTCGGTTTTCTTTGCATGTTCAGGAGTAAAACAAAATAAACAGGAATGTTAAATTCCCGTTTGAGAAAAGTTTCAAGTATTTTTCCATTGAAAGCAATAACAAGGAATATATAGGAAATGTTTACCTCCACACAAAACCTGTATATAACATAAAATATCTATTGTAACGAGATTTATATTATTTGTGTAATTAGTTATTTTTTCTATTATTGTTTACCAGTTGTCAAAAGTCATCCCGAATGAAGAGGTCTTCAAAGGATAGGTATTACTAAAACACCATTCAATACGAGGGTCGGATGATTAGTCCCGGACCTAACACAGATATGGCAACACTAAGCCAGTTAGACGGTAGCATTGTAAAGTTTAACTCTAGTTTAGCTTGTATCCATAGTTACAGGTCAATAGCTTGTTTAGTTTTCGAATGACTGCATTTTAAACAAGACAACTTTAGAGTTTTCATGAAAATGGAGGATTTGGAAAAAGAGCATTGGTTAAACACTTCCATTTGAAAGGCTTAACGCCCAAAGAAATCAAGAATGAAATGGACAGTACATTGAAAGACTCTGCCCCTTCATATTCAATGATTAAAAGGTGGGTTGCAGAGTTTAAAATGGGGCCTACGAGCATTAGTGATGAGCCTCGCTCTGGACGCCCTAATGAAGTAACAACTCCAGAGATCATTGAAAAAATGCATCGTTTGGTGCTGGAGGACCGCAGATTAAAGTTGTTTGAGATAACAGATACTATAAACTTATCATAAGGGCATGCAGGTAATATTTTAAGTAATGTTTTGGGCTTTCACAAGGTGTGTGCAAGATGGGTGCCGCGTTAGTTGACACCTGATCAAAAGTTGCACAGAAAAACTGTTTCTGTTAAGAATGTGGAGCTCTACCGTAATAATCCCAGTGAATTTATGAGATGGCTTATGAAACTTGGATACATTACTACACTCTAGAAAGTAGATCACAGTCAAAACAGTGGATCGAATTCCAAAAAAAGCAAAATCAATTTTGTCAGCTAACAAGGTTAAGGCAAGTGTTTTCTGGGATGTACAGGGAATTATTTTTATTGATTACTTGGAAAAGGGTAAAAGTATCACTGGTGACAACATTTGAGGATGAGGTGAAAAGAAAAAAAGACCTTATTTGGCAAAAAAAAAAAAAAAAAAAAAATCATCACGACATTGCTCCGGCGCATCGTTCAGTAATTGCAATGGGAAAAATGTGCGAATTAAATTTCAAATTGCTTGAACATCCAGCCTGTTCGCCAGAGTCGCCCTCCGTGGTGTAATGGTACCATGCTAGCTTCATATACCCAAGGTCGCGGGTTCAAACCCGGCGGAGGGCAAAAATCGTTTGCATGGCTTCCTTCGGAAGGGAAGTAAAGCCGTTGGTCCCGTGTCGTAGATTTACGGCAGGTAAAAGAACCTCAAGCCTGATAGAGAGGCCTCTGAGCAAAATTAATCGGCCTTTCACGCCCAAATTAGAATGCACCGCTGAGAACCACAGTAGTTAAAGAACGTCCATAAATAACACGCCATTTCCATTTTTTGTTCGCCAGATCTAGCACCCAGTGACTACCACCTGTTCCCAAACCTCAAAATATTTCTTAGAAGGCGAAGATTTCACAGCAACGAGGAGGTCATTAATGAGCACCTTGATAAATCGCACTAGAGATGGTTTAATTAAATAAGAATACTGACATGACAAATGTATTAGCCTTTCTGGAGATTATGTTGAAAAATAAAGCAGAAAACAAAATTAAATGTTGTTTTCATGAGAGGCCCGGGACTTCAATCGACCCCAGTATATAGGTGTGTATGGGTGTGCGTGTATATATGTAGAGAGTCAATGAGAGAGAGAGAGAGAGAGAGAGAGAGAGAGAGAGAGAGAGAGAGAGAGAGAGTGTTTTAAACACAATCGATAGAGCTATTTTTGAAACAGTTACAATTGTCTAAATGTTTTCCTTTTGGTGCTGGCATTTTCTTGAAAATCTTCATGTGATTCCTCGTAATTATCAAATTTGGTATTAACCCGACTGTTCGTTTTAGAGTTATTTTGTTCACACAGACACTTGTTTTCCTAAAAATGATTTTTGACTCAGGGTAACTCAAAACATGTATTTCCGGTGAAATCTCGACATCGAATTTTTGGGTGGAATATAATACCTTCTTTACCTACTATGTACATAGTACGTGTAGAGAAAGTAATAAGTTTATACCTATATGTAATTTCAAAGTTCTGTCAAAGGCATTCAAAACATTGTATTTTTAATTCAATAATTTTCTCATTTGTCATTAAAAAATCTTGCCTTTGGTCATAATAACCAAATAACTTTGCTCGAGTTTCTGGAGACCTTTGGTCTGACTGCTCGGTAACAAATGATGTTACTTTATGTCAGCTACTTGAAAAGGTACTATCTGAAAACCTTTAGGTTTCATTTTGGTAATTGTATACCTACTTCTGTAATGTGACATTTATCACGGCTTAATTTAGACCTGTTCTGTTACAGTTCAACAAAGGAATGCCAAGTGAACCATACTTCTGATTTTACTACCTTTATCGACTTTCCAAGCTTCTGCGTTGCGGGGAAGGGTCGAAACTTTCTGATGTTTAGGGTCGGAAAATGAGCGAATTGTCCATGTCTCTGTATCGGAAACAAGAAGACACTTAAACTTTCTTATATGTGCTGAGTGGTCGGATACTGGAGAAAGTTTTTTTAAAAACAGGGGTTATTGGAAAACTTGGCGTGGATACGAAAGTGTAATGTATTTCTGTATTTACCCAGCAGGGTGATGCATCCTTTCAAAACATGAAACCTTAGGAACAATGCTCATTAGAGGAGGAAGCGATCAATTTATGATACATTTCAGAAGAAGAAGGAGAGAGAGAGAGAGAGAGAGAGAGAGAGAGAGAGAGTTAAATTATTATAAATATGTGTTCATTATTTTTTGAAATATCTATTACAGTGGTGCTAAATTGTCGTTGGAACTTTTCATCGGTAAAGCCATTGTTACAGATGAAGGATAAGAGATATCACAATGTGGGGGAGATGTATGTAATTAGTTGGGAAATTGCATATATTCCATTAGCATTATAATATAAATAAATGGATGCAGGATGTCAGTAATCATTCTAGAATTTTGGGAATGCTTTCGCTTTCCCCTAGAATATTATGTCATTTTTGCAAAATGCTGGACTTCTGTACGATAAACTGATTCCTAGAAAGATACATTTTATGTTACCTTGCAAGTCTGTGGAATTTGGCTAAAAATTGTGAAAAATTAAAAAAGCAATAATAAAAGGAGTTCTAAATTTTAATAAAATATATTGTTTTTGCTAGTTGGGACATATGAACTACCATTTAACTGAAGGTATAAATAAATAGACGCAACCTTATTTAGACACGCCCAACTTTAAACTTTGTTTTAAGCATGCTTTCATTCTCAAACTGTTGCACATAATGCTGCTTATTAGTACTTTGTTTCACAATGTTTGTACTGCATTTGAAGAGTACACTAAATAAAATGATCATATACTTCTAAATAATGCTTCAGTTTTAAAAAATAATCATCTTCTGAAAAATCCAAGTCTTTTGGGGAATACAAAAAGTAACACTTTTTCTACAAAATTCTGACGCGTTCCATTCACACGACTTTCTTTACATCTCTGTAACAAATTATAGCTAAAAATCTTATTCTTCTGTCTACTTCATGCTAAAGGAGATAAACATTAGCAGAAATGCTCTTATTGCTTGCTTCCTTGTAATTAGAAGAGAAATAAGGGAGTATACTAGGCTTAAGTGATAGTCAAATCTTTTAAAAGCTGTTGCTATGTGATTGAAATATGTTTCTTTGCATAGCCAGGAATTGACTTATAATATTTTTCAATTTGCCTGTATGTGTGTTCATTGCCTTGACAGAATATTACGGTTTGCAGGTGCAATAAATCGTCGAGGACGATTTGAGCAATGTCATTAAAAATGGAATTATCCGAATTCCCAATGAAAAGGAGGGAGCGCGTATTACGAAACCGAACCCGTTGACTCATCACATCCGTAGGGATAACCAGTTTAGCAACATGTCAAGGCTAGGTCGCTGTCATTTCTGCAACATCTTTCTCTGAGAAGTGACCCTCAAACCTTTAGGGAATCCCATTGCTGCTTCATGAAATGCTGGATGTGTTAAGGGATACTGGGAGAGAGATTTTGACTACAGTTGGTCAAAAAATTGAAAATTGTTCTTTTATAACGGATAGTTGTTGGAAATTTTGGGCATCTATAGAGAATCAACATTTAGCTGTCCTGTTCTTGCTTCGGGCTCTACAGACATTTAAAGATTATGTAGTATCCCTGTTTCCTAGCGTTTTATTTCATAAAACGTGTTTTTTCCCTCAAAACTACGTATTTGCAATTTCAAAAATTTTCAAGTGTTTCAATTTTATTGCAATACAACTACAACTTTTACTTCAGTACAACTAAAATGTCCAATATCTGCAGAGGCATCTATTGTAATATTACAAATTACAAAATTACCTAACACAAGTAGGAATTTTTCACAAAAGCTGGTTTTTGAAAAAATTGATTAACTTTAGAGATTAAAATTTCCAATATATATATAAAATTCAGCGATCAGCGTTATTGAAGTGCTGTGTGGTTCTAAGCTCCAATTCAGAAAATTCTAACTAATTTTTACAAATATTGAGACGCGTGGAATATTTTGACTATGCATATATTTACATAATAACATGAAATTAATTATATCCAATTTGAATTAAATTTTGTATTCATATTAACATAACAACAATGACATCTCTGTAAATTTTTCAAAAAATCTATACATACCTAGCTTACCATAAATACTGTTAAAAACTTTTGGCACAGGCTGTACAACCGGTTTTGACGATCACGGCCAACCCTTACGAGGGTAAGTTAAGAGGAGGTCATTGTGAGTGTGGCTGCAGAAGAGAAATGTGTTTCCGAATATATTTAGCGATGGAGTGGGGTGATTATGAGAATCGTGCAGCAGTGTTAGCCTTCATAAGGTGGGTAAATCAGCTTATTAAATTTTCATTACCCTGAAGAAGTTGAAAATCAGCAGAATGTTTGTATATCGGACCATTAACCGATTCCTAGAAACTGAGACTGTGGAGGATCGCCAGAGACAAGGTCGTTCACGCAGCATTAGGGACAAGAAGACGGTTCTATCAGTGGTGGCTCGAATTTGACGGAATCCTGTGATTGATAGATAGATTTATTTTCTGTTGCCACACACTGTACTTATAGACTCGTCATAAAATGTATATTAATTAAACAATTCACTTAAACAATAAAAAGTTTTGTCATGTAAAAATGAACGTAGTGATCTTTTAAATTTACACATGTCATCTATTTTAATAATTTCATATGGGATAGCATTGACAATTTTACTTATGGGGTACTTTGGTGATTTTGAGTATTTAGTTGTTTTATATTTTTCTATATGGATGTCATTCATACTTCTGGTAAAATGATTATGAACGTCACAGTTGAGAGTGAATAAGTATGAGTGGTTTTTATAAAATAGTGCAGCATTATATATTAATAAATCAAAGTAAAAATATAATATTGTTTAAAAACATGTCTTAACGAATCTCTTGGCTTCATATTAAAAATTATTCTTAGCATTCTCTTCTGAATTAAAAATATCCTATTTACTTCAGTTGCAGATCCCCATATTAAAATATTGTATGATAAAATTGATTGTACAGTGGCATACTATACAGAAATCAAGCAGTTAATATCCATACACATTTTCAGGCATCTAATAGCAAAGCATGCCTTATTTAATTTGGTGCATAAAAAATCAATCTGTTCATGCCAAGTAAGGTTTTGATCTAAAACAATGCCTAAAAATTTAGTCTTGTCAAGACACTTTAAAATAGCACCACCCATATTAACATTTATATTTGTTAAAATCTTTTTGTTATTAAAATACAAGCAAGCAGTTTTGTCAAGGTTTAAAATAAGTTTATTTGCAATGCTCCATTTTTAAAAGAATTCACAGAATTTATAACTTTCAAGTTAAGTTCATCGATGCTATTGGCACATACTGCAACTGAAGTATCGTCTGCATACATAGTTAAACAGTCTACATCACTGTGATGTTCTAAATCATTAACGTATAAAATAAACAACAAAGGTCCCAAGACCGAACCCTGTGGTACTCCATAACTAGGGGAATACTTCCTGGAATAATAGTTCTTCACTTGAACTACAGATTCTCTAGATCTAACGAATGACATGATTAATTCACTCACCATGCCCCTTATACCCAAATGATAAAGCTTGGTTTTTAAAAACAGATAATATATCGAGTCAAATGCACTACTCAGATCAAAGAACAGATCAACTACATGCATATTTCGATCCATACAAGTATGTATAAAATCAATAAGTTTAACACAGGCAGTACTAGTTGATTTACCATGTATGAAGCCATGCTGATTTACAGTTATCACATTGTAGCTTATTAAAAACTTAAGGAGTCTATTATCAAATATTTTAGAAAAAGAACTTAACAATGATATAGGTCTATAATTTCTTATATTACATGGGTGACTATTTTTACATACTGGTACTATCATATTCATTTTGATGCAGTCTGGAAATTCATCTGTTAGTATAGCGAAATTAAATAAATATGTTAAAGAAATAATGATATTCTTTAGTATAGCTGTTATAACATTTACAGATATTTGGTCGTACCCAGCTGCTTTTGTATTTTTAATCTGTTTAATATTTTTTTCTGTTTCCAATACAGTTACAGGAAAGAGAACCATAGATTGCTTGTTAAAGGTACCTAAAGTAGCTTGACCATTTACATTTGGAAGATGCTGGTTTAATTTATTTGAAATCGTAGTGGAAAAGTGGTTAGCAAAAGCATTGGCAATCATAAGTGGATTCTCTGTATATTTATCGTCAACAAGTACCTTACTTCTCATATTTCTAGTAGTTTTCCCTAATTCATTATTTACAATTTTCCAAATATGTTTTGCTTTATTATCTGAATTGGAAATTGCATTACTATAATAGCTTCTTTTACACTCAGATACAAGTATTTTATGCTTACGTTTCTCTTCTCTATATATCACATTTAATGCTTCACAGTTTATCTGCTTTCGCAGTTGAAACAGGCTTTTCAGGTTTTTGGTACTATTAATGATTTTTTCAGTAACCCATAATTTAGACTTCTTATTGTTAGTATTATTTGTTTTACATATCATGGGGCATGCAATTTCAAAATAATAGCACACTGTTGCTAGAAATCTATTAAAAGCAATATTTATATTTGTGGCTTCATACACATCACACCAGGTAACAGTGCCCAGCATCCAATTTAGAAACTCGAGGTTATTCAAACTGAAATTTCTATAATAAATTACATCATTTAACGGTGCATGGTTATTTACCACATCAATTTTAAAATTAAAGATAACAGCATAATGATCAGAGATGTAAGGATCTGTAACCTGGGTGAAGCATTTATTTTTGTCTATATTGGATACTATAAAATCTATTGTACTGTCATTAATAGTCCCTTGATGAGTAGGCTCATCATTGTGAGATACCATCTCAAAAGATTTGAAAATATCAAAACGCCTATCAGTACTGTTAGTTCTTAACTTAGCATTTACGTTAAAATCTCCAGCAAGAATCACTTTATTGCTTATTTTAGTTGCTAATTTTAAAATTTGTTCTAGCTTATCATAGAACATATCTATACTGCCAACGCAAAACCACAAATTAAATTCACTAACGGTAATTTTTGTGCCGACACATTCAAAGTGAATTTCTTCTGTAATACTCATGATATTAATTTCAGTTACAGTTAATTCACATTCACAGTAAATTATGACACCACCATGGATTTGTTTAGTTCTTGAGAATGCAGCTGCCACTTTATATCCCATAAAATGCGGGTTCCTGGATAGCCAATGTTCCGTAAAGCATACAATATCTGGGTCTTCCATGTTTAAAAATTAATCGATGTTGTTAATTTTGTTCATAATAGATTGCACATTCAAGGTAATAACTTTAAATTTTTTGCTACTGTTTTTGACATCACATTTTGAAATCACAATTTCTTCTCGAAATTTACTCTTGGGTATAAAAAACGTCTAACACAAGCATTTTTCGGCCACAATGTAGGGTCCATAACTGCTTCCAAATGTTCCTCAACCATTTCAACTTTAAAAGAGGAATAAAGTTCCGGATGTCTAGATTGCAACAGTTCGCATTTAACTTCTGGAAAACGTCCTTTAAGAAAATTGACAACTTGTTCTACCGTTGTTTTAGGAACAAGACGATAAACATGTAAAGCTATCATTTTTGGTACACCTTGCAAATTGAAACTATCCGTAGTAGATTCATTATTATTCCCAACCACTGTGATACGTTTTTGCTTTCTTCCCACAATCTTAGCCCACTTTTCTTGAGGTAACTTAGCATTAGTAGGGTGCTCATTAATATTGTCTTTAACAGTCAACATTGTTCCGCCATTTTCATTAGAATTTACAGATGTTTCCCTACCATTTTTACAGCTATCAGTCACTTTGTGTTCATTGTCAAACTTACTTGGATTTTTCCTAGTATTCTTGATACTAAGTACCTGTAAATTATCCGGTGCATCGGCTGGCTTGTTTATTCCGACCTCCTTACTGGGTTGAATGGGGACCTTAATGCAGTTTACTGGGAGAAAGCAGTGCTGGCTCGAGACCCGAACATTTCAAAAATGTCGATGTCCCGCCTGTTGAGTGATGACCTAGGTTTGAAAGTTTACCGGCGGAGTACAGGTCAGCTTCTAACCCAGCGTCTGAAAGAGCAGAGAGTGATAAAATCAAAACGCCTTCTTCAGCGTTACATACACAATGGCTACAGAAAAATTCTTTTCACAGATGAAAAGATGTTCACTATTGAGGAGGTTTTCAATCGGCAAAATGATCGTGTATATGCCAAATCATCTCGAGAAGCTCGTGAGAAGGGTCCGAAGATACAAAGGGACCATCATCCTGCCTCAGTCATGGTTTGGTGGGGGGTGGCATATGACGGCACCACTAAACTCCATTTTTGTGAAAAAGGGGTGAAAACTTCTGCCAAAGTGTACCAAAATACTGTGTTGGAGACTTGTGCTTGTGAAGGATTTGGGAAACACTTTGTTCGGGAATCAGCAATGGAGCTTCCAGCAGGATTCAGCACCCACTCACAAAGCAAAGTCTAACCAGGACGGCTGCGGAGGAATGTTCCGTATTTCATTGCTCCAGATGATTGGCCTTCCAGTAGCCCCGACCTCAATCCATTGGACTACAAGTTGCGGTTCATACTTGAGGGCATGGTCTGTAAGAAGAGGCATCCCAGTATCGACAGCCTGAAGTGCTCCCTGGTGAAGGCAGTGGCGGATTTTCCTACAGGGACTGTGCGTAATTCTATTGATGCGTAGCCAGAGAGACTTAGGGCCTGTGTGAAGGCCAAAGGCGGCCATTTTGAAAAATGATTGCTGCTCTGTGTCTGTAATACATGTAAGTGACCTGTATTAAAAGGACATTAAATTATTTTGAAAACTGTGCAGATGGCTCAGGTTCATTTTTGTAACAGTATTTATGGTAAGACTAGGTATGAATTTGAAATTCCACTGCCTTAACACTTGATTTTGTCCGAAATGTATGTGTTGCTTTAGTAAAATTTCAACTCAGCTGCAGTCGCCCTCCGTGGTGTAATGGTTACCATGCTGACTTAATATACCCAAGGTCGCGGATTCAAACCCGGCGGATTCAAATCCTTAGCATGGCTTCCTTCGGAAGGGAAGTAAAGCCGTTGGTCCCGTGTCGTAGATTTACGGCACGTAAAAGAACCTCAAGCCTGATTGAGAGGCTCTGAGCAAAATTAAGCGGTCTTTCACGCCCAATTTAGAGTGGGACGCTAAGAACCACAGCAGTTAAAGAGCATCCATAAATAACACGACATTTACATTTCAACTCAGCTGCAGGGGTGAACACCATTTTAAATCGATGTTTTAAATGTCACTGAAGCTGATTCCAAGGTTGTTTTGTTGGGCTGTATGCACTAGAAAATCTGTACTTTCGAGCATGCGAAAGAAACCAAGGACCATAATACGGCAGTTCAAGCAAGGGTGCTACACGAGCACAATTTTGCACTTAAGGAGACATGTAAGTGCTAAAAGTTATTTGCTAAATTGTTGAAGCTAGAGCTTAAATTTTTATGCAGATATTACTGTTAACAATATATTGAAGTATTCGTATCAAATTTCATTGTCTTTTCAATCTAGATATATTAGTTTATTCGATTTAATTAGCTAAAATGAAACTCTTTCCTCTCCTACAGGTATTGAGATCATCACAATTATTTTTAATTACATTTTTAAATATATTTGACATAAATTGTATGAATTTTTTCTAAAGTGGATAGTTTGTTTTTACTTTCTCTAGGCCGTATGTACAATGTGCACCCATCGCCAAAAAAAAGAATCATGTCTGGAACGCAAAATTCTTCTTAAATTCTACACGTCTCTGCACTTTGTGTACACCATTCTCGATACAGTTGTATAGGAACAAGTTGTCACAGTTCCAAATCGTAATATTACCAACCCATATGATCAATAATCATAATCAAATACATAACTTAAGGTTCAACTAAAAGAAAACAAAACCGGGTTTGTAGCATGCTTGCCGCAGACGCAATAGGAGAGGCCCAGTGGACCACGGCCTACAGGCCCGCTTTTGTTTTCTTTTAGTCATAACACTGGCCGTGAAAGCATTTGTATTCTAATTACGCTTCAACAACAAATAATTATCATTATTAACTGGAAATATTAACGCACAAAATATGATACAGGTGTTTTGTACGGCATTACTAAAGCTGCCACCTTCCAGTGTATTTTCTGAAGCGCTATAGCTAAACGTAGGTTACTCCTTTGCCGAGGGTCGCAGTTTCGCTCCTCGCATATAGCAAGCATTTTTTCCCCTTCTCTTGATGATGTTGAATCAACACATTTATTTAGACATACTCGACATTCAATACACTTAATAATATGATAGTGATTATGATACTTCTTTAAGCATTAATTCTACCGAACAGTTATATGCTGCACACGAAAGCATGTGGTGGGCACACACATCAGGCACGAAAAGTTCTCTCTCAATTAAAAAAATCTGATGTATTCCACTCACATAACTTTCTCTACATCTCTAAAAAAAATATTGTTAAAGAGCTTATGCCTCTATTTACTTCATGCTAATCGAGAACAAATAGCAGAAACATTCTTAATTCTTGCTTTCTTGTAAGTAGAAAGGAAATAAGGGAGTACCATAGGTTAAAGTGACAGTCAAAAGCTGGTTGTTATGTGACTGAAGCTTCTTTGTTTGTATGGATAGGAGTTGACAGTTCCCATATGAGGAAATACATTTTTTTTTTTAAAGTGAAACTAATAACAAGGAATATCTCAACAACGGTCAACCTCACGAAAAAATAACATTAATTGTGTGTTTTAACGAGTTCTACATTTTTTTGTGTGGTAAGTTTTTGTCTAACTCTTACAGTTTACCAGTTATGCAAAATGCCGCAATTTAATCCACAATAAACATGTCTTCAGAGGCTATTCCTAGAAATTGAAGATATACATTTTATTTCTC